>JARJCN010000036.1:0-498716 GCA_029282135.1 Mycena belliarum | reverse complement strand
TGAATACAATTAGATATGGTGTCATCCAAGAAGTCAATCAATCTCTTCTGAAATGCAGCATCACCCCCATCACGCAAAGCTCTCTCTTTAATTTGGTTGGGATTCAACCCTCCTTCTAACCAAATAAGCATATGGCAATGTAATGTTCCCCGTCCTTGGGCTTCAACACAACCATAATAGGCCTTTACTACCCCAAGAATACCACCATCAAAATTCTCCTGCTTCGGATCAAAGCCAAGGAGTGCCGAAATAAAAGATTTCATGTAAATATTGAAAAACTGAGCTGCCACAGCGGGATTCTTGGCCACGAGGGAGGCTTGTTCAAAATAATTTGGGACTCCATCGGCAGTCAGATTGTCAATATCAATCTCAGATCCAGCCAGGAATTTTACCAAGGGATTGTATACATCTGCTGGGTTGATTGTGATGTAAAAGCTGGGCATGCCTTTGTCAATCATAAGTCCTCTAATCTGATTGCGCATTACTAGCTTAGACTGTGAGGAACCTGATACGTGAGAGTATTATGTTAACTTCTTTCATTAGGCGCAGAACCTTCCGCTCTTCATCAGAGTTCGCTGTTTGTGTGTCACCATTTGATATACGTTCGGACACTAGATGTACAGTTTGTGGGGATACAGTAGCAAATTCTGAAGCGACCCTGTCAGAATTGGATCGCTTCACTTTCAAGTGGGTTTGCAAGAGGACCTGTCGGCGCTGAAGCATGTTGAAAGCCGTAAAAAGAAAAGAATAGTGCTCTTGAAACCTACGGTCAGAAATATTGAATAAATGCTTGATATGGGCTCGCATTGACAATGGTGTTCTTCGTTCCCCCCAGATTCTCACCTCTTCACTGCCGTTCTCATATCCTTCACATCCTCCCAGGCCATATGGGTATAAGGTAGGATAAATCATCGGAAGTAGAGCCGGATTATTAAACTCATTTACAGGGCTACGGTCATGAGGAATTCCGACATAGTTGCTTCCAGGAAGTTTCATGTGATCAATTGCTGCCTTCCTGAGCTCATTGGGAGATGTGTGACCTTCAATGTTTGCAACCATCACAGACTCAAATGGGATAGGATCTGTGGTAGGTGGGTTCAAGATGTCCGATAAAATTGGGGAGACAGCGGCAGTTGTGGCAGTCGTGCCAGCTGGGTCATTACCAGGTACATAACTCGATGTACTTGCACTGATACCAACTGATGGAATTATATGTTGAACATGAAAAGGCAGTATCGCTTCATCTGGCTGACCAGCAAAGACTCCGGGATTAATTTCGATGTCCTTGTACAGAGGATTGTGAGCCTGCAACCAATGAAGTGCATTCAGCACCTTTTCCTTATGCACAGTGAGAGGTTTTGCCTTCTTCTGAAGCCATTCAGTTGTAGGTGGGGTGGAACCCACAAAAATTACACAAATTGGTGTGATAATGTCACTAATAGATGGAGGCAGGACTTTCGCTATAGCAGAGGGCTTCTGTGGATATACAATAACATGACCACGAACACCACGTTGTGTGATAGGTGTTGAATAATCATCCTCTTCCTTCAGCTGTATAATCCAGCATTTTGCCCGACAGCGGGCAATCATTGCTTCCTCTATGACTGTCAAACCGGAAAGTTCTGGAGGCACTGGACCAAGGAAGTTGTGATTGGCAAGAGCAAGTCTCGGAACTTTACCGCGCTTCAAAAATGAATAACAATTTTTGCAAGTTGCCAGAATTGGTTCCCCCGCATCACTAGATTCAACTCCATCCGGGTCTATCAAAGCACCTTCAAAATCCCCATCATCAAATGGTAGAGGCGGAGGAATGCAATCAGAGTCTAGCCAAGGATGTTCTGGGACCAAATTTGGTGGTCTGCAACCTGTAGCGGATTCTTCATTGTTGTCAATTTCATGCATTTCTATGTCTGTTTCACCAGGAGATAGCATTTCCATGGTAGTATCCAAATCATCTGCTTCAGTATGTGGTACCATCAGACTAGGGTGGTCAGGTCGTCTCAACAATTTGATATCAAAGTCTTCCAACCCTAACGTTCTCTTATTTTTTACTAATGTTCTACCAGAACAGCTTGCACAACTGAAAGTATCAAGAGCATCCTTGGAAATAGATAAATTGAACGCCTCAACAAGCAGACGTTTTCTGTTTGCAGGTAATACTGTAGGCCAGTCTGCTCGCAAGGACGTTAATTCACGTTCATGTTCCTCCAAACTATGTTGTTTCTTCAGAAGCCGAGAAGCAGCCAAGTAGTTCAACTTCTTTCCATGGCTTAAACGGCGAATATATGCCTTGAGAAGTTTTCGGAGAGTAGCAGTACCATCACTTAATTCAAACTTGACTTTATGCATTTGAAGAATACGACGCAGCGGACGTTTAGAAAGCTTAGTCACAACACTTGCAAGAATATTTATTTGCGCCAGATCATAATTGATCTCAAGTGAGTCTTCAAGCCCCAAGGATGGCACGTTGAGATTTAAGTTAGCATGGCCAGAGAGAGATAACAATGAAGCACAACCAAGATGACGAAATCCAGATCTATGAAGTCCACAAGTTCCCGAGCCAATATGTTCCACGAGAATCTGCCTGCCACCATCTAAGCTGTACGATCTGATTTCTAGCCCATGTAGGGTTGCCAAAGCCAATAGTGCCGGTTTACGCATCTGCTCAATGCAGTCAAAGATTTTGTGCAATGGATTGGAGATACCATGATCAAGGATAGCATTTGCACGCTTCTCAGCCAGAACTGACATAACTTCGGAAGTTGTTACATTAAGAGAGCCGGCAATGATGTCAAGCTCCCTGACACTGAGAGATGCAGATATGACTATGCTATGAGCAGCATGACTCATATGTGCAGGTGAAGCAAATTGAGATGCGTAGGTTTTGACATCCCACATTTCTGTAAAGCACAGGTTCCGTCGGGTGATCGTGTAGCACAATTCCTCCCAATATGTGAGATTAGTGCCTGTCTACATTCGAGTAAATGGAGTCCGGTATAGGATATACCATGATTATTCAGATGAGCGTGTAGAGCAAAACGGGCCTCCCGTAATAATATTGAACAGAGGATCAGAGGACACAAACAGAACATCTAAGTTACTTGCCAAAGGCGATATGGGGCCACTTGCCCAATATTCTCGTAGACGAAGGACCTCTGCAGAGGCAGATGCAAATGTGGCTCTATCGTTAGAGACTACAGTACGCGTGACAGAACGTGCAAGACCGATATGATTATTTTGTACATAGGATCAAATGTGTGCATATGATCAGGAGGTGCGAACACCCCCGAGTGCTCGGACCGAAACGCGTACGCTCCAGTGTCTCAGTCTCGTTTATAACCGCCGAGTAGCTCTGCTAGCCGGCGAAGCCAGGCCGGAGGGACTATAGGTTATTCAAGTATAAGTACAGTGAATGCCTAAAAGAGGCTTTACACTTACGGGTGAAGACAGACCGGCTATCTGCCCGAGTTCCGACAACCTGAGGATGCGATGTTTGGCAGAGATGGCCATATAGCACCGGAACTCGCGTTTCGCTGGGGGAAGCGCGGCCGCAGCAGCAAGCAAAGAGCGTGTCTGTCGATCTCACCTAGTAAATATGTGTGAGTTGAGGAAATGCGAACCATGAGAACGATACCCGGTGACTCAGCATGCAGGACTTCCAGTAAGTCGAGACGAGAAGGATTGAGGCCGAGGCTGAGATACCACTCATAGATCCCAGACTTCCAGTCGAGACCCAGACACACATCAACAGCCAACGAGGCAGAAACTGTACAGTCCAAGACCGCAGTGAATGATCCCAGTGAGGTTCCGTTGACAGTCAGCGAGAAACGAGAAGAAGCGTGTGAAGGCAGGCGAGATTCAATGAAGCCACTAGATAGGACAGTTTGGGGGAAAGCAGAGGAGAAAAACAACGCTGCAAGTGTGTGCAGATTCCACCAGAATAGAGATTGACGTGAGATTGAAGCCATCGAGGGGAGAGCAGGATGTGGGAGGGAGGAAAAGATGTCGCCAAGACACCACGGCGGCGAACAACCGCCGTGGCCAAGACTTCGGCGAGTCATTTTCAACAGTCAGCCCCGGGACACTATCCGAACACGTAACCAGACTGGTCAGCGGTAAAAATTTAGTTGATAGGACGAACGAGTCGGTGTTTCCTCATAATGTTAAAGAGTGGAGAAGGAAGCAGCAAGTTTTAGGGGAAATGCCAACCTTATTTTTCTCCTTTTTTAGTGAAACAATGGAGTCAAAAAGAATAAAACAAAATTGTACCTCGTAATCAAGTACACGTAAATTTTGACGTTGACATGGGAAATAAAAATTTGGCGGAGGGCCCTATGCTCGAAGTTACCCTGGGACCCCACTACCTAAAGTTAGTGGGCATCCTTATCCTTGTCCCGTTCTTGTCATGGCAACCGTCTTCGCATTGATACTCATCGACTCCTTCCAGATACGTCTTCGATGTGCACCCGGGGACCGATTCGCGTGCATGCGGATGTGGTGCTGGATACGGGCCATACGTGCGTATACGTTCTTTTCCTTTCCCTGGCGCTGTTCCCCTTGCACTCCATCACCTGTCGTCGCCCTCCCACCCGTCCGATCACTCCCACTCATCTCCCCGCTGCTCTTCGGCCCCGCCCGTATATCCACTCTTCCTCGCTTAGGACGCGCCCCCGACCTTCCCCGCGCGGCTTCTTGTTCTCCCCATCAGCTCCTCCCTCGCCGCCGTTCGATGCTACACAACACTTTTTTCGCGTTCCTCCCCCGCTCGCCTTGTATCCTTTCACATGTTTTCGTCCTCCTTCTCCTCCCCTGCGCCTACTTCCTCCTCTTGAGCCCCCTCCCCCATTGTTTTCTTCGTGCTTCTCGTACTGACTTCTCCACTACAGGTACATCATCTACGGCCCACTCCTCAACGGCGTCGCGACCCTCATGTTCGAGAGCACGCCTGTGTACCCCACCCCCCGCTCGCTACTGGGAGACGGTCGCGCAGCATAAGCTAACGCAGTTCTACAGCGCGCCGACGGCGGTGAGGTTGCTCAGACGGTGCGTGCCTTGATTCTTCTTGCCGTCTTTCCTTTTGTTCCTTTCGCTTTGTTCTTCGGGGGAGATCAGGGGGCGTCATGGGAGATGTACGCATCGCCACGGACGCTTCGAGGCTCGGCCGGGTGTCTCGCCTGCAGCCCCCGAGCGGCGATGTCGACGATGGGCTCTTGCAGGGGAGGCAGGGCAGCATCGCTTCGGTGACGAGCGCGAGCTCGGTGTCTGCTCCCGCATGCAGGCGGTGATCATGCGGGCGGAGGCGATGTCCCACAGAGCATGGTCCCCTTCGTGGCGAGGATGACGGTCCGTGCAAGGACCACGTCTGTCTTGTCCGCGCTCAGCGTCTCGGGCATTGGCGGCTGAGGACGACTGCGCAATGGTCGCGGCACGGCGGCGCTACCGCGCACGTGGCGCATGCCTGCGCGGTCGTGGACCGCCGACGCCGGCGCGCCTTGTGACTGGTGCCTACGCCGAAGGCGAGCGTGGTGTCCCCGTGGAGCGCTGCTTGGCGATGCTGCGGGAGACGGCGAAGAGCATCTTGGCGATCGTACAGTGCTGAAGATCCTCCACGGGGTTCGCGAGAGTGCTTGCGTCATGGAAGGGCTACAACCCCGGTTGATGTCCTAGATGGTGGCGAGCACGACGTCGACGTTCCTGACGGATTGCGGCTGCGCTATGGAGGCGACCAGTTGTCCCTTCCCCTCCTTCGGCTCCCCTTTTTTCTCCTCAAGAGTAATTCGTGCTGACCCTCTTCCCAGACTCGGCGCGCACCACGTCGCTCCGCACGACCTCTCAAGCCTCCGCGTCCTTGGGTCTGTTGGCGAGCCCATCAATCCAGAAGCGTGGAATTGGTATAACGAGCATGTTGGGCGGAAGCAGTGCGCGGTCGTGGATACATTCTGGTGAGTTGAGTCTTCGAGTCTTTTCTGCCCCAGTGTGGCGAGAACACGGGGACAGCAGATTAAAGGATCGGGGATGAGATGGCCAGGGATCGGGCGGCGGTGGCGCCGTCGTCGGATGTGTCGTAGGCCGTCTACGTCGTGCCCGTTCCCGTCGTCAGCGAGACGCTCATCGAGTGCTCATTCCTCTCCTCCTCGTTCTCCATTTCCACCACGACTCCTGTATCCGTCCTCGCCTTCTCCCCCGCGGTCCTCGCCCGATTCTGTTCACCACCGCTGACACTCTTCACAGGCAAACTGAGACCGGCTCGATCGTCGTGACGCCGCTCCCGGGTGCAGTGCCCACTAAGCCCGGGAGCGCGACTGTGCCATTCTTTGGACACACGGCAGCGATTCTCGACCCCATGACGGGAGCGGTAAGCGCGCTCTTGTCGCTGTGCCACGCCCTAACGCCGTGCTGAATCATCTGCTGCAGGAGCTCGAGGGGAATTCCGTGGAGGGCGTCCTCGCGCTCAAGACGCCGTGGCCCTCGATCGCGCGTACGATCTGGCAAGACCACGCGCGGTATCTTGAGACGTACATGAAACCCTACCCAGGGCTCTTCTACACGGGGGATGGCGCCGCCAGGGATGAAGACGGGTATATCTGGATTCGGGGGCGCATTGACGGTGCGTTGACTCTGCTTTCGCGACCTTTTGCTGCCGGCGACGGGAGCATAAGGAGGCGCAGGGGAAGAATGGGTGACTGACGCACGTTCCACAGACGTTATCAATGTGTCGGGCCACCGTATGTCGACGGCGGAGATCGAGAGTGCTCTTATCATGCACAAGGGCGTGGCGGAAACGGCCGGTAGGTATTCCCTCTTGAAGTCAAAGCTAGTGGAGCTGATGGTGATGGTGTAGTCATTGGTGCGGCAGACGAGCTCACCGGGCAGGCCGTGTACGCGTTCGTGACGCTCAAGCCGTGCGTCCTCCTATCTTCCTTTTCCTCCGTCCCATGCGCTGATGATACTCCTTTCTCCAGCGAATTCACCTTCGACCCTAGCAACGAGGCAGGACTCGCTAAAGAGCTCGTCCTCCAGGTTCGCAAGGTCATCGGGCCCTTCGCCGCTCCGAAGAAGATATACATCGTGCCCGACCTGCCGAAGACGCGCTCGGGGAAGGTGCGTATTGGCTGCTTGAGAATGATTAGTAGATAGTGACGTGGCACAGATTATGCGGCGCATCATGCGCAAGATCGTCGCGGGCGAGGGCGATCAGCTCGGCGACCTCAGCACCGTCGCGGAGCCCGGTGTAGTCGAAGTCATCAAGCAGAAAGTCGCCGAGAGCTAGACCTGAGATCCGAAGAGTTTGTGGATAGTCGGCAGACTAGAGAAGACAGACCGATGAGAGAAGATCCATAAACGTGTACTGTACCGTGAATCCTGTATGAAATACAGTATCCTTCAATTATATGTATGTTTTCTGTGTGAGATAGAGCTTGGAAAGTCGAGGAGGAGTGAAGCTGACCTATCTGGCTTCGCAGGTGACCCGGCGACTCTTCAGCTCTTGCCACACATCGACCAGACCATGGCCACGCGCACTGCCTTGTGGACGGACATCTCGTCTTAATCCGTAATTTTCGAACGTTAACGTTGTGTATCCCTTCACCTCTCTGATCACAATCGTCCAGATCAGAGTCAAGATGTATTTGTTTTTTTCGAATCCGTCAAGAATCCGTCGTAGTCAGCCTGAGGACACTTCTCTCAAGCCAGCAATGCGATCGCGCTCATGATAGCACCTGCGCGTGCATGGTTGACATTTTGAAATCCCGCACACTCAGCACAGGATAGGCAGATCGACGCCGCTGAGGTAGTTGTTGGACCCAAGACGGGTCAACGAGAGCAGGAATGTTTCAAAACAAGTGGGGCGACAGCGAGATATCTAAGGACGTACAACGGGCCGGACAATGAGAGGCAGCTGAGGCCCGGCTTTGACATCATTGAGGAGCACCGGTCCTTGTGTGACGCTCGTGGATTTCTTTCCGATATCCGAGATAGGGACGGCCAGTTCAAATTCGAAGCCGCGGATGAGGGTGAACAGGATGGCCTTCATCCTTCGGGAATTCAATATCCTTCGAGATGGAGAGTTAAGCTGGGCGACTCACTCTGCGAGAGCGAATCGGTAGCCAATGCAGTTGCGTGGGCCGCCGAGGAAGGTGAGCATGTTTCCCCAGACGCCGGGGATGGAGGTCGAGATCGGCGATTCCCATCGCTCTGGGCTATAAGGAGTTCAACAGGCTATTTGACGCGGACGATATGTCGCACGCACATGAACTCGTTGGCGTCTGCACCCCAGATCTCCGGCTCGCGATTCATGTTGCGGATAGGAACCCAAATCCTGGTACCCTTCACAATCCTGCATACATATTAGATGAGTTCAGCGATTATGGGGGGCCGCAGCGCACCTGAGCGACTCATGAACCTCTCCATGCATGTCAGTGACGGGTTGAGCAAGTGGGATCACATCGTCCTGGAGAGCCTGGCGCACTAGGGAGATTGCATAAGAGTAGGGCATATTGAACGAGAAGTCGGTACGCATACCGCTGGCGATGACCGGGGAATGCACGCGCAGGGTCTCGCGCACGACACAATCGAGGTACTGCAGGCTATTGAGCTCCTCGAGCGTGGGGCTTTCGGTATCAAGAGAAAGGAGCTCTTCGCGGAGCCGCGTCTGAGCGGCTACATTCTGTGTCAGAGCGAATAGCGCCCAGGTTAGGCCCGTGCTGTAAGAAGTGAGAGTGGGGAGCGCTGATAGCGCGACGACGTACCTCGTAGTCTCATGCCCAGCAACCAGGAACGTGGGCACCTCTGGCTCGTTCTTCAGCGAAATTGAACCATCGGGAGACATAAACCAGGCTCACGGGCTAGAACGTCCTCATCCGAGAGCCGCTGATGCGCAGGTATTTCCTTCGACGTGTTCGCGCGTACGAGCAGATTGAGCAGGTCGCGCGCGCGGCCCGTCTCGAACGTCCCCGTCTCTGCAATCTCGCGCTTGCTGGCTGCAAGCAGCCTCCGCCCTATGCGCATCATCGTTGCCTGCGCGGCGCGTCCGATTCTGTCCGTGTTCGTCGGGATGTAGCGGAGCAGCGGGTAAAGTCCCTGGAGCGAGCGGAATGGTCCCATCTGAGTGAGTCTCGGTGTTGAAGAGCGTCTCGAAAGCCTCAGCGAGCTCATCGGGCTTTTCTTGGCTTTGCGCGCCAAGGGCGTTGATGTTGTGGTTGAATCCTGAAAGAGGTTTATCGATATAGCAGGAGGCAGGACTCGTGTCTGCGCACCTGCAAGCCCGATAATGTCCAGTGTGGCTTTACTTAGCAATGAGAATACCTCGACACGTGCGACACCACTGTTTTGCGACGCCTGGGCGGCCCAAAGATCGCGGAGCTGAGAAGGAATCATGAATCTCGTAGACGAGACACTTGGAACGATGTGGATCCCGTACCTGGAGCGATTTCTGAACGAATATACTCGTCAGCTCGCGGACCTGAGGCGCACCAAATGCTGGATTCTGCAACAAAAAGGTGAGAAGATTCTAATAGATGATGCCGCTGAGTGCACCATAATTCTGCGCTGGGAATAGCTCAGGACATCGGATATTGAAGTTGTGGTCAAAGCTTGGCCGCCGACCTGTTGTATATGGACGTCGCCTTCGACGACGAGAATACCTAAGATTGAACCAATAAGCAGAGCAGTATTGCAATTAGTGTGAAGTGAAAGACCTGGGCCCACAATGCGGCTAAGATTATAACGTCCTGCGTCGGGCTTCGGATATAGGTGCGCGTTGGAAAGAATGTGGTGGATCGCCTTTGTATCGATGGAATATAGATCCCAGGCGTTCTAGAGTTAATATATCAGCGTCAGGGTGCCCAGTATCAAGTGGGGGTACCCACCATAAATCCGTGAAACTTCATGGTCAACCCATATTCCTCCGACCAGTGATTTTGGTCTTGGACGCTCACGGCCGGCTATGCATCGGATTTATCCGTGTGCGAAGAAGTGAGCAGAGGAGACGCACCCCGTTGATGAGCTGCATGACATTCCCCATGATAAGGTGGGTGGACTTTGGCCCACGGATGTACCGCAGCGGCGAGGTGTATCTGCCGTAGAGCGTGGTATGCCTCTTGATTCTGATTGAAAAGATTCATTATTGTGTTTTGATGGCAAACGAAGACTGCTGAAGGGGAGATTACAGGGAGATGCGCCCCGCCCGACGCGCAGCGCCGGTGGGACCTGCCGCCCGCAGTGCTCGTGCCGCTGCTCTTCACGAACTCGTCCGCGATGACCGCAAATTTGACCTCGGTTCCTTCCAACTCGTTCATTGATTCAGCGAGGCGAGCCTGAACTCTGCCCAGCTCCGAAGTTTAGGTAGAAAAAATGATTTTGGTGTTTTACGACTGAGCCTCCAACTTGATTGAACCCAAGGACCACAGAAGAAAGGACAGCAAGGTGAAGAACACGCCAACGAATACGGCGGAGAGCGATAGTTATTAATACTGGAGCAAGGTGAGCATCCACCTTTGCCTGGGTGTATACTGATCCGTTGAACCGCGACAGGATCCTGAGGTCAGGATGGGACGCGTGTTACGTACCACGTGACACCCTCCAGGCTTTGTTAATATTATCGCCCTTACCTCACCTCTCAACCCCTCCCGGATGGATCTTTCAATGTTCATGGACCCGATCCTCTCCTCACGGCCTCTGGACGTCGATCCGATGCGAAATCATGAGATACGTGATTTAGCGGCTTTCCACCAACAAGGCCGCAGAGAGTTCTTCCTGAGAGGCTGGGACGGACTGGAGCCTACCGGGGACATAGTATGTGATGATATCTTTACTTCAAAGCCTTAGTTTGCCGTCTTTTTCCCAGGTGCCTCATGCACAAGCCCTTGGTCGCCCTTGGTCGCCTCACAGCCACTTCTCTGGAAGCCGAAGCCAGAGCTTGCGGCCCTACCCTTCCCTTTTTTCTTTTGGATTCTTGGATTGAAGCTGAGGCTTACGCCGTAGCCCGTCGCGTCCGCCAAGAAGCCCGCCACGAAGTCCGCCGCTGCGAAGAAGGTGCGAAGAAGGTGCGTCTTGTTTGCGACTTTGGTTTTGATGAAGGCTGACGCCGACGCCGTAGCCCGTCGCGTCCGCCAAGAAGCCGGCAACTAAGTCCGCAGCGGCGAAGGCCCCCGCGAAGTCTGCCGTCCGCCGGTAAGGTTCGTCCCCCTTCACTTCATTTCTTTTGCAGTGGGGTGAACTAATCTGTGTGCCTGCATCCCGCAGTCTCCGCTTGCGCCCTCCCCGGAGCAAAGGGCGCCGCCAAGCCCGCCGCCGTGCCCAAGAAAGCCACCGGCGCCACCAAGACCGTCAAAAAAGCCAAGCGCGGTTTCTCCACGCTCGTCACCAAGGCACGCATCGCGCGGTGCACACGCTTCGGGCTTGTGCAGCCGTGGCTGACCACGGGCAACGAGTTCATCGGGTGGCACGCGACGAACGAGGAGACGGTGGTGCTGTGAAGGGCGAATCCGGCTACATCCCATATGCTCCAGAGCTTGAGCACAACGTAAGTTGTTCCCGCATTCCCACCGCGCCCTCTCTGCTGAACTGCGCCCGATAGCTCGCATGTGGTGTTCGTGCGTACACTCTGATATAGCTGTCAGGGCTTCGTCATTCATGCGTGCATCGATACAGCGAGCAAGATCAGCACCAATGACTGGAAGGGCAAGAAGGTCATCCTGTTCTCCGTCCCCGGCGCGTTCACCGTGCGCTTCCCGCACTCCCATGCAGAGATAGCGCTGATTGGGCGCTGCAGCCGACGTGCCACACGAATCACCTCCCGCCGTACCTCGCGAAGCATGCAGAGTTCAAGGCGAAGGGTGTGTGTCGATGTCATCGCCGTCGTCGCGGCCAACGACCTCTTCGTCATGAGCGGCTGGGCGCGCTTCGAGGGCTGCAAGGATAAGGTGCGCCTGCAGCACGGCCTCCTCGCTGGGCCCCCCCTAAATTGTCGAACAGATTGCAGATCCTGGCCCTCTCGGACACGTACGCGAAGTGGTCGGAGAGCCTCGGGCTCTCGGTGGACCTCACCGAGCGGAGCTTGGGCCTGCGCACCGCGCGCTATGCCATGATCATCGATGACCTCGTCGTCAAGTACAACGAGGTGCGGCAACGATCCCGCCTGATATCTGCGTGGCTGATCGCGCCGCGGTGCTGCTCGGTCCGCTCGCGCCGGGGAAGAACCAGATGACGATCGTGGAGAGCCTGAATGCGAACTTCGAGGCGCAGTGCTTCGATGTGGTCGGGTTGGACTCGGCGGCGGGCAATCAGGTGCATTTTTATTCATTTTGGGGCTTTTTGGGGGGAGAAAGCTGACGTGGGTGGTGGTAGGTGTCGTATACACGGGGTTTGCGGGAAAGGGCACTGGGACGTCGGGCGCGTCTGGAGCAGCAGGGGCCGCGGGTGGGGCGGATCGCTGTTCGCTCCCGACTCGTCTGCGGCCAGGGTGTCAGCACGCCGACGCCAAGTTCACGCTGAACGCGCCCGCGGACGCGGCGCAGGAGGGCTTGTTCGACGTTACGTGGACCTACGCTGCTAGAATCACGGCTAACCATTTGCGCGCAGGAACTCTTCCTGCTGATGACCGGCGGGGCCAGACCTTCGACGTCACATCAACACGACCTTCGCGCACGCGCTCGACGCGCTCCCGAGGGCGACGCAGGCGCAGCCCGAGAACGCGTCGCCGTCTGCCGCGTCGACCGTACAGCACGCCGCGGGGCCGAAGCAGACGAAGGTGCGCCTCCCGCCAGGGGTCGTGCTGGATGTCACGCCTGCGCCGGACCCCAAGCGCTGGCTCAAGAGAGCGAGCGGTCCAACTTCGGGCAGAAGCGCTGACAGGGTAGCGCGGGCGGGGGCGGTGCGGCGCCGGGGAGGCACGGGAGGTAAGCATTGAGTTCGTGTCGACCGTCTTAGCTAACCGGCATTTTCTGTCGCAGCTGTGGGAGGCGTCCCGTGGGACTTCTGGCAAAAACCTCAATATCTGACTCTCGGTGCGCCTATCCAATTCGTTGGCTAAGGCGTACATCAGCAGCCGCATATCAAGTCTTTCGAGTCCGATCAGAAGAACACGGAGTGCTAATGAGGCCTTGAGGATCAATCCTTTCTCTGCACCCTCCGCCTGCTTACTTGACTCGCAGGTGACTTACACATGGGCGGCATGCTCCCGGACCTTCTACAGTACGAGTACGTCTCATGTAATCAAGTATGTAGTGCTATACGTATATATTGGATTCAATCAATCGAATGGAATGTAATTTACGATCAGCCTGATTGAATGAAATGCCTCGAGCTGAATGTCCATAGCAACCATGCTGATTGAATTTTTGGCCAAAGTTCAATGAGTGTCTGTTCTCACTCAGCTTGATTGAGTGCACGCTTAAGGTGATTGATCGGACTCACTCAACGTGAATGCTTCCACACAATCATCCTGATTGAAATCCCTCCCCACAGTGTCTGGACAACGCAGGTACACCATCCGGTCCAGAGTTAACAACGCTGAGCGAAATCGAGCGCAATGCAAAGAACAGGAAGATTCGCGCAGAATATATATGGTACACAATTGCTCGGAGAAAGAAAGGTGGACGCAGGCAACAATTCGTTCTCGATACACGAGTACTACACTGGATACTCGAGGAATTACATTTCGGTATATTCTATACGTACACAACGGGTGAGGGACGAGCGACCGAGATAAAGAAGAGATAGGAAGTATAAAGCTAAGCTGCAACGGTGGCAATCCTGCTCGGCGACGTTAGCGTATCGCATGCAAGGAGAGGTATAGAGATGCACCTGCGTCCGGGATGCCAACGTCGACGTCGAGGTCCATGTCCTCCGCCCGCGCCCGCTCCTTGCCCGTCCCTTTGCCGGTGTGCGTGTCCCGCCCTCACCGCCCCACTCGGCGCCTTCCACCGCTTCCGCATCTTGGGCGGGCGCAGCTTCTCCTTCGCGCACTCGGGCTTGTGCTGCCATGTCTTGCCGCGCGCGCGAGCGGTGGGAGTCTAGAGAACGGCATGTCAGTATACTGGTGAAAGAATATAAGGAACGGAAGAAGTAGAAGGTGTTGAGCGACGAAAGATGAAGGAAGGTAAAAGTGCAAGAAAGGGAGCGGAAGGTGTCGAGCGACGAGCGATGACGGCACAGGAAGGAGGACAAAAGGGAAGGCGAGTATATGCGCGTGAAGGGGATATATGCGTGTAAAAAGTGGAGGTATGCGGCGCATCTAGGAAGGCCCGGGGGATGTATCAGGAGGAGGGACAAGAAGAACGAAAGACAAGGGGAGATGACGCGGACGAAAGAGAAGATCAAGGGAAAGACGCGCCCACTACGTCGCCCACGACGTCCACGTCCACGTCTACGTCCGCGTCCATGTCCACGTCCTCCCCGTCCCTTCCATCTCTCCCCTCGTGTCAATCCCCACCCTCCCCCTCCTCCGCCTCGCGCGCACGGCTGACTTTCCACCCGCCCGCGCTCTCGACGACCGTGTACGGATTGCTCGTGCTCGCGCTTGGGTGTCCGTTGCTCCGTTGCTCGTGCACCCGTACGCGTACCCGTTGCTCGCGCTCCCGTACGCATAGCCCGCGCTCATGCTCGCATACGCATAGCCCCACCTCCCGCTCCCATACTCCGCGCGCCGCGCCGATCAGCGGGCCCCACCTCTGCGCTTGCGCGTGTCCGTATGCCGATGATGCGGACGACGCAGAGGTCCGCGGAAGCAGGTACGTCAACGCGGAAGAGTGCTAGTGCAGATGCGCGGGCGTCGACATGGACGGGTGCAGTGCCGACGGCGCGGGCGTCGACGCTGCTGCTGCAGAAGAGGTTGACGCGCCAGATGTCGAGGCCCGCGACGTCGAGGTATTCGATTCGAAGGGAGGGGCGCCGCGCCGCAGCGGACGACGACGGCGCGGAGGAAGCGTGCGGTGCGGATGACGATGAGGATGATCGATGATCGCGGGCAGCGGCAGCCTTGCTGTCGCGGGGGGCGGCCAGCGATCCGTCGTCACCGCCGCCTGCGACGTCGACGTCCATCTTCGAGGGCGCGTGGCCGTTCGCGGCGCCTGAGTAGAGAGGGGCGTGAACGAGTGTCCTACGTCTCGACCTCGACCTTCTCGTCCGTCCTGCGCAGACGCGGGGCCTTTGGGGGCGCAGCTTTCGGATGCGGATGTGCCGTGGGGTGCGTTTCCCCGCGTCGGCGCAGTGTTGCCGAGGGGACGGAGATTGTTCGCGAGTTGCGCGACAAGGTGGCGCAGAGTCGGCATGGCTTATCTTGGCCGAGGCGGGGGCGGGTGGGAGGGACAGCCGCCTGAGCGCGATCGCGTAGTGCGGGATCCAAAGGAAGTCCTAAGTCCTAAGCGCTAGACCGCGGGGAGGCCAGCACCGTGGCGTGTAGATGAATACGTCGCTATTGATATTGATCCGGGAAGATAAAAGAGGTTAGTTAATATTCGGACTGTGAAGGAGGACGTGGAGAGAAAAAATGAAGAAAAGGATCAATCGTGACAATAAAATAAAAGGCCGGGATCCAGCCTGCCTAGGCGTGCGTCCGCGCCGTCCGTGCATTCACGAATCGCGATGGGGACACGAGAACCAAGGGCTGGTAGCAGCACAGATACTTATGAGGCGCCAGTGGAAAAGGAACAAGGGTGCGGAAAGTATAGGTAGCGCCATTGAGAATCCCCCGAGATCGGCGCACATCCAAAGATGAATGCAATGGAGGAGATCGCGGATGAAGGCGAAATGCAGCTCAAATCCACAAAAAATAACACCGAAAAGGCAAGAATGCTCACCGTATGACCTCAGTAGGCAGTTGTGGCCGCGACCGGACCCATTACCTGCGGCGAAGCGGTGTGGTCGAGTGGGCGAATCGAGCAGGTCATGGCCCCCAAAGAGTAGTTGAGAGGGCACCGCGGCAGTCGAACAAGGCTGAGATCGACGCCGAGTGACACTGATGACAGCTCGGGCCCGAAGATCATTGTCACGACCACGTGATGTTGTTTGCTGGTTCTCCTCTTCGGCCACCATCACCACTCTCCGATGCCTGAATGTCGGGAGTGCGAGGCGTCCTTCCTAGTCGTAAACGCCGGTATAAAGGATCTCAGGAACCATCGCGCCTGTTTCCACTTACGCCACATCGAAGTCGACGCAACCGACAAGGAGCAAGCCCGTTTGAAGACAGACCACCCTGCGAAAAGTGGGCTCCCCTATGCAATTACTTCGGACTCTAAGGTTCAGCGCGGCAATACTAATGGCCAATCATACGTATACCCTGAAATGTGGCGCACCGGTGGCAAGAAGAATGCCCAGAATGCCCCCCACAGTCTCAGTGAACTCGTACTCCAAAGCATCGAATATACGCACCGCGCACTCATTATCAACTTTGGCCCTCTTCTGCTCATGGTGAGCGACTCCGTTCTCTCCCGCTTCGACAACTAAAGGTATCGAGTAGATTCAGTGGCTCACGCATACGTCCGGCCACGTCTTTACCCTTTCTGAATGGAAGGAGAGTTTTGGACTGGTTGATAAGAAGGTGTGTTTCGCACTGAGCGCCATTTGTACACTCATCCTCTGGCCCCCAGCTTCGCAAGAACAAAGTAGGAATGGCTCTCGTCTTTGCGGAATTCGTTGTCGTGTTCCTGAGCCATGACCTCGTTTTCCAGGTGTGTTCTTCTCGCGACTTGTACTTCGCGGGGCTGAACCGCTGCAACTCCAAGCCAACCTGGGTCGAGTCGCGTAATATGCTGCCACCGAGCCCTGCCGACTTTTACAGCAAGGACTGGGTTTTTCTCGATGCTCTGGTGCGCTGGATGTCTAGTCGGCGCACTGCGGACCGCAACGGGCTCGCTTGCGAGGTCATTCGCAGCGCCAGCGACGTCTTCCTCGGCATTGGTGTGTATACTGTTATCGAGGTGTTTTTCCTGGCTGGTACGTCATGTTCCGGCGGATTGCATTGTCTTTTTGTTTGATGCAATTATTTTCCCAGGGCTTTCCCCGCTCTTGACAGAGGCGGAGCTGTTCGATAATCCGTCTCGGACGGTTAGAATGGGCTGCGGATATCTCGAGTTCCAGCACCGCTCGCGCGAGGGCTTGCCGTAAGCTCTTCGCTCTATGCCCACTCCTATCTCAGCCGCTTATTCAGGTCACTCGTGTTCCCTGCGATGACTTCGGGATTCCTCGCGCCCACGAAGGTCCAACGGCTCGGCTATATGAAATGGTTGCATGTGTATGCCAAGGACTTTGCGAGCCTCCCGGTCCGTATGGCTGCGCTCGTCGACGACTATGCGGTGCGTTGGGATTTCTTCTCTAATCTATGAGCTTCTGATGCTCTCAAAGAATCAAGTAGAGCGACTGGACGCTCTCGGAGAGCCCTGGAGTCGATACGAGACAACCTCACTCTACGATGTTTTTGAGCCCACTCTGGTCTCAACGGCGCTCTCGCTTCCCCACAACATGGGACATCTCGCCTTTGGCGCCGAGCTCTGGGTCGAACTCGGTGGAGTCCTGTCTGACGGCCGTGACCCACTGACGGCCTACTTTAAAGGGCAAGGTCAGAGTTCATGTGTGCTTGTCTTCGAACAACCTAACACTCTTCTATAGGCCTGCTGGACGCGCCCACGTTCCTGCGTCCCAGCCATTATTCACCTCTGTTTCTCCCTCTCTCCGACATGCGCTCCAAATCTCTGCCCCGACGGGATGTATTCACCTACAGGAACGACAAGCAGCTCTGGTCGATCACCAAATTCCCTGAAAATTCTCAAGGCCGCAGGTCTTTCGTGTACGTCTTCAGCTTTCTGGTTTGGTCCCCCAATTTATTATATCCCGTACATCCAGTGATAGCGCAACTCCGCGTGAGATCGTCGGTGATGAGCGCAAGCGTATGCTCTTCAAGCACATCGTCGAAAATACCAAAGGCGTTGCGATCGGACCCCTTGAATACAGTGGCAATGGTCGAGTCGTTAGCGTCGGCCGCAAGAAAATGTCAGTGCTTTCGTATACTCGGGTCGCTCGCTCCCTGACTTTTGCTCAAGTGCTACGCCGTGCCTTGGAAGTACAACTATCCCTGAGCACCATGCTCTCCGCGACCTCAAGAGCCGCCATCTTCCGACCGGTCCCGGTGTACGTCGTGAACTAACGGCGAGTGGCCAGAAGGAATACGATAAGCAGGCGGCACAGGTGGTTGCGGCGTTTGCTCGGAAGCGTGCACGAGATGAGAACGACCCACCTCCTGCTGAGGCCGGTCCTAGTAAGCCGAAGAAGAAGCGCTTGAGCGCTGATCAACGCCTGACCGGCATGGCTCATGCATAATTAAATCAATGTCTTGTTCATCTTGTTCTCTGCGTCAATGAATTGCAGCTTGTGTAGCTTTCTGAGGAGTGCTTCAATCTATGTATTATTACTCGAATATATTTACAGGAATCCTTATGACTTCGACCCGCATCCGACCCTGAAAGTCCAAATCAGTGTTGACACAAGAATCCAAGCCGAAGAGGACACGCACCCGTACCTCCCCGCTTTGCGCGCCGCCTTCTACCTACCCACCCATCTCGAAGTTGTGTCACGGTGCACTTCGCTCGCACCCCCACCACGCACGTAGAAACGGGTAGAAACGAAATCCGCGGGCCGTTGTGCATGTGCGGTTCGCCGTGCATCGTAGCGCACGCATGTATAATGCCAAGTCTGCACCGCTCCGGCGAGCAGCAGAGGCAAAGGTGCGTCGATGTCCGCTCGCACTGGCACTACCTCCCCATCTCACCCATCCTCGCTCACTGGCCCCACCGCTCCGCCTGATGCGCAAATTGAAGGGATTGCTAACTACAAGTAACAAAGGTTGATGCATCAAGACGCATCGCTCGCGCGCCAATCCGTGATGCATGCATCAAAGCCCCATATACGCTAGTCTCTCCTAGACAGACGCTTCAACAAAAAAAAGCTCGTTCCTCACTTGTTGACATATACGCCTGCACTAACCCCCATAGTAGTACTTAGTAGTACTTCGGCCTGCGTGCGGGGCAGGCAAGGCGCTTCGATGTGCACGTGACTTCTTACTTTGGACTACCCATCCTAGCATTCGAATGTGGCAAATGTCCAAAAAGTTCAGCGAAGGCCTTGTTGAATTCAGGATCATGAAAGAGATCGTGTCTCATCCCAATGGCACAGGCACGCGCGAACACTCTGAATACTCTCACCTCTTTGGATTTTTTTTGGGCACTGAAGATCAAGACTCACCATAGTAGAGAGGTCCTATTCTGCAGCTTGAATGCTTCCATTTGCACCCCTGGATTTATAAAAAAACAAGGATTGATGTGATTAACTCGAAATAGAATATTCCAATCAATCTGCTGCGACCCACTGGGAGCAGGTACATACAGACCCAAATTCAGGTGGACGACAAACATAACCAACCAACTTTTAGGATCCTTTTGATACTTCTGAGGGCACACTGGTACGAAAAAATGTCTGTATGGATCCCCGGAATTCCTTAGCCGGAATCGGACTTGGTCGTGGTGGTACTCATTTCTTTTCCTTGAGGCAACTGAAACAAGCATGGACAACCAGGCAGAATTTGTCAAGTTTTAGTAGGAGTTCAAACTGAAAAGCAACTCAAAAGGCCAAAAAAGCCTAGTTGATTGTGGAGAAGCCAAGATGATGACAGAGCACGTGTACCGACAAGAGCAGGTGATTGAAGGTTGTTGAGTCGAGGGCAAGTCGAGGGGGTCCGGAGAAGAAGCGCGTAAAGGACAGAGTATCTGGCCAAGCTAGCCGCCAGTCTTCCGCAACCTTGATAAGTAAAACAAGATGCTTAGTGCCAAGGATACGGGTGCATACCAAATTTGAACATTCCCGAGATCCCCGTTGACTGGTCTCAAATGTGGCAAATAATTGCTCCACTGTATCTAACTAAGGATCGAAGTCAATGAAGATGATGCTCCGCAACTTGTCACCACAGGCAGAGATCCTGTTTGATCTCGAATGTCGTTTCCACAGACTGGTATTTGCGATACTACATATTCCAGCCAAATATAAAGATGTCGCGGCTCAGTCAACAATTTTTCCAGCGTGTGGTGGTCCCGCAGAACCATCTGATACCCAACAAATCTGAAGGGATTCATATTTTCACTCTACATGCATTGCTGCGAAAGAAAGTGCTACATAGATGTCAGGGCACGCACAGCTGTCACGAATAATACACGATCAAATTTAGTGGCCTCGGGAACGAGACTTGCGAAGAAATTTTCGATGAAAGCTTCTGGTAGATGCATCATGCGGCGCAAGCCCTCCTCCGTGACGCTTGCTGCAACAAAGAGATCATAGTATATCGGATCCATTGCGGAGCCTTTGATGAATTTTTCAAGGAATTTGTGGCGCGGTGGTGCCCTGCAAACACGGCTCTAAGGGAGGGGAGGTCATTATAAGTACCTTAGCAAGATAAGTGTTCGCACACGAGTAGAGCGTCCGTGGACTGCTGTTGAGGGCTGGCTCGCCTTTTTAGAGGTAGCTTTCGTCATTTCGGATGATCGCTTTGTAATAAGCTGCCTTGATGTGAGCAGTGGAAAGGCAATAAAGATTCAAGTAGACACGAGTCTCACCTCCTGCATGATAACCAGCAAGTCTGGCCGCGCCCCTACCTCGTTCTCATCGTCCGCCACGGTATCGCCCGGAAGGATGTCATTCCGGGCCATCCGCCCTACAATCTTGGCGCTCCATCCGCAGTGGCGCGCAATGTCGATGCGAGTGATGCCATGACAGTGGGTGAGAATGCGACACAGACCGCGCTCCGCACGGTCCAGAGTTTTCTTAGGCTGGCAGCTGTGGCGCACCTGTACGTGACGTATTGATCGAGAAGGAGGCAGACTCACGTTGCATCTGCAACTTGGCGAGCAAGGTTGTAAGGCTGAGGACGGCTGGTCTCGCGTTCCATGATTGGGGGGATGAAGATTCTGTGCCTTCGTAGCAAGATAACAGGTTAAGTCACGGCGACCGTGAGACATGGCCGCAGGGGATCTCAGGGCTCCATCCATGGAACACGAACAATAGAACTTCCCATGTCCCAATCTGGCTTGGTCTTTGTGCACCTGACTCCGATGAAGGAAATTCTGTAGGAAGCAACATATCGTCACCTAGGAATTGATAGTAGTAATAATTCAAGGAAGCACACTTGTGGGGTTACACACTGCTTGAGCCTCAGCAGTAGCATTTGGACTGTTAACGATGTTGGATGGAGTCGTGGCCATCAGCTGCGAAGATACCGATGCTTCTGTCACTTATCCATGAAATGTGAACATCGTGAGATTCAGTGGTACAAATCGAGTTCCGCCCGGCGGAAGCACTGTCCCATTGAATTGCTTTGGGTTATAACATCATAACTTTCGAGTCCATACTGCGCAACGGAAATTTGAACCGGGGCGAGGCGAACGAGAATAATATGATTTTGAGAAGATCTGGAGCAGCGTGCGCGGAGCGCGAAGGCGAGCGTGCACAGAAGCTCATAGAGTGCGTCGTGGCGTCATCGTGCGAACACGTCGCAGAATCCAATGCTTTGCGGGGCCTCGACGTTTAACGTTTGCTTGTATTGTCTAGTGCACGGAAAATGAAACAGTTGGAAGCGCCAGAACGGGAAGCTCCGCGTAAGTTGTAGTGCAGCCAGCATTTCTGTTAAAAAAGAAGTCTCCAAGCATGCCCCGGGCCGAATCGAATAAGGACGCGGGTCGATAACTTGCAATTTTGCGGGGTATTGTACTATGCGGGTTTTCAAAGAATCCCAAGAATGTAAGCAGCGTTGAGTAGGAGCATACTGTAGGTTCATTGATTCTAGTACAGCTTGAACGGTGCATGGTGGTACAAGAGGCGAGCAGGGTCCGAATCCGAGCCCAGAATCGCAAGGGAGAGACAAATAAAGTACATATGAAGAGCCTGAGAAAGAGACCAAATTGAAGCCAGTGTGATGCGTGAGTCACATCGCTTACGCGTACTTATCTGGATATCAAGCTCTCAAGATCTCTGCTTCCCCTCCCACCACCGTCCTCGGCTCACGCACATCAGCCCCACGGCCTTCGAACGATCCACGCTGGCATGACACGCCCGTTTGCGCCATGTCAAGGCTCCAACGTCCAACGCGATATCACCGACTAGTGCGTATTTTCTCTCTCTCTCTTTGCGTTACGATGAAGCTCATGGAGCATAGGCTGCGCGATCGGGGCCTTCTATACCTGGCCCGTCCTCGCCCCTTCCTACGACTCTATGGCCCCCCTAAACATCTCGTGGAAGCCAGGGCTTTCTTGTGGCTCCTTCCCTGGTCGATATCTACCTCTACGCTCCGGGCCAAGCTACTCCGCGCCTACACATCCTCGTACGCTTCGGGCGCCTCTTGCGCAGAGCTCATGCGGCGCCGGTGGAAGGCATCTGCGCCTCAGCCTCCACGTCATGGTCGTCCCCGACGGTACTACTCCTCCCTTCCTCAGCACCATATCCGCCGGCCCGTCTTCACTGCTACCTACGTCGCCAACGGTCGACCGTCGACCTCGCACCTCGCTCTCTAGCAACGCCAGCAATATTAATACCACGGTCGTTACAGCCACCCACGTCTCAGGCGTCTCGTCACACAAGCTTTCGCACGGCGCGACGGCCGCAGTGGTCCTCCTTCCCCTCATTTTGTCTTCCCCCTCGGTACCTCTAGATCTCGCGCGCGCGTGGCCCAGCCAAACGCACCGAGTGGTCCGAGAAGCTCGACAAACGCACGTCGACCATCTCGGCCGACTGGAAAGCTTTCACCCCCGGCGGCGCGAAGGAGGCGATCCGCCAGTTCATGGCGCAGCGCGACTCAAGCGCATTCTCCTTCGGTGCGATCCGCGTCTCCTCCAACATTGACGCGGACCCGGTCGTCGCAGGCGAAAAGCTGCCGCGCGTCAGCGCCGAACACCTCCCGCCCACGAGCCTCGGCAGCGGTGCTGGCGTCGCGCGCCGCCTGCGCGCGCACGCAAATGTCCCCGAGGGCGGCAGGCGCACCCGCGCCCCAGCATGCCGAACTTGGTCTACTCGCTCACCTCGCGCGCCTTCCAGACGGCCTCTACCTATTACGCCGCCCGTGCCCGCGAACGAGCACGGGCAGAGCGTCTCGCCCACGGGCCGCGTGCACACCGTTCACTACCTGGACTCTATGAACTATGCGGGCGCCGCGAGCTACGCCGAGCACGACCCCAATGCGACCTACCTCAGCCCCGCGACGCCGACGCCGGGGAGCGCGTTTCCCGCGGCCTACGACGCGAGGGCGGACTCGGCTTGCAACGCGACGAGTTTCGGGGGCGTATGGCGGGGAGCAGCAGGAGGTCGGGTCGGTGATGACGAGCCCGCGTCAGCCGGCGGGGCCGGTGAGTAGGCTCTCTATCGTGCTTCTTCTCTTTCTCTGCACATATCCACCCTCTCACGCACCTCCTTGGGCGTTCGCTCGCTCCTCCTCCTCCCTCCCATCATGCTTCGCTTCCTCTCGCGTCATTCCCCGCAGTCCTTTGCGTCTTTACTCCTTGATACTCGAGCCGATACTAACTCCATGGTCCGCAGCTCACCCTCACGCCCGACGACATCCGGCGCGACATCCGGCGCCACATGACACTCGGTCAGGGACATCAGCAACAGGGCGGCGAATGACGCCAGCGCGTCAACGAGATTTTCGGAGGCTCGGAGCTTTGAGTAGTGCGTATTATTTCTCTTTCCGTCTGTCTTGTCTGCCCCGTTCATATTCCCATTATTCTCTGACCCCTCCTCCCGTCGCATTCGCTGTCCTTCGATCACCCACCCTGCTGTCATTTCTTTCCCGTCCCTTGCCTGGTGTCCGTGTCTCCCTGTCCCCACCCTCCCTTCTCCTCTTCTTTCCTCACTCGAAGTTGCCATGACCGCTGTTAACGCCTCGTTCTAGTCATGCGCAACGGCAGCGACTCGTCCTCGGCGGACGCGACGGAGGAGCACGACCACTACCGGTGCAGGGGACCGTGTTCGCGTACCCTGGAACGCCCGGCACGGCTGGCTTTGGCGGAGGCGCTAGTGAGTAGTTTCTTTTTTTCGTTCTCTGGTACCTGCCATCCTTGCATTCGCATTTATTCCACCCTGCCCTTCTGCATCCCGCGTTTATGTCCTTCTGCCCCTCTGTGTTCTCCCTCTCTTGGGCTGCCTGCGCTTCCCTTCCCTCCTTTCCTATCTTTTGACGAGATTGCCGCGCTTTTCCACGACATTCCCGCTATGATCTTCGCGATACCTCTCTTCCTTTTCGTTTTCTTCCCTGTCCATCTATCCTCCCCTTCCTTCGCCATCTTCCTAGTCTGCTCATTTCCTCCTTGCTGGTCGTCTACATCCAGGGCTAGGCTTACGTCATCCCCCCCCCCCCCCCACCTCTTCCTTTTCCTCCTTCTTACTTGCTGCCACCACATTTCAACTCCTCCTACATCGTCATCGATACCCCCGGTCACCCTCTCCCGTGGTCGCTGTCCGCGCCCTGGCTTTCTTGCTCCTTCGACCCAGTCTTTTACGACCTACCTCCGTGCTCCCGTTCTCTTCCATGATCCCTTCCTTCCACATGCCTCCGGCGTATAACGACGCACCTCCTACTGCCACCCGCTCCTTTATGGCCTCGTGCCGGTGCTTGCATTGCTCGGCTATTCTTACCCTTCATCTTTTCGACCCCTTCCTCCCCTTTCGTTAGCGCGAACTTGTCCTTGCTGGTCTCCACTGCATGCTACTATTTGCTAACATGTTCTTCTCAAGGCCCTTGTTGCGCCCGCGTCGCCGTTCTCATTGCCCATGTCCAAGCCAATGATGTCGTGATGTCGCCCAATGCGATGCTCCGCGCCTAAGCTACTACGCACACCGCGCCCGCCTCTGCCACCGATGCCCGCGATTTATCACCTTGCCCAGCTCGTCAGTATGTCATTTACAATCGCATTTGTATGACTTACTGACTGATTTGTACTCAGGTTACATTTTCCGCCACTCTACGCTCCTGGCGGATTTCCGCGGCCTCGAATCTTTACAAACGCGCCGCGCCTGAGTGCTTTGCAGATGCCTGTTAAAAGTTCCAGCTGCGCATTAAACTAAGTTAGTCAGTGCTATTCAGTTTTATCCGGACACTTGCTGATTCCATCTTCCAGGGTAGTAGGCCTTAGCTCTCCCTCAATGGTCCTTGGAGGACATCCTCGCGACATAGCACTGCTCCCCCGCGTCATGAACCTTGCGCGCATTATTTCACGCCAGCCCTCTTGCTAACCATTTCTATCATGGCTGCCCCGCCCTTCTTCGAGACTATCGCAGTCAGTATTCTGCCTCATCAAAAACTGATGCCCTCGACATTTAGGCCCATATCTCACAGGCCCTTTGCTCAATCGGCCCATGGCCCACGGGTACAAATACACGCGATGTAGGCGCATCGTATGGCGGCACTGCACCAATATTGAGGTAAGCTCCGTAGTCTTAATTCATCATTGTCCAATTTCCGACGAATATGACTCGCAGGCAATTTCCCACTTTGCTGTTCCGCTCCACCTACTCAAACCTGAATAAACCTCCTTTCATGCTGCTCAGACGCTCATCAGGCCCCTTATTTTCGTGCTTCAGGTCCGTTTTGCGCCCACACTCGCTAATTGCCCATTTCTGACTGGTTTGGGAAGCAGCCGGTGCCCAGTGCTCAGCGGGCAAAGTCCCGCTGGATCTCTTGTGCACGCGCGTGGGGGCATCACGAGCATCCACCAAGCATCTTTCTGGCGACGTGCGGCCACGGAGCGAGCGGCGGTCTTTATTTCGGCGGGTAGGGCGGGATCTTGATAGGACTCGGGCGGACGCTTCAAAATGGAAACAATCTTCATTCTCTTGTAAGTATCCTCCACATGTATCTATTCCGCACGTCTTCTTTTCGTGAACGCTCGTCGGGTTATATAAATCGGCGTGTGAAGGAAAATCAATTCTTCTACAAAAAGGTGGAGATACGGATGCGGGAGTCCGAGCGCATCGTTCAGGCAGCCTTGGCAAGAACATCATGGCACAGGGGACAGCGACGAACAGATACGCCTTTGTGTTGCGCGCGGCGGCGTCGTCGCAGCAAAGGGGCTGTCACCTTTCCTCTTTGCTCCGACGCCATCGCTCGCGCTCCCTACTCTCCATTTTATTTGCCCTCCCACCCTACCCTTTATTGTGATACTGTCTAAATCTGTTACGAACAATCGAGCAATATACACCGTCTGCTCTATACAACCGCTCATAGGTCTTGTCGCTATTCGGACTGTGAAAGTACAGGGCCAATGACAAGGGGATACCTGCGGTATCCGCAGACTCCACTCATTGCGCCGGGAAGCTGAGCCTATGCCAGCTTTCGCCCATCTGCATTCTCTACATACCCAAGACAAAGCGCGCTTCCACAATTACAAATCCGATGGCCGCGGCCTAGAACGATCACGATTTGACCCAGATTTTCAAACGTGCGAGCCCAACTATGGAGTAGCAGATGTATTTACAGATAATAACAAAAGAAGGTGGAGGTGGGGCGGTCTGCAAGAAGCAGAAGAATATCAAGAGAGGCTTACTAAGTACTTGCGTTCAAGAACGTCCTAGTAGGGCTTCGATTTGAACCTGGATTAACTGACCAGAGACAGCAGAGAGGTTCACACCTTTCTAAAACGGAAGCCCCCGCCATTCCGGATCTCTTGGTCTCATGCGCGCTTTTATACCCTTGTTCGGGTTGGCAACGGCGAGTGCGGCGACGTGCCGATGCGTCTGAGGCCACGCGCTGCTCCATTGAGCACTCTTTGTCGGAGGACTGTGGAGTGCCGCATAGTTGTCTGGAACACCACGGGAGATGGATGAGTGGGCAGCCGAGGGGGAGGCGAAGTGCGCGTCGGGATAGCGAAGCTGAGAATACGGGGAGCTATGTGGGGAGAGAGAGTCATTCTCTCCAACGGCTTTCGTCGGTATATTCTCTTCTTCGCCGGGAGAGTCCATCTCAACGTCTGAATCAACAACGAGTCGTCTGCAGCGGCGAGGCCGTTTCTGCGGATAACCCGACGCTTTGCGCTTTCCCTGTGTCTCGATTTGCGGTGTGGTAGCAGGAGATATGGGGCTTCCGGGGCTACTTTGGAAAAAGGCTTGGGCTCGGGAGACTCGACGGCTTTTTCGTTTCTCCGCGGTGCTCGGAACCGACTGCATGATAAATGTTTCCACTTCGTCGTGCGCGCGGCTGTTGATGCCGGGTTGCGTGGTAAGGGCCACAGGTCGCTGGCGAGATGTGGTAGGTTTCCCTGTCCGGGCCCGTTGTTTGGCTTGTGGGCAGTGAATATCCCATTCACTGACAGCACATTCAACGACTCACCAAGTTTTTTTTTCGTTTTCGTGTCCGCCTTTTTGGCCTTCCACGCGCTAACGAGATCGTCCGTAACGTTACTTTTCGGCTCCCAGCTGTCTGGCCAGGGTTTGCCTGTCTCATCACGACCATCCCATTGGACCAGGTATCTGCTGCGCCTTTCACCTAAGATTGCAATCGCAGGGAAGTGGATTTCGTCGTCACTCGACATGTGGCGAGGAATTTGAAAGGGCAATGAAAGGGAGTTCCGGGCCCAGCAACAACCACGGTATCACGTGCAACGGCCTTTGCTCTTGAAGTTTACTAGTTTACTAAGTATTTTATATGATAGGAAATGGCCGGCAAGCGGCGGGTCACAAACAGAACAGTTTTTCTTTTATCTTTGGACTAAGGGACTACAGATGATACAGTGATGGTTCCCTGAAGTAGACTGCCTCGCGTCGACACTGCACAACTTGAAGGTTCGGTGGGAGTCTTACTTCAAGCTGCAAGACTTCAAGTTCCTGTACATACTATGACGGGGTCTCTGGACTCTGTTTGGCCCATAATGTGTTCCCCTGGACGCGATCACCAGTGAGATCTCCCGCCTTCCCGGCCATTTGGGCCCCAGGACCCTCAAAGGCCTTCGGGAATCAAACCAGCTAGCACTGGAACTGTCCTCAACTGCTACAAGCAGAGCATTCTCCCAAGCTCCATCAACAAATGCCTCTCGGAGCGGGAGCCAGTCCATACCCGCATATCTAGAAGCACTGTCTTGTAACCTCGCTCTGGGAGAACCCTCCCCCTCTGCGTCAAGTTCTCATCAAGGTGCCACAACCGCCAGCGAAGCCGTTGCCTGCCCTTGTTCCCCTCATCAAGTCATCAAGTGTGCGTGTCAAGTCCTCGCAAAGGCGCCGCAATCGGCGGCGACTTCAACCTAGCCTCATTCCCCATACTCAAGCCCTCAAGTGCCCCCGTGTTCATTCTGCTCGTGGTCCTCAAGCGTGTCGTCCCCACTGATTTCCGCGCTATCGCTCGAGCCTCTTTCCCTCGCTGAACTGCGCGAACGCTCTCATCCTCCCATTCCCTTTCCCTGCCGTGTTGGATCCCGCCCCTTTGCGGTGGGCCAAATCCCCGAAAGCGCCCGCCTACGCGCCTCCTCCCACAGCGACATTACGCGCGGCATCAGCGCCCGTGCACGCCGGGTTCGTTTCGCGCGCCCGTGCGCGGATGTCGTCGGTTTCGTGCCCTTGCAATGGCACAACGGCTGATAAAGTAGCATTGCAGCTGCTGTATGACCCCTTCTCATCCCACCACCCTCGACGCCACTCTCAGCGCCCTCAACGCATGCTCAACGCAAATATTGCAATTGGCGCCGGGACGAGCGGCGGCCCACGCAGATGATATATATACCTGGAAACACCGACATCATGCCCATTTGTCCCTAGGTAAGCCGCCTGGTCCTTACCTTCAACCTCATTCAACTCAAGTCCGAGTCTATCTCTAAGCATCGAATTCGATGCTCTGAGTTCATCTAAAACTAGTCAAACATTGGGACCACTCTGATAGTCTTGTGAGTTCCGTGAGCTCAACTTGAGGTTTGCTCTCTATTGGTACGTCCGCGTCACTTTATCGAACAAGGCGCAAAATAATTCAATCCAATCACAGTGCCCGATGTCCTTTCTTTCAAAAAGTGAAGCGTACTACAATCAAAACTAATTCTGTAAGTACTCGAACCTCGCATTCGCCAAGTCACGGCAACGCACGCCGGCGCTTCACTCAGTCTCAACTTAAGCCGCCCCCGCCAACTCTGCCTTTGCCTTTGTGCACCTCTCTCTGCACGCTGCACGGCCCGTCTGGTGCGCTTGGGCTCCCGACCCGCCGCCTGCGCTGCGTTTGCGCATTCGTGTGTTTGAACGGGCTGTTCCTGTCTTGTCAGGCCTTTGTGTCACCTGCCGTACCCTGAGCCGTGCGCGCAGGCTGGCCTGCGGATTCGCGGGTGGTGCTGCGCGCGCGGCACGAGGGGACGGTGCGAGGGAAGAGGGCAGAGGGCACGGCCAAGGCATTCCCGCGCGTATGCCGGTCCTCGTGACGTCCCGCAAGGCGGCGGCGGCGAACGCGCGCGCCGAGCTGAGAGTCGCGCGGACCGGACCGACTTGCGGTGGGGTTTTGGAAGCGGGTTTGGAAGCGGACGGCGCGAGGCGCGCCCACAAGCGCGGAAGACTTCGGTGCACGGTGAGCTACGCGCCGAGATCCGATGTATGTGCTTACATGTTAATCCGGAGATGCTTGCGCGTTTTTGAGGCGGCGTCACCGGCGGGAGATCGGCGCTCGCGCGCTGGCGTTGATTCGAGACCAGCGCTTTTGGTGGCAGGAGACGAGCGAGCAGCTGTGTGAGAGTGCTGGTCAGTACAAGTCAGTAAGTAGGTAGAGTAGTTACTGAGCGCGAGTCGGCGGCGGGACGCAGGGACACGAACTCGTAGCCCGGACGGGACTCGCGCGAGGAGAGGCGCAGAGAGCGGGGCAGCAGATGATGCTCCTGTGTCTCCGGAAAGCCACGCTGCCTTTCCGGAACTGTCACGCGGGCACGGCGACACCGCTGCCCACATGAGACTTGAGGTGCGCGTTCGAGCTGTACGTTCGAGCTGTGCTCGACGCGCCGGCACACGCGCGTTCACCGCTACGAGGTCGACGTGGTGGTCAAGCCGGAGCGATGGTGCTTCTGTCGCGCATCACGCGTGTTCAAACAGGCGGCGTATGCGGCAAATGCGTGCGCACACGCCGCGCATCGCGCTCCCGGCGGTGGGACGGAGCGGGCAAACGGGCGAGCAATCAATCGCGCCTCTTCAGGACTCCGCGCTGGGGCTTGCGAGCGCGGCCCAACAACTTGGGGGTGCGCGGAGGCGCAGGCGCGCGAATGCCGCCCCCGCGCCGATAGACACCTGCGCCGCTGCCGCGGGACTGCTGTGGCTCGCATCCCTTCGATTTCGAGGCGCGCAGAGCTGCGGACGGGACGCCGCGCGCGCGGGGATTGCGGCGGCTCTGAGTGTAAGTCGAGTCTAGCGCTGCGTGCGTGGTTGCTCACTGGACTGGGGTTCAAGGTGTTCGATGCGCCGGGCGAGCTTGCGCGTTCGGGGGCCGTGCAGCGCGCTGGCGTTGCGCGATCCGCAGCGTGCGGACCCACGCGAATTGGCGGACTACGCTGGGAATTTGCGCTGAGGTCTTGTGTGCGCGGGTGGGCGTATCGCGCTCGAGATTCGTCTGCGAGAGGGCGTGGGCGTGGGCGGGCGGATGTGACGGGTGGGGGACGCACAATACGGGATAGATCCCCGTGGCGGGCTTGCACCGAGCGGTGGGGGAGGTGCGGGATGCGCCAGCGCTTGGGAGCGTGCGAGCGCGGGCGTTGCGGCGGCACATCATCCACGGACCATCGCGCGTCCCATGTCACGACAGCCGGAACGGCCCGGAGAAAGAGCACCATCCCGCTTGACGAGCGCAGTGGCGCACTCCGCGTCTAGCGTTCCCTCGACAATCGAGGGGCGACTTCAAGCGGGGGTGGGGGCGCAGATAGCCCGGGGCTTGCACCGGAGCGCACGCGTGCAAGAACGTGGCGGCGCAGAGGGACTTGCGCAGACGCAGCGAGCGACGGCACGGTGCACCACGCGACTTGAGCAATACGCGTACAAATACGCGCGATGCTTGCGGGTGGGCGGCAGCGGCGCTGTGAGTCGGACGTGGGGGGTGCTGGGGGACGTGGACGATGCACTTGATGCTGCTACGTGGGCGCTTTGGTCTGGCCGCGATGCAAAATGCCCTGCTGTCCTCCTCGCTCTGCTGCTGCGGCAACCCCTCTTGCCGCGCGGCGTTGACGCGCTTGGTCCTAACGTGACGGCCTGGGCTGGGTGGTGGGGGCACGCGGGCCATAGTCGCAGTGTAACTCAGAACTGAGTCTCAGTCTGAGTCTCAGTCTGTTGCCATCGGAGTGTTTGGTCGCACGTGTCGATCACGTGCGGCCTTCGGTCGCCCTCGGTCTTCTTCGGTCTTGGGCTGATTTCTCGGTCTTGTTTGAGCGACCGACCCTTGGGACCACGGGGTTGCCGGATTCACCCTATAGGATTGTGCTTGCAGTTGCTTGCAAGAAGATACAAGCTGGAACACCGAGATACGATTCTACGAAAACATGGCAAATCAGCATCCGGATAGTTCCAAGCCCCCAAAGTGAGCGCGTGCTCCTTGTTTCGCATAGGTGGCCAATGCACCAAAACCGTCAGATGCCCTCCTTTGACTCCACCGCCCTTGCCGCTGGGCCTTCCCGTCGATACACCCGGTATGAGCTCATTCCGACGCCGAATTTGGCTGATTGTAGTGGCCAGCCAAGAACACAGACCTCGCGACCCTCAGCTCCTCCCCGGTATGAACCGTGATTTTTGCACAAATATGCAAGGGTCTAACCCCAACCCCAGCTTTTGTGGTTTACTGGCCATATGGCGCAGATGTCATCGTTCCTTCCTACTGGAGCTCGTGGTGCCTCCGCAAAACCCCAAAGTATGTTATGCTTTCTACAGAGGAGCTTTACTCATCCTGTCCAGGCAAGATCGTTGAAACAAGTGTACGTCTTTTTTCGTTCTGGATGGCCAAGGACCTATAATTCACAAGGCCATAGGTTGGCTTGGTGGCCTCCCACATCGATTCTGGACAACTTGCGATGTTGCCTAACCCATCATTTCAAGAATCGGACTCCGCAAATGGCAATATAGATGCGTGTTCTACGATGGTAAATGGGCTCTGTTCAAACACGCAGTCACGTCTCACATTGATTGGCAGGACCACGATAACGGAACTGAGGCGAGCGCTAGTTCTTCCACCTCTAATGCGGAATACTTGCGGGGATCGGGTGTGCACGATGATGTTCCTACCTTCGACCAGGCTGCACTGGAGAGCTTCCAAAATGTGAGCCCTCCGAACTCTTCCCATGTTCTCCTTGTCCCCATACATCAGCATTTAATCGATCGTCCGCAATCCGGGGACAGACAAGACTCGCCGAACCACTCCCACGAACATGAAGAGATGATGACAGAGGAAGGTCCGACATCAGACTTTTCCATCCATAATGTGAGTCCCTGAACATTCCCGACGACTCGATTCCCTTGCCAAACGACTCCCGCTTGTTTTCCTCTTTCATGCTGGAGTCGCTGTGAAGATCTTACCAATGTTTTTGTTCCAAGGCGGAGCCGATTAGCGATCTAGAGGTTAGTCAACTTGGGAGAAACAACACCTTCGGAATGGAAACCACGAAAGACGACGATGTGAGACAGTTCTCATTTAATGATGTATCGTGACCCATATCGGACAGCCGACTGTGGAAGACTGTACCGCTAGCGTCACAACAATCACGCTCGCCGTGTGTACAACGTACTTCCCTTTTGATGTACTTTCAGACCTCACTCCCTCGAAGCATGCACTGACAGAAACGAATATAGCCCTACTCTGAGCTGTTGCTGCCAGAGTACTCAGATGAGGTACGTACGTCCGTGCATCTTGCGGAGATTGACATGGCACGTCATATCATACCCCTTTTCTTCCTCAATCTACCTCTCTAATATGCATCCAGGATCTGGATGATATATACGGGGAGGACAATGAACAATACACTGACGTAGATCATATCACGTCACAACAAATCATGTCTGGACCACTGTCCCCAAGCAGATCTGGCACTCCCGCACATAATGTACATTCTAGGTGCCCTGCTTCCCATACCTGATGATGCTCATTTTAACCTGGGAAACCCTACATAGGCAGGTGCCCATGGATGACTATCAGCATACTTCGAGTCCAGGCAAATCCGGACATGGTGTAGCATCACCAGATCTTCTCGAGGTGAGCCCTTTAAACCCCTTTCACATCTCTTTCTTCTTCTTCTTCTTCTTTTCTTCTTCAATCAGGATCTGGATACCGAGTCCAATGATGACACAAACTTAAGCTCGAACCAAGAGGGTGGCCCGGACGTGGATGTCATTTTTACCAAGACTGACCAAGTGCGTCGTAATGGCCCATCTGTCGGGCTTGCTGAACACGGCTGACAGGACGGCATGCACTCGGATCTCCAGGACGGGCAGGTAAAACCTTCACTGGAACGTTGGACCTTCATTAAATATTTTCCCAAGGTCGTGGATTCCGGAGCTTCAACGCACTCCCCCCAGTCACATGTTCACAGTTCTTCAGTGAGTGTTTGTATGTCGACTTTCTGCAAGAAGTTGTTCACTTTAACCTTCCAGACACCGGAGTACAACACCCCACGACCTGTCAGTATCCCGTTGGTTCCTTAGCCCAGCTTCTAATCATTTATATAGGGGAGCCCTGGCCGTTGCCCTGAACCTGACTGTGAAGACGGCAACAGCCGGTTCACCAGGGACCATATGTTGACACATCAGTTAGTTTACAAGATCAAGTACCGATCCGGCAAGCTAGAAAACGGGGTGCGGATAGGCAAGATACAGAACGGCGTATTCAGTCGCCAAATGGACCTCCTATTTCACTGTCAATACTGCCATACCACCTTCCCTTCCTCGACGGAGATGACGGAACACGTTGTCGCAGGGCTCCCGCATCATTATCATAGCTGGAGACAGACCAGCGGAAACAAGCGCCTTCATTAACTTAGCTATATCACTTACCGTTGTAGTACTTCAAAGCAATGTATATCGGATCCCCTCGATATTACAGTGCCGGCGAGGTTCCAACCAATCTAAGTAGCTCAAAAGCGTCGAACTCCAAAAAACCTCGCTCACTGTGATTGTCCAAGAAAAAGTTGAGTGCAGCCTAATGTAGCCCAACAGCAAAAAGTATTGTATCAATTTCTGGCAAAATTTGTTTCACCAGGCAAACTGCCCGTTACTGTTCGGATGAGAACGTGGGTCGGGTCAACCCTACTAGGGCGGTGCAGAGGCAGTGCCGACGGCCTGACCCGACCTTGGCCGCCTTTGTCTAATGTCTTGCGCTAGGCCTTACTCTCCCAGCGAGAGAACCGCTTCTTGATTACAGCGTCCTTTGAAATCTTGCAGTAGATTGGTTTTTTATTCTCTATTTTGTGACATGTGTGTTCTCAATTGAATACATTCCTGGAACACCTAAGTGGATCCAGGCTCGGAGCATACTATCCTTGCTCTCGCGTGAACACCGCTCATATAAAGCGGGTAAGGCCGACGAGCGGCACAGCCCGCTACCACCGCCAGTCTGTTTTGCTCCGACTTCAACTCGCTTTCCACAACTTGGCTGTTTGGATATATGTGCAGGAGCGCATCCGCGGCGACCAGCAAATCGACGGCCGTACCGTATGACGGACGGCTTGAAGCCCTAGAGCCTCAGCAGAGTTCATAGTTCTCTCCCTGTGTCGTCTTTTCTTTGTAGCCAATATGCAATGTCATTGTTTCGAGCATTTCAAGCTCATCCCAGTCCAATGATGTAGGTCTTGATGTACATGTTAGAGTACATGTTACCGAGTAACTCTCTCTCTGTGTTGCATTTCAGTCGCAACTCCAAAATGGAAGTCAATCGGGTCTTGATCGGGTTGTTTGTTGATGCTTGCATCAGAGGATGCAAGAAGAAAAAATTTGCACCACCAAGAGGGGCTCTGGCTAAGAAATTCTGACAATGTGGACACACATTATAAGGTACCACCTTGCCTATAAAAATATCAGAAAGGTCAAACAGGTTGTTTGTCCATGTTTGTCCTCGGCTTGTGAAGACTGATATGTTCACTCCCAGTGCATTACGGAGGAATTCAGCTATTAACCCTGGCTTTTTTTTTGAGTGCGTGCATGCGAGTATCATGAGTCCCCGCTCCCCTCCGCTCAACCGCTCATAACATATGCATAACTAGTGAACTAATCGTCTTCCCTCGCAGGGTGCCGCTGCCGCTGAGCAAGGAGGCGAGCATGGGGTACCTCGCATTGTGGTCAAAGTGGACACCGCAGGTCCGAAGCTCGAGGTCATGTGGCTCAGGCCTCGGGGAGCGACCTTGGACGCACACGTTCGGCGGCACGGTGTGGTTTCCATGAACAATAAATATACAAGATGCCGACTACAATCTTATGATGAAACGAAATTGTTTACGGACTGCTGCTACTCAGAACAAGGGCGGAAGCGTGCCTCCAGAGGAACGTGTGCAGCGCTCAGTGCCGCGAGCTCCCACGCCCGTGTGAGCGCGCCCTCCAGCACACGATCTTGTGCCCGCATTCCAAAAGCCCAGCATACGGCTCCGCCTCCGTGCGGAACACCACGACTTCCTCTGCGTACGTAGGCGCCACATCGAGGCGTCGGGCGCGGGCCCGCGGCGGTCGAGCGAGAGGCACGCGATAATGACTTGGAGGAGGGCCTCAAGGACAGAGGCGAGCACAACACCCAGGTAGAGGCGCAGCGGCTGCGTGCGCTCGGACAGGGAGAGGAGGACACCCAGTGGCGGGCTTGCATAAAACGGTGGGGGACGTGCAGGATGCGCCGGCGCTTGGGAGCGTGCGAGCGCGGGCGTTGCGCAGCCGGAAGGGCTCGGGGAGAACAGGCGCCGCGGACCATCCCGCTGGACGAGCGCGGTGGCGCACTCCGAGTCTAGGGTTCCCTCGACAGTCGTAGGGCGACTTCGGACGGGGGTGGGGGCGCAGACGGTCCGCGGCTTGAGCTGGAGCGCCCGCGTGCATGTTGGCAAGAACAGACTTGCGCAGACGCAGCGAGTGACGGCACCACGCGACTTGAGTGATACGCGTCCGAATGCGCGTGAGCGTTGCGGGTGGGCCGTGGCGGCGCCGCTGTGAGTCGGACACGGGTGTGATGGGGGGCGGGGACGATGCGCTTGCCGACTCGGATGCTGCTGCTCCGTGGGCGCATTTGGACCGAACACCTCGCCATTCTCCTCGCTCTGCTGCTGCGGCACCCCTCATTCCACGCAGGGGTGTTGGCGTGCTTGGTCGATACAAGACGGCCTGGGGGTGGTGGTTGAGAGTGTTTGGTCGCGCGTGTGTGATCACGTGCGGCTTTCGGTCGCCCTCGGTCTTGTTCGGGTTGCCTGTTTTCTCTCATCCTAGCTTGGCGTTGCTTCACCGACTTCGCACCTCAAGACAATTATGGAGTGGTGCGGACCAGAGAACTCGATTCGGTCGGTTTACTGAACTCCCTCAGTACGCCAGAAGACTTCCTTGAACTCGTGCAGTCTTCGGTCGATTTCCTTTCGCCTGAGACACAGGCAATGCTCATCAGAGTTGACTCCGGATCTGAAGTGACCCCATCCATGTTCGCTCCTCATTTTTCTTTTTTTTACGATACACCGCATGTTAAGCGGCTGCCCATGTCCGTAGAATTCACATCCACGGTCCGCCTCTGAGTGCGGAAACCAAAGGGAAAATTGAACAAGCAATCATTGCCAGTAGGTGCTGACTCTTCACCCGTCCTGCTTCCACTGACTCTTCATGTAGGTGATGAAACTGAGGGCGATGCAGCACTCTGTGAAGACGAGTTGGAACTGGCTTTGGACATCCTGGACTCCGGTAAGGAGGCCGCCACATTGTTCCACCAGATACTGACGACCAGAAGGCGAAATTGGTCTGGCTGAGCCGGCCGCCCCTGCCAACTTGAGCGGCCCCACCGTGGCACACACCCATGTTACAGGTCCTCATGGACAGTCCGATGACCTACTCGCAATTGTGTATGTGGCACTCTTCGCACCGGTTTCACAAAACTCAATTATTATCTCTCAGGGAACCAACGTGGGTCTTGTGAGATCGTTGCCCGCGTTCACTCACAAACCAGTTCTGTAGTTCCGGAGAGCCATTCATCGCAACTCCCATCATGAAGCTGTGGAGGCTCAAGTTCAATCCGAAATATCCCGCTATCTACTGTGATACATGTCAGCAGTATGTCCCGCTGTACGACATATCCCCCCATCTCTCCAACGGGTGGATGTTCAAGGAATACAGCGAGCCTGAACAAGTTCTCAAAAGCAAGCCACACCCAAAGGTTAAGGCCCCTAAAGATCTTGCGGACCAAATCTTACAGGAGTTGGCGGCAACGCCCGAGCTCACAGGTGTTAGCACTGAAACCCGCTTCCCCGATTCAAGCTGCTGGAAAGAGTTGATGGTGCCCAATCCTGGTGCAATTCGCCCTGTGGAGGGCTTGCCGCAGTACCAGGGAATCCAATGTGTAAGCTGCAATTTTGGGGCTTTTAATAGAAACGGGTTTTCTGGTCATTCGAAACGCTTGGGAGAACAACACGTTGGACGACCAGGTCCAGTGCAAAGCTTCTCCCGGCGTATATTGGAGATACAATGGTTTCATGTATCTCCGGCCAAGCTCGACCCCGAGGTACCTCTAGGGGTCAATTTGGCACAAGCCAAGGCCCGTCTTTTAGCCGAAGGTGGAGTCAATCTCGACGACTTCTCCCCCAACGCAGCGCCAAAAGATGCACGAGAAGTCCCTGATTGCTACAGAACCACCGGGATCGCTCAAAAGCTTGACAAATTCGACCACAACTCACTGCCTCGACGGCCCGTCCACGAGTCTTTGACGGCAGAGAGCCAAAATCTCATCTCTTTGGCGAGAAGGAATTTTCTGTGTGCCGGGGAAAGATTGCGCACTAGCCGAAACTTGTTTCTCTGTGCTGCGATCATGCAGGCGACAAAGTGCGTCTTCCAATTAGGATCTTCCATCCTATGCTGACCTCTTACTCGTCAGACGTCAATATGCACCTTGCAGGCCATTCTACGCCCCATTGCACGCCACCGTGCGGAAATATTCCAGCGTGGAAGCAACGTTCATTCATATCGTGCTACAAGAGACCATCGCTCCCACGCAGTCGGTGGATGGCTCCCCCTTGATGCTCTTTTCCAATAATCAACAGGCTAAACTTGCCTGTCTGCACACCGAACTGAACCTGGGGAACCTCGACAGTGAAAAAATCCGAACCTGCTTGAACGAGGCGCTCTCGGCGTTGTACTTCCCTCCCGATGCTAAATCATTGGAAAAGTCTTGGCAATCCCCATTGGCGGCGTATCTCTACAGCCAAGGCATTGACAGGGACGGGAATTTCACAAGCGCGAGGTCTATGGGAAGCTTTTTGGCGAAGATGCAGTTCGCCATTAGATTACGTGGACATGACAACCTTCTGGATATGCTGGACAAGTTCCAAATTGAGGAAGGCGAGGGAGACTCAAACCAGTGGACAGCGTGAGTTATCTCAGTCCGGTCCATCAAGCTGTCCTCGCTAATTCGATGATGCCCGGTTTAGGAAGGTGCACGATTTTTGTGAGGCGCATCTATCCGAAGCAAATTACTCGCCATTTGCCAACCTTCGTGCATGGTTGCGGGCATTCTGGAAGGCGCGTCAGGATCGAGTTCTTGCCTCCGCTGATGCCGCCAATTGGATCGATTCCAAGACGGTGATCATTTCGGGAGGCACTTGCATCGGCGTAGACGCCTTCGGGAAATTTGTCCGAGACCTCATCAAATCCACAAAAATGGACATTGAGGAAAAGGTCTTGCTGGGTATTCGATTGTTGGACATCGGTGTCCAATTCGAGGACCTGATCGACGATGGCAGGATGGAGCCCGGTTACAGCCCCATCTGCTCAGGAATTGACTTCCCCTATAATTCTGATTCCGCCAAATTCGTACTTGCGCTTTTAGCAGGCAACCACATGGGCCTCCGACGGGCCGGGAACCGACTAACCTGGGAACCTCTGCTGTTCTTCAAGTGGAAGCAGGACCTGGACAAAACGTGGCAGAATCTTTACACCATAAGCCACATCGTCGGAGGTCCTGAACCACTCTTCGGATCCCAGGAGATGTCCCTTAGATTGCTAACAACTGTTCGTCGAGGACAGCCGGTTGAGCCTCGTGAAGTTTTTGTAGCCGACGGCTCCGTCTCCTTCATTACCAACCGAGTGGCAAAAAAGATGGGGGCCCCCTTCCAGCCGGCCGACGTCATACACCTTCTTCCACCCCAGGTCTCCAGTCTTTTTCGTACCCTCATCCGGGTGGTTCGACCGGCCGCAGTGTCTCTAACACTCATCGAGGGGAAAATCCTACCCCAGAACCGCGAGACCTTCCTTCGTGACCAGCGCGACCTCGTGTTTGCATCGATGACCGCGGAGACAATGCGAGACGCATTTCGAACTCCGTTCCAGGAAAGTTTCGGCGTTCCCATGACGAGACCGCTGTATAAAAATCTGGCTCTCTGCCTTGCGACCCGAGGCGTCCCCACACGGAAAATGGGACTTCACAGTCCTTCACGGGATGAGGACCCTTCGAGTGGGATTGCTGACCGCCAGGCTGGCCGATCCAAGGGTATCTCCGAGGCAAATTATGCCATCCTGCAAGAGGACCATGGGATGTCGCCTTCGCTTCGGAAGCATCAGTTAACTAGGATCCATGAATGGCACAGGTTCCTGGGTTTATAGCTTTGTAAATGTATTGCAAATCCATTGAGGCTTGCAGCCGCCGCACTCAGGTCAGAGCAAATACATGTATGTAGGTAGCTTGACACTGTGGCCGGTTGCGAGGCTTGATTCCCAGTTCCGTGCTGCGGCCAGTGCGATGGAAGGAGGGGGTCCTCTGCGGTGTCGCGGTTTACGGGTGGATGCACTCGAATTTGGGCCTGTCTATGGATGAACTCCGGGTAAATCATCGAATCTAGTCAACTTACATGACTGGGTTGACAAAGAAGACGCTGTGAAATAGTTAATAGATTCGAAGCTGCTCTCGCTGTCCCGAATCGCGCAGTTGAGTTGCATGCGTCGGAGGCGTGCGCTGCGACGATTGCGCGAGCGGGCAGGCGGGATGCGCGCCGCCGCCCCGGAGGCCGCGTGCCGTGCGCAACTTGCACGCGGACTCGCCTGTCGCGGTTCCTGCGAGCCCGAGCCGCGCTGCGCAGACCGGCCCGCGGATTCGCGGGCGGCGCTGCGTGCGCGGCACGGGACGGGGGACGCGGCGCACCAGGCGCGATGGCGGGTTGCGGACGCGCCTGAGCGCTCGGCGGACGGGCGATGCATACGCAGGGGAGGCGCGAGAGCGCAATCTGGCGCGGACGTCTCTGGCGCATGGTAAGCTTCCGCCGATAGACAAGCTGTTTGCTCATGTTTTAGTCCGGGCGCTTCTCGGGCGTCTTAGTCCTACACGGGCGCTGGCGACTAGGTGCATGTGGGCGGCGGCGGGCGGGCGGGATCGCGCGGCGGAGTTGCCGTTGGGTGCATCCGAGGGTCCTGCGGCACGGCGGGTACCTTGGAGCAAGACGGTCCAGCCGGTGGTCAGTGTCGTGGGGTACACGGCCGGCGCGCCGCTGGCACTCGCCCTCGTGTTGGGGCCGGCGGGCTGCTGGGTAGGCGAGCGCGGGGTGCAGGTGCGCGCGCATTGCGCGTGGTTTGGATGCGCTGCGCGACAGCAGAAGCGTGCGGTGCTCGCAGACGTCGGGCTCCAAGGCTTCGACGATGGTGGACATTGCCCACAGCCGCGCGCGCAGAGGCACCCACGAATCCGCTGGGTGCTGTGCACGCGCGGCTCGTGGTCACGGCTGTCGACCGCCTCATTCTCCTCAAACGAGTGCCCCACAAAAGTCCGTGCCAACCGGTTTCACATCCTCGCCCGCTGCCAGCGTCGCCGCTTGCCGCATCCGCGACGTCGTGACCGTGACACGCAACATTCGACCCCCACGTCCATGCCGAGTCGCAGGCTGGGCGCGAAACGAGTGCGGCGTCCACAAAGGGAGGCGGAGATTCCGGCAGGATCGCGCGGAATGGCATCGAAGGCAGTGAGGGATGGCGCCCACGCCGCTTTGCACTTGCGCCAATCGCGGTGACGCAGGGGGGCGCACCTGCCCGCGTTGGTCCCGCAGATTGCAAGCGGACACAGTGCTCATGCGTGCGGGGTCGCAGGTGCGACGGCGGCGGAGGCAGTGGACGTGCGAATGCAGCACGGGCGGGGGCCAGGGCGGGACCTGCACGGGCGCCATTTCGAGTCAACACGTTCCTCAGTGTTGACGCGATACCCCTCCACCCGGAGCCGCGCGAGCACAGCGAGCCGCGAATGCGCGTGTGGCACGGGGTGCATTGGCGGCGGCGTATGTTGAGGCGGCGCAGTGGGGCGTGTTGGGCAGGAGCGTGGGCGAGCGCAAGCAGTTTTGTAAGATAGGTGGGCTGTACAGAAATAAGCGGGGACCCTGTGTAAGGAAGCAGGAGTTCGAACTCGATGCCATGGAGCAGTGGTGTCTCGTCGCCCGGCGCTCGATGTCCGGAGTCGCCAGCACGCCGCCGCCACCGTCCGCGTCTCCGGGTACCGCCGTTTCGCCGTCAACGCCGAACTCGACACAGGCGCCCCAACCTCACCCACCACGCACGACGCCGCGCCACGCGCGAGTCGCAGGCACACACACACCATGAGTGCCGACATAGAGCACTGCACGCTGCGTACCGCCTCCGCGCCGCCCACACGTGGGTCCAACTCCCTGCCGCTGTCGCAAGCACGGTCCGGGCCGCGAATGCCTCTCGTGTACCGTGAGCAGGTCGCTGTCAGGACTCGCCAACGCAAGCCGCGCGTGCACAATACCCCGCGCATTCGCGGGTGCCTCTGCACACGCGGCATGCGGCATGCGAAGCGGGCTCGTATCGATAAGTCACGGACACATTGCGGCTCAGCGCTCATCAGCAAAAGCGAAAAAAAGATTGTGCGCATGGCGCACCTTCGTAGCGCGCATATCGAATGAAAAAGGCCCCAACTGACTTTGTATTGCATGCTTTGCCCACCTCCCGCACGTCGCCGATGCCAGTCTTGGTGGGTGTTTCCTCAGGGTGTCTTGCATGGGTAAAAGGCCAGTGGGAGGATAAGGGGGGCCGAAAGAGACGTGGCTGTGCCACCGAGGGCACAAAACAAGAGCAAATGGCCGCCTGCTCTTGCTCTTCCACCACCAGCCCGGACGCGTCTCTGTATCTCCCCCTCGAATTCCCCTTCCCCTCCCCCCTCCCGTCCCACTCCGGCGGCGCGGACGTGTGCCGGCGACGACTGCATGCATCCGGTGAGCTCGTACCAAATTCGAATACATGCTTTTGCCCAGTCCCGGGAGCGCCGACATGTATCATCCGTGCCGTGCCCACTCGCGCTGCGTTGCATCCGCCTGCATCAAGACCACCGCACCGTCCGGTTCTGTGGGGCTCGTGCTCCCCGCGCGTCTCCCGATGAATCGGCCCCGGGGACTCGGAGGGCACGCGGGCGGGCAAGGCACGACTGACTCGAGGCTTGCGTGCTGTGTTTCCGCGCCTGTGTTTGCCGCGAGCACCGCCTGCACTGAACTGCCGCGCCGAGCCCCGGGACGTCGCGCGAGTCGGGGGCGGCGGGTTTGCGGATGTCGTGCCCTGCGCAACTCCCTATATACTGACTAATTCTAGGCCGATGAGCGGCCGCTCTCCGCCCCTCTGCACCCACTCGAATCCCCGGGAAGCACCCGTCGCTCCTCCCCGCCCGCTACAACGACACCAGGGTCCCGCGCGGCAACGGCGCCCCGCACCCGCCGCCTTCAACTCGCGAGTCGCACGCCCGCAGCGTCCGACTGGGACGCGTCCCGAGACTGTCCGCTTGCGCTGGCACTCGTCCATGGCGTCGAGCTTGGCGGTCTCGAGGCCACCCCCGCCGCCGGACGCTGCACGCCGCAAGTCCGTAGCGCCGCGATCCTGCGGGCGGAGTCGATCGGATGAGGCCCGTCGCCGCCCGCTCGTCGAGCGCAGCGGCGGCGAGCACGAGAGCGTGGTTGCCGCGTGGCGCTCGTGCCCTCCACAAGCTCCCGACCTACGCGCAGCCTGCGCCCCTCGACCCCTGCCCTTCGGCCTTGCGCGCTGCCGCTGTCGGTCACAACAACATCCTGCGCACGCTCTGCCCCAAGCCGCGTAGCGCCCGCCCGTCAACGAGCAAGCCCTCGAGCGTGTACCGGCACGCGTCCCGCGAGCTTGCGCGACTCGTCTCCGCCCCGAGCACGCGCCGTACTGTCCACTCGCGAAGCACTGCAGCGTGCGGGGTCCCCGAGCGCCGCGCGTATCTCCGAATAGCGCGAGCGCGATGGCGACGAGGGCACGCTCTGAGGCAGGGCGCGCGCGATCCATTAGCGAATTAGGAGCCGAGCCAACCCGCCGCTTCGCGCGAGCTCGAATCGCGGAGCGCCGCCATGCCTCGCGCTCGCGCCCGCACCGTCAGCTCTGCCGGCCGAGCCTCGTGCACGAGCGGGCGCCGTCGAGACCAGTCCGCTCGCGCGGCGCCAAGCTGCAAACCCACATCTGCGCTGACGGCGCTGCGCGCCCACGTCGGTTTTCGGCAGCGAGCCTACGCGAATACCGGTTTCGCGAGCGCGCTTCGCTTGTCGAGCGCGGCGCCGTCGCAAGCGCGAGGGCGGGCTGCCGGACGTCGTGCGGCGGGCGAATGTGCGGTGGCGGCGCCGAGCGCGCACTCAGAAACGCTGTACATAGAGTCACCGGATGTATGCCTGTATTGTAATAAAGAAACTTACCTGTGTTTCCTTGCGAAATTTGAGCTCCTGGCCTCCCATTCGCTCCCATTGCTACCTACCTACCTACCCAACCTACGTCATGAGATCAGGACTGCACGTTAAAGACGGGGCTCGCCCCGTGGGCCGTCACTTACATAGTCATTAAATTTCGCAAGCGGATATCGAAACTTGCTGGGAGCCCAAAATAAGTACCTGCAATGCACTCAGACCCTGAAGCACTTCATATTAGTACCTGAAGGTACTAAATAACTGTATATAAGGGAAATTTTGGCAAAAAGTACTTCATATCAGTACCCGAAGGTACTAAACTAATATCGAGTATTCGGGTACTTAGGTATCAGGCTGGTACTAATATCGAGTACCTTCCCGCACGTGCCAGTGAGTGACGGTGTTGATAAGATCAACCCTCAAAACGTCTCGTCCTCTTCCATCATGCATGTGCTCGACGTCCTTGAGCAGCAGTTGCGTGACACGGACCCACAGCTTCGTTGCTCAGCAACCCGAGCCCTGTACGAACTGTATCAGGCCAACAGGCAACTGATCGCGGAATGCCCATCTGCGTGGCGGGCCTGGCTGAGTCGGCAGCACGACAAATCTCTGCCTGTGAGAATGGAGTTTGTCAATGCCATTGGGCTCTTGCTTCCAATACTGCCGGACCCCAACACAATCGAGGATGTACTGAAGGTACTGGCTTCAATGCTCCACGACAATAATAAAAGTGTTCGCGCCGCTGTCTGTCAAAGTTACGGGCAGATCGATCACGCAACCCTCCTGCACGGCCACAAGGACCACTTGAAGGCTCTTGCCGGACGTGGACTGGACATAGATGTACGTGGATCACCCCTATCCTGCACTCCTGCCTCAATGCCTCCATAGATATCCGTACAAGAGACGGCGCTTCATTCCCTTGGCAAACTTTTCAATTCAACATACCTGCAGATGTTTGTCCACTTCTCATTTTCCATCTTCTCAGCTACATGATGCGGCATACAGATGGTATGGATATGACATAGATGTCCTCCGGATGTTTGGATGGATCCCAAGTCAAATATTTCGGCTGATGGACAGTTCCCCGGCAATTTCGTATGTATGTCCCTTTGCAGGTGTGGCTGTATTGATCCAAATGATAGGCGCATCGTCGAGGACGTGGTGTCGCAACACATACTCCCTTTGCCGTTGTCGAGCCCCGGCGTGGATGAGGTGGCATGGACAAAACGGTTATTATCCGTCATTGCCCCGCTCGATGCCCGTGCGATGAGCAAACTGTTGTTGATCAGTACGCTCGCACGCCCGTATGTCGTGCCATGCCCGGTTTGCAGTTCATTTCCACTACTGACGGTGTACATTCTAGACGACCAACCATATTCGATCACTTCGCTCGTGCACTAAAACAGGTTTCGTCATGTGCACTCCATCCACGATGGCCTCATTTATATTACTTTCTGCAGGTCAATGTGAACCCGGAGGTTGTGCTTAGCCCGAGAGTAGCTGAAATAATAAGACACATAAGCTGTAAGCTTCATGCACTTCTCTCTTTTGAATGGGCAGTCTGATATTGCTGCAGCGGGACTGCCCCATCCCTCCGAGGCTTCCCGCGATCTGCATACCTTTGTCAATCTCAAGAGCCGAAGGTTGTGTGAGCTCTTTGAGCAATGCATCGATCCTCAGGTGGACCTAACGACCCTGGTCAATTCAACAGTTTGTTATTTTTGTTACAGAGATACATAATCTAATATAGCAGTAGAAAGAATTGATGGACACAGTCTCCCCTAGTATAGCGCCGACCATAGACCTCCTCTTGAGGCGGGCATCACTGCACATTATAAACCAATCCTCAATCCCCACCCTGATCAGATGCTTCCGCAAGTCTGACTCTGTCACGTCCGCCAATGCATCACGAATACTGGTCTACGTGGGAAAGCACCTTCCAGAGCTCTACATGCAACATCTCCAACAGCTACCGCCAGATCCGAGCGACCGGAATCTACCGGGAATGTACGAGCTGTCAATGCAGGTGATAGCAGCTGCTGCGCGATGGGGTAGCCCGCTGTTGCACATCACCGAGTGCGCTATGCAAATTCTCATTGTTTGAGTGCTGACTCTCGGGTAGGAGCAGCTTGCAAGTCCTCAAGTCTGTGGCGCTCGCTCCTGCGAATGGTTTTCGTGCGCCAAAGTTCACCGCTCGTTTTATCATTTTCTCGAGTTATCCCGATATTTGCAAGGAATTGTTCAACGTAACTTTTGGAATATTTTATTACGGCGACTCACTTACATGGCCCATAGGAGATCTGTGAAACTCTCAAAAGCACCTCCCCGTTGGTCCTGGACGTTCGAGTCCCGGCTATCCTTGCCCAGTTTGCCCGCTCGAGCCCAACCGTGTTTGACAGCAGGAGCAGCGAAATCTTCGAACTCCTTGATCCCTTACTTTTACCACCGCAAAATGTGAGTCTTCGTCCTGTATGAATTTGCTTTCCTGAATTCCCTCAGAGCATTGATGATGATTGGACGTCCACGCGACCAGCCTCGGATTCCCTGCAAGCAAAGATACTTGCTCTCAAGGTGTACCGAAACTATGGTCTTACTCATGCTTCGTCGGAAGAAGTCCGCGGAGTTGTCTTGAAAATGCTGGCCACCTGGGTCCAGTGGTTCAAGGGAGGGTACGTCAAACAGCGACTCCGGATTTCAGTGATCTTATTTCTTTCCCCGTAGATCCACACAGATGTTGAACGTGCAGGCCGCAGTTTCCCTGCTACATATGTCCATAAGTCGCCCATATGCCGCCGACATTGCACGTTTACTTCCCCAAATATCACTGGCCATGCAAGTGCGTCCAGCAACGAGTTTGGCATTTTTAAACAAATCTTGACATACATGCAGGCCAGCGACTTTGGGGTACGGATGGCATTCGTTCACAAAGTGGTCGATCTCTCCCGCAAGCCCATGTTTCCGTGCCACTACACGGCGATGGTGTTTCTCGCAGCAGTTGATGACGAACCAGAAATGAAAGTCCTGGTATGTTATTGAGATTTTCTTTTGCGTTCTTTGGACAATCCTGAACAGGCCACTGCATGTATTACTTGTGTCATGCGTAGGCTGCCTGCCGGTGCGCGTTCAACCGCGGCCAATTACCCAGAAATTGACGTGATTTTGTAGCGCAACAAGGAACAATGAGGCTCAGGATGTTCACTGTGCTGGTGCACTTACTCGTGCATCACCCAGACTTTGATAGCTCCCAAGCGGAGTTACTCGATGTTGCAAAGTTCGTCTGTGCACACCATGTCAGATGGGGAGTTAATGACCTTTCCAGATGTGTCAAGTTTTATCTGGACCAAATGTCAGACTGGGAGACGATCGGGGACCTCTCGAAGCTGGCCCGGGATGGGAAGCTGCTCTGCTATGCTCAGCGTCCGGAAGAGTCGAGGGTGAGACGAATGAACATTGTAGTTCCGTTAAAAACATTCCTCGTAGAGACTCATGATTATCTGCGATCTGGCGCACGAACTCATCCAGATTTGGGCACAATCACACTTGTGCCCTGTTCGCATCATACCAGGCGAAAACGGGATACAATATTCATCTCCATGGTTTTTACTACCGGACATTGAACACGCTACGGATGTGAGTGGAGTTAAGACATCGATAACTCAATTGACTCAAGGGGCTGAAGGCAGACTACCCTTGTGTCTTTACTGAAGAGATGTCGGAATGGGTGAGATCCGAGTACACCTTGGTATGGTGGCAGACTTGTACAGACCATTGCTGATTATGAGACAGAGTAACATGCTTTCGCGTGCCGATCTCGCGGTTCACCCGCTTCCTGCCCAGTATACCCCCAGCCGGGCTTTGTGAGTCTCTTTCTTGCGAATCAGATTCCGGTCAAACAACATCCAAATAGAAGGGCAGCCCTTTTGGCCATGAGAACTTCTGACATTGCTCGTCTGAAGCCAGGACAGTTTCTGAACGATGAGATCATCAATTTCTGCACCGCGTCAGTGTGCACCGGAACCCTCAGTTCCGAACTGAACACGCGTTTAGGCTTTTCTATGAGGATTACAAAAGCAAACCAGACATCCATATCTTCTCCTCTTTTTTGAGTACCAAAATGTGAGTGCCAACATACTTCATTCCTCCTTGGCATTTATTGTCCAGAGTTGATGGTGTCGACTCCGTCTCCGTGAGACGGTGGGACAAGGCAGTCAATCTTATCAGCAAAAAATTCCTCATAGTTCCCGTCCATAAGCTCATACCGTAAGTGTCTCTTTCTCGCATTGCCACCTGTTTTTCTCAAATTATTCGAGGGAACACTGGTATCTATTCATTATCTGCCATCCACGACAGACCTTGGGTCCTGGATCGGCGACTGGAGAGCATGAGGAAGCACTCCAACCTCCTTTAGAGGATATCCAGTAGGCTACATCTTCTCTTCACGTATACGCTACCTGACATTCCCAGGCCGCAGATATTGACTCTGGACTCCCTTAATTTCGACCACGAACAAGAGATGTTGGTTTGGAATAAGTTTCTGCAATTGAAAGCAGAGGGCAATGGTTACAGGCTTGACTCTTTCAAGCCTGCCACACATGTCATCATCAAAGTAGTGTTCCCAGTCTCAATCCCTCGTATCTGACCAGCTTCAAGGTGCCACAGCAACCCAACAACACCGATTGTGGTGTATATGCTGTATTTCTTGAAGACATTTTTGGCTGATCCCAATGCCTGTTACAACACAATGGTGAGCCTTTAAGCTTTCTTGCGCCATACTACCGTCTTCTAAGCAATGACCTAAGGTTGACCCAGCAAACTTGGAACTCCCGTGTGATGGGGATGCCATCCGGAAATTCCGAGCAGAGTTAAAAGCAATGATTTTGTCGCGTCTCAACATCCACCTGTCCATACTGAACTGATTTGAGGCTATGTCGAAGCAAGTAGTGTAAACAAAGTCAAATGAAGGTTGAAAGCTTGTTGTACTAGGGAAGGGTTTCAAGAAATACCTACTCTTTTCAGTTTGACTCTGGCATATGTACGGGAAGTAGGAAATTTGAGGTCACTTTCACTTTCATTGTGACCATTCAATGCCAGATGGACCTTGCTAGCTGTTGAGTGCAGTAGACATTTGGCGCGTCGGAAAAGGTGTTCGGTTGAGCAGCCGAATGGGGCTGCCTTCATCCGACCGACGGAGTTTCTCGATTGAGGGTAAGTAGGAAACCCGATTCCGCCCAGGCCGGGATGGAGACGACCTCTCAAGATTTCCTATGAGTAGCCTGCAAGTCCAGATTCACTGCTTACCTGCACGTAATTAGACTTCTGGGTACTTGAATGCCAGGTTTGAAGGGTTAAGCTGATTAAATGGAACCAGAATAGCTGAATTCCTCCGTAATGCACTGGGAGTGAACATATCAGTCTTCACAAGCCGAGGACAAACATGGACAAACAACCTGTTTGACCTTTCTGATATTTTTATAGGCAAGGTGGTACCTTATAATGTGTGTCCACATTGTCAGAATTTCTTAGCCAGAGCCCCTCTTGGTGGTGCAAATTTTTTCTTCTTGCATCCTCTGATGCAAGCATCAACAAACAACCCGATCAAGACCCGATTGACTTCCATTTTGGAGTTGCAACTGAAATGCAACACAGAGAGAGAGTTACTCGGTAACATGGAGATGTACAGGTCCCACCCACCCTGTCCGTATCCCGTCCGTCTCGGGGTCCAGAGTGCTGCCTTGACGATATTGTAAAATATAGCAAAAAAATACAGGAAAATTACAGCAGGAGCCGTTTGTTATTTCAAGTGCACTCCACCCATGCGTTCTCTAAACCGGCCGTGCCAGCAACGCCAACCGCCATCAGCGCGCTTGCTACTCCTCTCGCCGCCCCGGGCGCACCGTCGCCCTGTTCCTCCTGGGGCCTGTGCCCCGCGCCTGCCTCCGTCCCCTGTGTCCCGGCGCATTCCGGCGCGTCCATGCGCCGTCGACGTGCGCCTCGCACACCCACGCTCCATTGAGTCGCGGCGCGTCCCCTTTTGCCGTCCTGCGCTCGTCGTCCTGCGCTCACCGTCCGGCCCTCCCGGGGCAAGTAGCCACGCACTTTATGAACACAAGAAGGGAGCACGGAAAGCAGTCGCCGCCCGCTGTGATGCGGACTGCGGCGCTACCGAGGGAATGGGTGTGGGTTTCGGTCGGTGGCCTGTTCGTCCTCTAGGGGGTTTGTAAGAGCGTGGTCCCTAGGGCGTCTGGCACGTTGTAGGCAGGCTTATAGGCAGTGAAAACCGCGGGTGTGTGTGTGTGCGTGGGTTGGGAGCGCGAGGCTCTTGTGGTTTTGTGTGGAAAACCGCGGTTGGCGCAGGAAAGTCGCGGTTTGCCGGGCTATGTCAGTGAAGAATACGGTGTAGAAAGTGAAGATACCTGTTCCGCTAGGACGCAATGTCGCCGATGCGCTCCTTCAGAACCTCCAAAGCCTCAGTGCTTCGACCTAATCCAATGCCTCTCCCCTTTGAACGGGGCACGTGATCGTGTCGGTGGGCGAACCAAGGGGTTCGCTCGCGAGTGACTTTGACGTCAACGGTCTCCGGTGCGGAGGGTGAGTCCGGTCGTTTGGTAGACGATTTGCTAGGGGGAAATCCGCGGTCGAACCCTTCCACTACGACACGGAGGGACCTGTGTAGGAAGAAATGTCGCGACGCGGGCGGGGTGTGTGAGCGCGAGCCTGGTGGCTTTCAGGCTGCGTGAGGGTGGGAGTAGAGTGCCTTGGAGGACAAGCTTTGAGATGTGAAGAAGGTGTGGTCGTGGTCAATCCTTATTGGTGTGGGTTTTAGATACACAAAGTAGTGGGGGAGAATCCTAGCCCAGGAGTGAACTCCTGAAACGCCCCTCCCTTGCCTGCCCTTTATGCCTTGCTCGCACCGCCTTCTCGAGACGCGCGTCCCTCAAGATCCGCCCGCCCGAGCTTCTGGTGTTTGAGGCTGACAGCTTGAGAGCTTCTCTGTGGAGAGGAATGTCGCGGGTGAGCGACCAAGTCGCGGTTGTTCGGTGTTCGTTGGTGGTTTTCTTTGTAGTGTGGTGTTCGCGCCGTCATTACGCGGCTAGGCGGCGCTTGGCGATCGCGATTGCGTCGGAGGAGAGCGTGGTCGAGGTGTGCCGAGGTCCCAAGGTCCGGAAACCGCGTGCTCCCGTTGCTCATGGCGCTGAAGTCGGTCGCGGATTGTGGTGGTATTCGTCATGTGTCGCCCTCGTTTGTGGTGAGGCCGGCGTCGGTCGTGGTTTGTCGAGGCTCGGTCGAGAGCGTACAGTCTTGAGCGCGGGGTGTGAAAACCGTGGTTTTTGTAGAGAGCGAGATAGGGGCTGGTGGTTGGTTTCGTGGTTGTTGTGGCCTCCGTGGCGGCCGTGTGGGTGGTCATCGGGACCGTTTGAGGGGATCGCGGGGGCATGGTTGGTACTTGTTGTGGGTGTGCGAGGAGCGCCGAAGTGGGGATCGAGTGGAATTGTCGCGACATTGCGTTGCCGGATTAGGAAACCGTGGTTGCTCGTTCGGGAAATACGGGCAGTGTCGTGTTGTGGGTGTCGTTGTGGTGGTTTCTGTGACGCTGTGCCATAGCCAGAGCACCATGGGTGCTCACAGCGCTGGCAAGCGTGTCGGACATGCTGTCAAGTGTGTCGGACGCGCTGTCAAGCAAAGCCATGAGGTCGGCAACTGGCGTGAGGCGCCGACGGTCGCGGAGGATGTCGAATTGCTGATTGAACTCAGCCAACGGGGTTATCGAGCCGCCGTGAGTGAGTGCCGCCAGACCAGTTGAGAGGATATCCGCGACGGGTTTCTCGTCATCGTCTAGGACGCGGCCTTCTTGTAGGGAATACACACCGTGCTCGTCAAGACTGGCCATCAGCGTGGCAATATCCTTGTCGAGATTGGGGATGGTGTGCTTAGAGCCCTGTCGCGCGCCGAGATCCGTGTGAATGCGCGTTGCGAGGCTTCGCAGGATATCGACGCAAGGCGAGATGAGGGCGAGCCAGTCCCACGAGTGGCCGTCCCCATCCGCTTTGTAGATTTTCTGCTCAGATGTTAGGTAGGTTGGTCGAGACGAGGACACATTTGACGTACCTTGATCCAAAAATTTAGATGTTCTTGCACAAGATCAATTTCAACAAAGCTATTCACCTTGCCCGTAGGATTGAGAAGCCAGTTATGAATGATGACGCGCCTGGAATGTGTTGCACGGTCAGGGCAACTCACTGTGATGCAGAAGAAAGCTCACCGGAGCTCTCGAGTCCAAACACAGGTAAGGTTATGCAACAAGTGCAGCATCTCGTGGGCATATTTCGACCGGCCACTGCCCCGGTATGAGAAGACCCAGAACCGCAGCATAAGGACGACGCGTCCGGAATCCCCGGCCTTCACCGCATCAGTGAACTCGCGCGTGAGTAAGGCATCACGGAGAAAGAGGATGGCGTTCTCGAATACCATGTCCCCCTTCTTGACGTGCGGCAACGGTGTGTCCGCCTTCTTCTTTCCCTTCCCGGCGGCCTTCGCATCAGCGTCTCGCTTGCGCTCGTCCGGGACGCGCTGCTCTCGGAGCTCCTGCACGAGATCTGTATCCGTGTAAGACTTGTAAATTGTGTTCGCGTGGTCAACGATCGTTGTCCACGAGTTGACCGATGATGCGTACGCCTCAAGAGAGTCCTTTCCTGATACAAGGAGAAGGCAGTGGAGGATGCGAGCATACAACGATACCATGATGAGATCACGACAGGTGCGGAATGGAGGTAGCGATGTGAGTGTGATAGGGAGGCGGTCGAGGACGGTGTTGTGGAATCCCAGGCTGCCAGGGCTTCGCGTTCCCGCATTGGGCTTGCCGAAGTGCGTCTCAAGCAGCCCATGGCAGTCTGCAATCTTCGCGTGGAAGAGACCGGGCATTAAGACGATGTTACGCCAGGAATGGGGACCACTCTCGTGGCCGAGACGTACAGCGAGGATTGAGCGCTGGCGCGCTATAGTTAGCTGGTCGCCGGCAATGATCTTGATGTACTTGATGTACTCCGGGTCGGCGGCGTCGAGCCCCAAAGAAGCGTTGATGGCTTCCACGACCTCGATGTTGCCGGTGATGGAGTTCTCGTCGATTTCCATGCTCGGGAGCGGGTGGATTGGGGTCTTGTGCACGTCAATGACCTCAGAGCTTGCGGGCTGCATAGCATCAAGATCCCCCTGCCATTTCTTGAAGCCGTCGCCGCCGTGTCGGACAATCACGCGCAGGATTGTGTGGACCATGTTCTCGGTATGGAACGCGGCCTCCTCGTCGGTGAGAAGGAGGTTGTCGATACGAAGGTGAGCCGCATTTAGAACGGACTCGTCGAGGGTGGCAGTGAGGAGATCCTCGGGATTGGTGCCGTGCAAGGGTATAAGTGTAGCACAGGTACCGTTTTCCTGCGCGCCTGAATTGGAATTAATATTGCTCACTCTAATGCACAGATATAGACTTACTTTTGCGCCCTAGCACCTGCTCTGCCACGCGCACCATCATGTTGATGTTGTCGTAGACGACAGCGAACAACCCAGACGACGCGATGGACCGCGTAGTCTGCATGCACGCATTGGAGAGCGTCGCGAGCAGCCCAGGAGCCCGCGCCTTCTTTTTCTTCTTGTTCTCGTGATGCTCCCCGCTCTTGGCCACCTTCGTTTTCTTCTTCCTCGGATTGTGGCCCTGGCGGCGTCCACGACGAGCCATGGCTGGGTCGAGTCCGGGCATGTCTGAGTAGTCGACCTCGTCCTCCTCGTTCGGATCAGGCTGGGATTCTCTGAGGTCAGCAAATCAAATATAAAATGTGCTGTATCTACTCACAGTTGTAGCGGGGGCTGCAGCGCCAGCAGCGGGGATCGACTCAGGCTGAGCATCAGATTCCTTGATAGTTAGGTGAGCACGGCAGAAAGCGGAGTAAACACAGACTCACGTTGCGCGTAGGTGCCGCTGTTTCGGGCACACAGTCCTGTTGGTCGACTGGTGTGGTACCGGTGTTACCACTGGAAATGATGCTGGTGTATCCGATTGACGACCCGAGTGCCCCGAAGACTGCGAAGTGCTGACGCGATGCTCCGGTAGCAGCAAGATAGGCGCTGTGGACAGCCTGCGCGTAGTTGTTGTACTGGCTTGCACCTCGGAGCAAAGTGAGTGCTGCAGAACCTCGAAGCTGGAAGGAAGTCAGACTAATCTCAGAATGGTAATCTTGTCACGTACAATCTCTTTCTTGCGCGACCCCGCAGCACTTACGACGCGACCTCGACGCGCCGTCGCCGAAAACGCGTCGAAAACCCCAAAAGAGGTGGGAGCCAATTTACGGAGGGTCGCAGTGAGTCCAGCCAAATTGTAATTGAGAAAGAACTGCTCATCGACAACTTTCTTCGACTTCTTGAGGATGCCAGAGCTCGTGATAGACTGGGCTTCAGCAGCCGCGGTGGCTGCAACAAGTTGCGCAGCCCATTCATGGACCGTAGTACGAGAGCGCTCTGGGTATCTGGCAGAAGTCCAATAGCCAAATATGCGTTCGACAACCGGCCGATGACTGAAAAATCCTCGCCAACGCCAATCTGACTTGAGCTTGGTTGCAGGATTGAAGACATAATCAAGCAACTCAGCGAGGGTATATCCAGCGGTACTCATTCCATCCAAAAGCTCGTCGAAATAAGCTTCTCGCTGCAATCTCATCTTCTCGGCTTCCAATGCCTGTGTTGCTTCATGTCGTACCGCCGCTATACGGTCGATCTCGTCTTGAGCTTGCGCCTCATCCTAGGAATATAGCATCTCAGTAACGCGAAACAAAAGTGCAGAGCTGTAAACCTTCTGGCGATCCAAGGTCTCGCGGCGCCTGAGTTGGGCGCGCTGCTGCAGAAGGACGCGTTCGGTCTTTGGTGTGAAGATTACATCGTCGCTGGTAGGCATCATCGCTGGGAGGGAGGAGCTGCGAACATGCCGGACCAGGCGGCGGTGCTGCGCCGGCTTACTGGGGCTGGTGACTGGCTCCTCGTCGGAAGATTGCTGACGGCGGTGTGATAGGGGCTGCAAAGGCGGCAAGCGAAACTGGGTAGGCGCTAAGGACTCATCGTCTGAGAGGGGATCCGGGGGGTCAGAGGGGGGAAGGCCGTCGTCTGGCTCGTATTCGCTCGAGAGAACAGTGTAGCGATTGAGGCGCGACATCGAATGGGACTGGTAACTTGAAAATCATTTTGTCACAGTGTTTCTTATAATATTTTCTTCGTCTCTACGCTCACCACACTTTGACAAACCCCTCGATCGAACAGAATGGAGCCCCAAATTTCTGTGCGTCACCACGGCAAGACACCGATGTTGCGCCGTGCGCGCCTCACAATGGTCGCTGGGAAAATGAAGGCGATCCGCGAGGAGCTCAAACTGCTGCCAGAATTAATCAAAGCCAATTACAAAAAGTGGCGCGACGGCCCCAAGAAGTTTCAGTTAGAGTGTATGGAGGCACAGAAATTAGGGCAGGATGTATTGCTGCACGCGGCGACCGGAGCCGGGAAGACAGGTATCGCAGCGGGACCTCACCTCCTGCCTTCGAGCAAGGGCAAGGTCACTCTTGTTGTATCACCCCTTCTATCCTTGCATCAGGAGCAGGTACGCTTTCACCCCTTTAAATCAATAGCTCTGACGCGGCTTAGGTTACGACCTTCCAAGAGGAGTTTGGACTCACTGCCAGAGCAATTAACAGTGCCAACGGGGGCTGCACCAAGGCGATCATGGCGGTAACAATATATCCTCTCCCATTTTTCTATACTAAATTCATATGGCTCCAGTCTGTCATTGCCGGCGAGTTCCAAATTGTGATACTGTCACCCGAGATGTTGCTGTCTCGGAAGTTCATTGACGGTGTGCTCAAGAAACCAGAATTCGGTTCCCGCTGCCTTTCGGTGTTTATAGATGAGGCTCACTGCGTCTCGCACTGGGGAGATTCATTCCGGAAAAAATACGCGTCAATTGGGATTGTTCGCGCCTTTCTACCTCGCGCTACTCCTATCATCGCTGTCACCGCGACACTGACTCCGCGCGTTCACCAGGACCTGTTGACGAAGCTGCAGTTTGATCCACACAATTACACTTACTGTTCTGTTGGAAATGACCGGCCGAATGTAACCCAGATCATACGTGCACTCCAGCATCCCGCGAATTCTTACCGAGACATCGACTTTATGGTGCGACCCAATTCCCGACCTCAAGACATCAAGAAGGCGTTCTTATACACGGACGATATCAAAGACGGCGGCAAGATAATTGATCACCTCAACGCGCGTGTGCATACAACATACCGCGCGCGAGGGCTAGTTCGGCCGTATAATGCTGCAATGTCCCCGGAGTATCGCGCGCAGGTAATGTCGTTATTCAAAGCCGGCATTGTTCGGGTGCTGGTTTGCACGGACGCAGCAGGAATGGTAAGTCTTATATTCAGTTTGCCTCGATTATGTGTTTATGGGCCGTTGTAGGGGTGCGACATTCCTGACATAGAGCTGGTGGTGCAATGGAAGAAGCCCAAGAATGTTTCATCCTGGGTGCAGCGTGCCGGACGTGCAGCCCGCGCCCATGGATCAACGGGCATGGCTGTCATGCTAGTGGAAAAAACTGCGTTTGAGGTTGGTGCCGCAAGTGTTGTCGAGGCGGCAGCTGGAGGGCCTAGCAGGGGTGGGAGTCGCGGAGGTCGTGGCGGATCGAATGCGGGACGCGGGCGAGGCGGCCGTGGCAGGGGTGCAGCTGCCATGGCAAAGCGAGGGAAGGACTATGCGATCAGCCACGGTGCAAAGCGTGGTTCTTACAACGGCAGCGACGACGCAAAGCCGGATTCGACGCCCGAGGATGTGGCGGATATCCCCTGGGACTCGCCCGACGAAGGACTTTATGCTCTCATTCAAGCCACCATCTGCCGGCGGCTGATACTGACCAGCATTTTCAAAAATTCCACACCGCGTACGTTGTACTTGATCGACATGGCATTCACTTACAAAGCTCTGCAGATGTCCCGCCGATAGACTGCTGCGACATCTGCAACCCCAAGCTCTTCGATCTCACTCGCCCCGCAAAGCCTGTCCGCGCTACCCGGCAAAAGGGAATCCGTCGAGGACCTGCGGTCGACTCCGTTCGCACAGCTCTCTTTCTGTGGCGCCGCAACATCAAGAAGATGCATTATCCTGGCAACGTCTTCGCTCCGCACGCGTTACTCGACGATGCTACGTGCGAGCTACTCGCATCGGTGGGTCCTGTCGAGAGCATGGAGAGGTTGGAGCAGCTGCTCGGGTCCAGCTGGTCATTGTGGGACAGATTTGGTGTGCCTCTGTACGTCTACTTGCGTACCCTTGACATCCCGCCTCTGCCCCCGCCTCCTCCTCGCACGAGAAAGGCACCGTCTGCACCTCCTTTCCTCGCCATTCCACCCCCAGAAACCCCAGCGCAAATCCCAAACAAGCGCGCGCACTCTTCACACAGTACATCTCAGGATACGGCAGCCCCTGCTCCACAAAGAAGACGTCAGGGGCTCGAGACCCCAAGCCCTGTAACTTTCGAGGCTCAGGCGCCTTTACGCCCTCGTCCCCAACCCCGTCGCCGTCCTGTAGCACAGCAGCCGAGCACACCGCACACTCAGGTCGCGTCGACAAGTTTCCAAGCCCCACATTTGCATACTCCTAGTCCACATCATCTTCCTCAGAACTTCCCCAGCACTCCACTACGCACATCAACTATCCCTGCACCCTCTACGTATCCTGGCTCTTCGCATCCTCAGCCCTACGGTCCCCTGTCTCACTATCAGCCTTATCCGGGCATGTATTACACTCCTCCTGCTGCTCATTATTATCCCTATCCCTATCCCTATGGACCCCCTGCCTCGAACCCACCTCCGCATATCTACCCTCCCCCCCTTGCTCAAAACCCGTACGCGCCTCCTGCGTTCGCTGGTTCTCCGTCGCCTCTTGTCGGAGTCGTGTCACATAGTGTGACATCGTTACCGCCGCCAGCAGAACCACCGGCGGAGGCTTCCTACTCCGTATTTCCGTCCCAGTATACCCAGAATATGCCGCCTTATGAACCGTCAACATAGTTCTGTCTATCCTGTAGCTTTGTATATCTTTTTGACAATGACTCGCTTAAGATCAATTAAAAAAACATTTTTTGGCCAATCAATAGAGGAGCGAAAGTTATCCATCTTTCAAACAGAGACTTTGAGCACATTTTCAGCACTTTTTCGATGTTTTTCTCTAAGTCCGAGCCTCTCAAATGGCGGGGCGAAATCCATCACCCAAATCACTGCCAGGGCGACCCAGCCGGTATTCTACACTACTGTCCCGAGCGTCTTGGCGTGATGGGTTTGTTAGTGTTTACAGAATACCGGATGGGGACGAGCCTAGGTCCTTGTATGGAAGTGGCCGAAAGCATTTGATCAAGGCCATCAGCGCATCAGCCGGCTTGGCACAGCCACACCACCTTTTTTGCGCGCACAGGAAAACAATTGCTCTGCACGTGGAAACTTTGCGCGCGCGTGGAAAAAAAAAGTCTTTTTTCTGGGTCACATATTTTTTTGGGCTCATGCCCAGAACTTTTGCTCTCAGCCGAAAATGTTGCTCAAATGGCCCTTTTTTGCGCTAAATAATAAAAGTGCACTCTGACCGCCATAGATTCCATGATTGACTCCGCACAGATTTTATTGCCCCTTTGACAGACATCGATGTAAAGAAAGCAGCTCTATCTATGACCAAAAGGTATCCACAAAACCACATCATGAACAGAAGCAAATGAAGAAAATCAAACTGTAATATCAAAGAAGGATTCGAAGTGCTACTACTACACATGTGTTAATATACAACAAGCTTCTGTCCACTAGGGGAAGAATATCACGTCTGCGCCGGCACTACGACAGTCCGGGACACCCCAAACGCGAGACCGCCCGCAGGCGACGACATCGGGCCCACCGTGAGGCGGTCGAGGCCAGTCTCCGCGCTGAAGAGCCGCGGGCCCGCCGACTCCCACGTGCGGTGCGGCTCGCCGCGCGCGTACGCGGCGTGCACCGCAGTGAGCGGGTCCGCGAGCCGCGCGCGCGCGAGCATGGTGTACGGCGACGCGCTGATCGCGCGCACGGCCCCGACGGTGAGGAAGAGAACGAACGCGCTGTAGACGGCGGCGAGTGCCCCGAGGAGGGCGAGCGGCAGAAGCGGGAGGCGCGCCCCGAGGACGGGGCTGGCGGCCTGCACGTCTTGTGCGGGGCCGGGCACGTACAATGCGGAGGTGAATGCGATGAGCTCGCGGGAGAGCTCACGCGCGAAGGCCGCGGTGTAGTCGGCGTCCGCGCCGTCGATGGCGGCGGGGATGCGCGCTGAGAGATCAGCGGCGGTGCTCATGGCCGCGACGATGCGCGTGATATCGAGGTCGGTGACCGTTGATGAGTTGGCGGCGTCGACGGTGAAGCTGCCGTTGAAGTACGTGTACGCGACGCTGCGGACGGTCACTGAGCAAGTGAGCACGTTGTACGCGCCGAGGTTGCCGTGGGTGAAGAATCCCGTGCTGCCGACGACTGGGAAGTTGTGAGTCAAAGCCTTGACAAAGAGTGGATGATTTACAGGTGTTGGGGCCGGAAGTGTAGGCCTCCGATGCGACGACGGCGCCGAACTGGAAAGGACTGTTCGCGAGGGGATCAATCAGCAAAAACGCCAACGATCGAGGCGATGCTTACTTGGTATTGACCAGGTAGGGTGATGCGTACTCATTCCCGCTGGCGTCAAGTATACCAAAGGGGTAGGCGCTGCTGGTCATATTGAGCGTGGCATTGAACCCCGCAGACGCGGGGCAGCTTAGCGCAAGATACTGAGCAGGGCCATACGAGGGCCCCGGCCCGACGCACTGCGGCGTAATGCTCTGGCAGACGCTCGCAACGCCGTACGAAGACGCGGAGAACGTCAGGCTGTCGGGGATCGACGAGGGCACGATGAATGCAGTGCCATCGTCCCCGAAGGCGACAGAGTTGGTCGCAGAGTTGTTGTTGAGGGTTCGCAGCGCCTGGGGAAGAGATGCGGAGAATGGCGCGACACTGGGAGAGCACGTTGAGAGTGAAATGGAAAGAAAGGGCAAAAATACTGACCCGGTGCTTTGTAGACCACACAGATTCATACCTGGCGCCACGGCGCCGAAGGTTCTGGCGCACGTAGAAGAATTGATCTGGCGAGAGAGTTGCGGCCAGGTAGCGCGGTAATCGGTGAGCTGAGAGAAAGAAGCCGTGGTGGACAAGATGCTGAAGATGATGTCCAGGACGACGAATCCATAGGTGGCGGCGATGCCGAACGCCAGGACAACCGTGGCGCTCCTCAGCAAAGGGGCTTTGTACGAGTTGCGCTTTTTTGGGGACAGACCGCGCATGTGTGAGAAGCCACCGCGTAGCGCTACGAGGTTGCCGCCGTTCAAGATTTTCATGATAATGCCGAGTCTGAGTTGCATAATTGAGACGAGGAGACGTATGGGAAGAGGGTCGCTTACTGAAAGGGTGTAGGCCGGTTGGGTCCGCTGTCAGCGGACGCGTCGAGCCACGCCCATGCGAGGCGGTAGCCTTCGAGGCGGACGACGAGCGGGAGAGTCAGAATCAAGAGTACAGAGAGCACATGAACAAGGGTGAGCGTCGAGCCCAGTGGGGCAGTCGTGAAGACATGCAGGCCCTGGTTGACGGTTTCATGCGTAACGAAGATGTGGATGAAGAGGCCCACGAGGAGCAGAACGATAGAAAGGAGTATCCCGAGACCTAGTGCCAAGATGCGTTTCCCTCTGAATTCAGTCAGAGACTGCGTAGCCTTGTGCGAGACGAGTGAGGCGGTGTCGAAGAAGTTCTCCTTGGAGGCGGCGGGGGAGGGGGGGAAGTCGAAAGGAAGGTCGAGGTTGGGCGTGGACGTCATTTCGCGGAGTCGCATTTGAGAGGGAGTCGCGGAGCTTTATATCTGTGGGGAGGTCTTAGACACCCGCGGATGCAACTTTCGAGACATGCGGACATATTGTATCCGCAGCGGAGAGCGCCATTGTTTCGGTTATCTCGGGCTGTGCGAGGAATGTAATACCTTTGGGATGCCTGGCTATTCAAGCTAGAGGAAGTGGAGGATGAGCTTGGGACGACTCGCCTTCGAGTCAGGCTGAACTTGGGCTGAACTGCGGGCACTTGCAAAATTTGTACCTGATTCGGCCTTGATGTGTTCTGCAGACGGTTCGTAGGGTACCCACGAACCAGCCAGTGGCGGATATTTCGGTTACCTTCACCTGCAAGCAAAATTTGGTGTAGAGATGATAAAGACAAACTTTGTTCTCGGAGTCGATGACCCGATGAAGTTCGATCCAGAGGTCATTGATGGTCATGTGATCATGGGAGTGCGATCACGACCTACTGTCTCTGCTCAGACTCCGAAGAGCTCTGACCAAGCGGCCACCAGTAATGCTGCCGAGAAAATGGACCCTGCTGTATGTTCGTGTTATTGATGCAGTATGTTCGTGCTATTGATGCGGTATGTTCGTATTTGGCTCAGAGCGCGCACGGCAGCCAGCTACTTCGGAAAGCAGCAGAGTAGATAAGCCTGTCTCTATTGGTTTCTTCAGACAAAAGTGAAATGTTAGATGCCGAGACAAATTTGATTCCAATACAAGGGTTGTTGAAGTTTGCTGAGTGCCAGCCAAAGATTGGCCAGATATGGACATAAGTAGCACGAACATCTACTATAGGGTGTCCCTTCGAGAGGAATCTGGCTTGGTTGGTCTCTTCTCAAGCATTGGGCAATCAGACTCAATTTACTCCGAGCCCACTGGCAATAGCGCTCCGATGGGTCCCGGACAAATACGACATACCGCATCAATAACACGAACATACAGCAGGGGGTCCATTTTCTCGGCAGCATTACTGGTGGCCGCTTGGCTCTGACTCTGAGTGTCTGTCGGAGTCGTCTCTCACTAGTAGGTCTCACTGCCAATGATGCCACCTATCAGCTCAATAGCAGTATCTCACTCCAAGGCCAGCCTTGCAACACCTCACTCGACCTATGCCACATTCTTGGCGGCAAACTTTTCTCTGTCGCCGGTATCGTAAACGTTCACTCTGGGCGAGATGAAGCAGATCTGGGGGCCAAAGATGAGGCTGCTATATTCGAGTCGACTGGTGTGCTGGGAATCTGAGCACTGAAGGGACCACGGAGGCATCGATGCCGGTGAGCCTTGACTTTTTTCTGATCTGGTTGTTCCTGATCCCGCTACTTCAGCGTTGTAATGCCGTTCAATATGACGAAAATACCGACTGACGTCTCACCGACTTCTTGAGGGCAATCTGTCAAGCCGAAAATCTCCCGGCCATAACCCTGGCCAACCGCACATTCTGTACCAATCATCCTGTCGACGCAGCGACAAAACGATGTTGTAAAGGTGCCTGAGCCACAGCGACGGCTACCACTCGCTTCCTCGTACCTGGTTGCTCGGTACAAAAGTCGATGGCTGCCAACGCAAGTTCCTTCAGACTTTTGCTCCTCGGCCATGTCTGTCCTTTCTTTTTCAAAAATACTGCTTTTGGCCGTTCTCCCGCTTGTGAGTCGTATGCCTACCGACCCGCGTGGTATCAGCTCAGTTCCTCGCTTGCAGGCCGGGAGCACCCGCACCTCCTCGGCTCCTCATGAGGTAGTCCTCCGCCAGAGCAATCCTACGTCGCTGCCAGGGAACTGGTCCTTTGCTGGATGTTTCACAGACATCTCCACTGCGCGCACTCTCGCTGCCAGCGCGATGGTTGCCAGTAATCTGACCGTCGAGACCTGCATCGCGTTCTGCTCTACAGGGAACTTCATCTTTTCCGGGGTGGAGTTTGGAGAGTGAGCACGCTTCTCCTTTCAGGACCTCCATCTACTAAGCTGCCACAGAGAATGCTGTCCGTCTCTGTGCTGCCCACGTCTTCCAATCTCGCTCACTCCCCCGCGTAGACTGCGACTCGACTATACAGATCCCCGGTAGCAAGACACCGACGACCGACTGCAACATGGCCTGCGCGGGCGACGCGGACGAGATCTGCGGCGCCTCAGGACGGCTCTCCATATTTGCTAGCGGCGCGCCGAGCCCGACGCTCGTCCCCGCCCCCACGACGGGGTGGGCTTACCAGGGGTGCCTCACGTACGTGCCCGCGCTCCGCGGCTCGCCAGGCCCGACGCTTACGGCCCGACAGCGACAGCACGGCGAACCGCACGCTCCCTGTGCCGATCAACGTCCCCATTGGCGTGACGGCTGAAACATGTACTGCCGCATGCCAGGCGGCCGGCGCCTTCACCCACGCAGGGCTGGAGGACGGACGCGAGTGCTGTGAGTCCCCCCACGATCGCCAGCATCGCAGCTGATGCCCCGCAGGGTGCGGCAACACCCCGAATCCCATCGCGCAGCACGTCTCGGACGACGACTGCCGCGCGGTATGCTCCGCGAACCACGCGGAGTACTGCGGGAATGCCAATCGCGTGGCGGTCTATGCTTTCAGTGCGAATGGCACGGCGCCGCCCCCGCAGACGTGCGCGGGGGATATCGACAACTTCACTATGCTCGCGACGTTCAATAACCCCCCGATCGGTGGGCCGTCGCAGGTGACTATCCGGGCGGTGCTGGTGGAGCTCGTCCCGAATACCTTCTGGACCATCCTGTCGGTGCGTGTTGCTCTCTCTTGGCCACGAGGGAGGCCATAACGTTCCTGCAGGCGTGCTCGACGTGCTGCTCTGATTGGCCCACCTTCTCCCTCAAAAACTCAGTCTTCCTCCCTCGCTCTGCCTCAAATCCCGTGCAGTCGATGACCTCGATCGGGGCGGCGGACGGCGAATCCCCCACCTTCGTTGCGTCGAGCCCACCCTTCCCCGGGGCGCAGGCATACTGTGCAGCAGTGTGTATCCATACACCCCCCACCATCTCGCACTCATTTCCTTGCAGGAGTCCCGAACCGACCCCGACGCGCCGCTGCTCCTCTCGTTCGGCGGCAAGTCCGACTCGTGGTCGCTGTGCACGAACACCACGGACAACGCAAACGGGCGTGTGGACCTTGTGTTCTCGCCCGTCACTAATCACCCGCACTATGCCTTCTCCTCGTGCAACGCTGTCACGATCCAGATGATTCAAGGCTGAGCGCTGAGATCCGAGTCCTCTCCACCGGGTCCGCCCGGAACCAGATACCAATAGACCATAGCTGTCCTTGCTATCATATGAAAGACTCGTACATGTATGTATCGTCGACAAGTGTACATATCCCGCTTTCCCCCGCCATTAACGCCCTGGGCGGAGCCCCGCACCGGGGTACCCCGCAATCGCATCCCCTTTTGTTGACATAATCATAATCATGATCGTCTTCCCGCCTAGCTGCTTTAAGCGACTACTGGTGTGGATTTCACACCCAAGCCTCTTGCCTCTGCCCACTATGTCCAAGTTCGATCCAGCGACAACGCCCAAGGGCAAGCGCACGTTCGCCGCGCAGGATGAGCTCCCCAAACTGCCCATCCCACCCCTCGAGGAAACTTGCAAGCGCTATCTGGGCGCGCTCAAGGCGCTGCAGAACGAGCATGAGCACGAGGTGACGGCGGCGGCAGTGCGGGAGTTCCTCGAGAGGGACGGGCCGAACATCCAAGAGATTCTCCTCAAGTGGGCGGAGGATAAGGATAGGTGCGTTTGCGCTGGCTTTCGATAGGAGTCGGTCTTTGATTCTGTGTGTGCAGTTATATCGAGGAATTTTGGTGAGGAATCTCTTCTCCTGCTGGGACCAGATGTGGTTCAACTTGTGGTTCATCACTATGGCTTCCCCGGGCCAGGCTCGCCGGCGGCATGAGGCGCTGACCCCATCACCCAGGTATGAATCGTATCTCTCGCATTCGGATCCAGTTGTCCTGGCTTTGAATCCCTTCTTCGTCCTCGAGTAAGCACTTCCGGCCCCCTTGACGTCTTGCTATTTATCTATTTTGTTCAGGGATGACCCTACCCCAGACCGTGGTGCGCAGCTCCCACGCGCGGCGGCCCTCATCATCTCCTCGTTGGGGTTCATTCACGACCTGAGAGCGGAACTTCTCGAGGCGGATAACATCCGTGGCATTCCGCTCGATATGGACCAGTACAGGCGGTTATTCGGGACCGCTCGAATCCCGACCGAGGTTCGTTAGCGCGTCAAGTGCATTTCTTGCTAAGACAAAAATATATCGCAGAGAGGCTGCAAGATGCACAGCAACTCCGAGTCCCAGCATATCGTCGTAATGCGCCGCGGACAATTTTGTGCGTTTGGGCTTTGTCATTTTTCGCTCTCGATCTCAAGAAAATATTGCCCAGATTGGTTCGACGTCCTCGATGACGAGAATCGCCCGGTGCTCACAGAGCGCGAGGTTATCCGCAATCTGCAGGCCATTGTTACAGACGCAGATAAGACTCATAGATCCGAGGTTGGTCCTTGCAATCGTCGCCACCTCCGCCGTACTTACGCGCTCAGGTCGCACGCGGGGCGATAGGGGTCTTGTCGACCGAGAACCGCAAGGAGTGGTCGCGGCTGCGCGCAACGCTCTCTACAGACAAAAACAACGCGTCGTGCCTCGAGATCGTCGACAACGCGCTCTTCATCGTGTGCCTCGACGACACCGCGCCGGGCGATCTCGCGGAGTTGTGCGGCAACTTCCTGTGTGGGACGTACGGACTTGACGGCGGCGTGCAGATCGGGACGTGCACGAACCGGTGGTACGACAAGCTACAGATCATCGTGTGCGCGGACGGCGCGGCGGGGATAAACTTCGAGCACACGGGCGTCGACGGGCACACGGTCCTGCGCTTCGCGGCGGACATCTTCACCGAGGGCCTGATGCTCCTCGCGCGCTCGATCAATCCGTCCGCGCCGACGCTCTTCCACGCGAAGCTCTCCCCGCTCGCGCGCGCGTACAAGCTGCGCGGGGGTAAGGGCTCGCCGCCACCGCCGCCGCCTATCGACACGACGCCTAAGAAGCTCGAGTGGAAGCTCTCGTCTGCGCTTCGTGTCGGAATCCGTTTCGCGGAGACGCGGCTGAGCGACCTCATCTGCCAGAACGACTGCCAGGCGCTCGAGTTCAAGGGCTACGGCAAGAACTTCATCACGAGTCACGGGTTCAGTCCGGACGCATTCGTGCAGATGGCGTTCCAGGCCGCGTATTTCGGGCTCTATGGTGCGCGTTCTCTTGACTTGAGGGCTGGATCGTCTAGATCATTTGACCAGGGCGTATTGAATGTGTCTACGAGCCCGCGATGACGAAGGCGTTTCTGCACGGCCGGACCGAGGCTATCCGGTCGGTTCAACCACAAAGTGTTACATTTACCAAAGTAGGCTATCGCATTCGCTTTCCCATTGAAACAGGCTGAAACGGGCCACAGGCGTTCTACTCGGACGCGCCTCCTTCGGAGAAGATTGCGATGCTCCGGAAGGCCTGTGAACGGCATGTTGAGCTGACGAAGGAGTGCAGCAAGGGTTTGGGCCAAGACAGGTTCAACTGCTTTGTTCTCCCTCACCTATAGATAGTTGCTCACTGCTTTCAGACATCTTTACGCGTTGTATTGCCTCCTCCAGCGCCAGCTCAGCGGAAACCTCAACCCGTCCCCCGACGACCCGGCGCCGTGGCCGGAGAGCCCGAACAAGATGCCTGCCATCTTCACAGACCCGGGGTGGACGCTCATCAGCACGTCAATCCTGTCAACTTCGAATTGTGGGAACCCAGCCCTCAGGCTGTTCGGGTTCGGGCCCGTCGCGGCGGACGGTTACGGCATCGGGTACATCATCAAGGAAGACGGGCTCTCCGTGTACGCTCTCTCTTCCAACTTAGTTGCCTATGCTCATCATACGTTAGGTGTGCGTCGTCGAAACACCTGCAGACGCGGCGCTTCCTCGACACACTCAAGGGCTACCTGTACGATGTGCAACGCATCCTCATCCAGCTGCACCGCGACGCGAACGAGCGCGCGGCGCCGTTCGTTGACCACAGCGGCATCCTGCGGGACTCGAAGACCGGACGCGCGATCAACGGGTCCGCCGACGTGGACTTCGTCGAGGAGGAGATCGAACTGCGTGCGTAATCTATTTGCTTTGGCGAGCGATGCAGCAGCGGCTGAGATAACGCACAGCCGGCTACTCTTTCTTCGACAGTGGGGACGTGAAGTTGTTGGGGCAGCGCAAGCCGACGCCGTATTCGAACGTTGGTATGTTGTGCTTCGATTTACATCTGATCCGTAAAGAATGTCCTCATCTTGTCGTTCAGGGAAAGTGCTACAGATGGCGGAATATTGATTGGGTTCGCATCGATCGTAGGTTCAATTTTGTACGAATTTATGTATATACCATGTATCTGTGTGCCTGCTCAGTTGCACCAATAAGCTTCAGAAATCTCCGTATAGTTGATATTCGACTATGACGACGATCTATCTACCTCGCTTTCAATCTTGGGCGCCATTTCTTGCCATGCCTGTCCGTTAGGTTAATATTATCTTTGAGTAGCTTCTCCGCCCATGGCACCCAGCAGCTCTTGGCTATGTCGCGCCTTGCGTTTCCAAGTGCACACATGAGTCCCAAGAAGTGTATTGTATTGCGCAGGAAAGGCTCACTCTGTCGTTGGCCACTCAAAGCACGTAAATTCGATCTCACGCAAGTTGGGGAAGTGCTTCCGCACAAAGCCGGTGAGAAACGATTCCCACTGGTGGGCAGTTTCTCTGGACAAGGACGATATCAGATCGGGTCACTTGTCCAAGAAACACGCACTTGAGCCAGAACGGCAGGAAAAACTTGATCCTGCTCACTGTACAATGGACAGTTCGAGATGTGGAGAACTTCTTGGGTCGGGGAGGTTCTTCCTAGTAGTAGTATGACACAACGTTAGGACTCGTGTACAAGTTTTGAAAGGGCATGGTTCAGACACACCGATGGCGGGGAAATGTCAAACGTGACAGAATTGAGGTTGGGACACCTTTCAAAGATGTTAACTTTCAAGGCTGCCGCGATGCTGTATCGTATCTCAAGATCCGTCAATTTGTTGCCGTGGGCCTCCAACAAGTCCGCGACATCTGTGACATCTGCAAGGAGCTGAAGGCGTCGAAGGGACGGTAACCTGTCGAGAGTCGTCAGAATGATGAGATCTGTGCAACCGAACTAACATACTTCATAATGGCTAAAGCCTTATAGAAAGTCACGTCCGAGTACGAAACATTGAGCTCTTCCAACTTGGGCAGTCCGTCGGCGTAACTTCCCGTCTCGTAATCGAGATCGGCCTCGGACTTCCAATCCAGGGACCGCAGTTGAACAAGATCGTTGAATATCGCGGCCGAAACAGGCTCACGCGCAAAGACCCGCTTCGAAAATTCTTGGAGGGTGTGCCCGGAGGATTTGGCGATTGCTTCGAATGCAGACCAAGAGATGGTGGATTCCATGCGGAATGGATCTAGATAGCCGCCGAGTTCCAACTCCCTGAGCTCACTGCTCAGGGAGATACCGCGAAATCGTTCGAGGCCGGTCAGTTGGGGAAGAAGGGTAAGCATAGCGTCATCCCCCGGAACATTGCTGGAAGGCCCTGGAAAGCGGAGAACAGAAGAACCGACAGAGGAATCATCATCGTCGTCCCATTGATCATCGTCGGAGGTATCCGCTGGATCCAGTGCATGGTGGAAGATATCGTTGAATGACGAATTTACGCCAGTATCCTTCTCGCAGATCGTACGGACGAGTGCACCGAAGCCCGGGTTCTTTGCGAGAACAGCGACAAATTTTGAGATCGTCTTGCCCTCTCTCATCCAAACGTGCGTGTAAAAATGCGGAAGTCCAAGTCGCTACAGAAGTTTGGTTCCCTCTTTCATCAAGATGGGGCGTGAAGACTTACATTGAACATCTTTGACGTTGACAATAGCGGCAGTCTTCGGAAAATGTGTTTCGCTTCGGGGTTCTGTGCCAACTCCGGAACCGACATCGCGAAATATAAGACGCGTGACCAAATCTTATCTCTGACCTCAGCAGAGGCCGCGCTCATTGGGACAAACAACGGGTTGAGGGACGGCATTATCTGAGGCAGTTCTGCGGCAGCGACTCTCGCCATGCCTTTGGCAGACCTGCACAGATTGAGCGAGGAAGAAGTTGAACGGAGACGTTTTGAACTGACAGTTTCTCTGTATACTTCAGAAGAGCCTTGAGAGCCGGACTGGCGTCCATGATTAAGTCTCCCCAGTGCGACCTGGATATCGGTTCTTTGATCCGAATGCATTGCAGCGGACAGTCTTTGAGCCTCTCCAGAGGCCAGTGTATCCCGCCGGTAGGAATGACGACTGTAGTTAATCGGCGATTTCTGGCCACCGCTCGGATGACAGTGTCCTGCTTCCTTGACGGATTCCAGGTGACAGATGGGATATCAAGTACCGTCTGAGGTTAGCCGGTTTAGAGCCGGCAGAGAAGGACAAAGAGGTGAGCCGTACGAGATGGTCCCATTTGTCGATCGCTTTTGACAGGGCGATTTCGAGGCTCTTGGACATCTTGTTTTCCAATCGTTTGTATTTCCCATCGTATATGATGAGTCGAGTCGGGTTGATAAGGGGTAGGCCTTTGCAAAGACCGGTTGTGTTATCTGTCGCATAGATCTCGAAGGAGATGAAAAGGTCGGAGACGTTGGACGAGTGCTCCAGAATGGTAGCCATGGGCGGGCCGTATCCACCTTCGACACGCAATTTCTTTATGAACTTTGCGAGGGCGTTGTTTTTTGACAGAACCTGACTGAGGGCCTTCGCCTGGGCCTTGGACCGGAGGATAACGACGTTGTAAAGAAGCGGAGTGGCGACCCGAAGCCAGGATTTGCAGACCAGCAGATAAGCCGAGCTCGATTCGGAGTATCCGGCGAAGGGGGAGACAGGGGATGTGTCCGAAAAGACTTCTTCGGAGACCTTCAATGCAGGCGAGAGGATTTCGGAGATGATCTCGTCCGGGAGCGAATGGTCTGACATTGTATTCGGACTTTTGTCAGTGAAAGTGCGGACTAGGGTCAGTGTCGAATTCAGAGCATGCCTTCATATGGTATCGGTCGGGGCTGCATACCTCAATTCCCGCGTTTAACGCGTCCCGGCTGGCAGATGAGGGCAAAGGCACCGCCGTGACAAAGGGGAAGACAAAAAGGAATGGTAGCACGTGATGAGTGTCTCGTGATGGGCTCTTGTGGGGCTCAATCGATTAACTTCAAGTAAGTATCTTACACAAAAAAATATTGTTAAGAGCGACAAGAACTAGTCCGATGGATGGCCGATGGCTTCTGGTTGCGAACATCACAGCGACTCTCGATCCTTTCCTGTTTCGTTCTGCAAGTGGTCCGCCGAGTCACTGGTCACCGGTTGGTGGCGGTACCGCGCCGATGATGCGGTCACCGGTGGCAGTGCCCCTTATGCATCCAGTCTTTGCCAACTCTTTGCATCTGCTTGAGCGGTGCCGGTGAGCACCGTTTAGTCGCGCTACCCATCTATCAGCTATTCTGCTAGCCTTAGTCTTGTCGGAAAAATGCCAAATTACTTGCAACGCCTTAAGGCGACTTATGACCTCGAGACGACCTGCAAGTGGCTGCAAGGCATCAAGGGACGCCTCGTAAGACTCCCAGCTCTGGCAAGAATCCCATTCTCAAAATCACGGTGTAAACGCGGGTTGGAACTTGGTGGCACTCGTCCGCGCTGTCGGACGTGGCGTCCCCACTATTCGAAGGGATATATCGGTTTCCGTTCGAATTTTGCATTCACCTGAGCGCAATCTCAATCCCAGATCTATCCACGCCAGGCCGTCGTGCATCTTACATAGATCTGATTCTGGCCTCGGGGATAAAGGCCATCGTATCTTCAACCCAACCTCGTTCTCGAGCTTCGGCAACGTCCGGGCCAGGATAAAAATTTATTGCCGATCGTGTTGCCCTGTTATTCCGGAATAACACGAAGTACGAAGTCTCCTACCAGACAACAATGACCTGTTCTCAAGCTACTCTGGCTCTTCCACCTTCTTGGCCTTCCGTTCTCGAATGTCGAGGCCATATGTTCGGCTCTGTCACAATGGGTTGCTAACATCAACCTGGAGCCATACCCTTTTGTAAGGAAGAACGACTGGCCACACCCAAACACCGATGCTGAGCTGTGTTGATGCTGGCAATGCAGCTAGGAGTCATGCATTTATCATGCGAGCCCCTGATTCCATTCTTCGCCGATTTCCCCGCGGGCCTGTTAGCTTTATTGCAATGACTTCTGGGAGCTCAGTGATGATCGACCCAGCGCACACACTGATACAGTCCGCGCTGAGGGTCTATTTAGTTAAGATGTAGGTTCAACAACTTTAACTTCCTTCGAGGAAGCGGGACCACTGAGTCGTTTTCTTCACCAACCACCCATCTCACTTCTTGTTCTTTCGCTCCTCGTCATGTGCCATTAGCATGGGTAGTTCCAGATATTTGAAATAATGCGCTGGACAGTGTATGCAGCTTTGTACAATGTATCGTCGTTGCCGCGGCAGTCATGTAGATTAATTATCTCATGCTTTAATTTTGTGTTTTTGCTTCCTGATCCTCAGGCTACTCTTTAAGGTACAAGGGGAGTGTCATATGAGCGCTGGAACAGCCTTCGAGGTAGACTCGTGAACCAGTCAGTAAGCAGTCCTACCCTCCAGGTGAGCCAAGTACTCGGTCGAGCGATCAAGCCAAGAGATCTTTGCGAACAATGATGCGGCGATGGGAGGGTAGTCCTGCTTACCGACTGGGCCGGCCTGGCAGGATTTTGGGTGATGGATTCTCCCCCGCCATTTAAGAGGCCCGGACTTAGAATAAAACATCGAAAAGTGCCGAAAAAGTGCTCAAAGTGTATGTTTGAAACATGGATAACTTTAAATTCTCTATCCAATGAGCCAAACTTGTTTTTGGGGGTGAAATATGTATATTCGGGACCACCACGCTAATTATCATCCGAATCTTCGCCAGAGGACTCGTAATCATCCCCTGACCCTTCAGCATCATCACCGTCGAGCTCAAACTCGTCGCCGCCGTCACCATCCATGTCCAAAGCAACATCACCTGCGTCAAAACGAGTCAGCGTCGGAGAGGCCAAAAACAGGTCCTCGTCAAGTCCGAGCTCTTCCTCGTCGCTTTCGGGAGCGTCACCATCTAAATCCTCATCATTTGTTGGGGTACCGGCTGGGGCTGCTGCACTACTCGCCGCAAGCGCGTCGGATGCGCTGGCAAGCGTGTCGGACATGCTGTCAAGTGTGTCGGACGCGCTGTCAAGCAAAGCCATGAGGTCGGCAACTGGCGTGAGGCGCCGACGGTCGCGGAGGATGTCGAATTGCTGATTGAACTCAGCCAACGGGGTTATCGAGCCGCCGTGAGTGAGTGCCGCCAGACCAGTTGAGAGGATATCCGCGACGGGTTTCTCGTCATCGTCTAGGACGCGGCCTTCTTGTAGGGAATACACACCGTGCTCGTCAAGACTGGCCATCAGCGTGGCAATATCCTTGTCGAGATTGGGGATGGTGTGCTTAGAGCCCTGTCGCGCGCCGAGATCCGTGTGAATGCGCGTTGCGAGGCTTCGCAGGATATCGACGCAAGGCGAGATGAGGGCGAGCCAGTCCCACGAGTGGCCGTCCCCATCCGCTTTGTAGATTTTCTGCTCAGATGTTAGGTAGGTTGGTCGAGACGAGGACACATTTGACGTACCTTGATCCAAAAATTTAGATGTTCTTGCACAAGATCAATTTCAACAAAGCTATTCACCTTGCCCGTAGGATTGAGAAGCCAGTTATGAATGATGACGCGCCTGGAATGTGTTGCACGGTCAGGGCAACTCACTGTGATGCAGAAGAAAGCTCACCGGAGCTCTCGAGTCCAAACACAGGTAAGGTTATGCAACAAGTGCAGCATCTCGTGGGCATATTTCGACCGGCCACTGCCCCGGTATGAGAAGACCCAGAACCGCAGCATAAGGACGACGCGTCCGGAATCCCCGGCCTTCACCGCATCAGTGAACTCGCGCGTGAGTAAGGCATCACGGAGAAAGAGGATGGCGTTCTCGAATACCATGTCCCCCTTCTTGACGTGCGGCAACGGTGTGTCCGCCTTCTTCTTTCCCTTCCCGGCGGCCTTCGCATCAGCGTCTCGCTTGCGCTCGTCCGGGACGCGCTGCTCTCGGAGCTCCTGCACGAGATCTGTATCCGTGTAAGACTTGTAAATTGTGTTCGCGTGGTCAACGATCGTTGTCCACGAGTTGACCGATGATGCGTACGCCTCAAGAGAGTCCTTTCCTGATACAAGGAGAAGGCAGTGGAGGATGCGAGCATACAACGATACCATGATGAGATCACGACAGGTGCGGAATGGAGGTAGCGATGTGAGTGTGATAGGGAGGCGGTCGAGGACGGTGTTGTGGAATCCCAGGCTGCCAGGGCTTCGCGTTCCCGCATTGGGCTTGCCGAAGTGCGTCTCAAGCAGCCCATGGCAGTCTGCAATCTTCGCGTGGAAGAGACCGGGCATTAAGACGATGTTACGCCAGGAATGGGGACCACTCTCGTGGCCGAGACGTACAGCGAGGATTGAGCGCTGGCGCGCTATAGTTAGCTGGTCGCCGGCAATGATCTTGATGTACTTGATGTACTCCGGGTCGGCGGCGTCGAGCCCCAAAGAAGCGTTGATGGCTTCCACGACCTCGATGTTGCCGGTGATGGAGTTCTCGTCGATTTCCATGCTCGGGAGCGGGTGGATTGGGGTCTTGTGCACGTCAATGACCTCAGAGCTTGCGGGCTGCATAGCATCAAGATCCCCCTGCCATTTCTTGAAGCCGTCGCCGCCGTGTCGGACAATCACGCGCAGGATTGTGTGGACCATGTTCTCGGTATGGAACGCGGCCTCCTCGTCGGTGAGAAGGAGGTTGTCGATACGAAGGTGAGCCGCATTTAGAACGGACTCGTCGAGGGTGGCAGTGAGGAGATCCTCGGGATTGGTGCCGTGCAAGGGTATAAGTGTAGCACAGGTACCGTTTTCCTGCGCGCCTGAATTGGAATTAATATTGCTCACTCTAATGCACAGATATAGACTTACTTTTGCGCCCTAGCACCTGCTCTGCCACGCGCACCATCATGTTGATGTTGTCGTAGACGACAGCGAACAACCCAGACGACGCGATGGACCGCGTAGTCTGCATGCACGCATTGGAGAGCGTCGCGAGCAGCCCAGGAGCCCGCGCCTTCTTTTTCTTCTTGTTCTCGTGATGCTCCCCGCTCTTGGCCACCTTCGTTTTCTTCTTCCTCGGATTGTGGCCCTGGCGGCGTCCACGACGAGCCATGGCTGGGTCGAGTCCGGGCATGTCTGAGTAGTCGACCTCGTCCTCCTCGTTCGGATCAGGCTGGGATTCTCTGAGGTCAGCAAATCAAATATAAAATGTGCTGTATCTACTCACAGTTGTAGCGGGGGCTGCAGCGCCAGCAGCGGGGATCGACTCAGGCTGAGCATCAGATTCCTTGATAGTTAGGTGAGCACGGCAGAAAGCGGAGTAAACACAGACTCACGTTGCGCGTAGGTGCCGCTGTTTCGGGCACACAGTCCTGTTGGTCGACTGGTGTGGTACCGGTGTTACCACTGGAAATGATGCTGGTGTATCCGATTGACGACCCGAGTGCCCCGAAGACTGCGAAGTGCTGACGCGATGCTCCGGTAGCAGCAAGATAGGCGCTGTGGACAGCCTGCGCGTAGTTGTTGTACTGGCTTGCACCTCGGAGCAAAGTGAGTGCTGCAGAACCTCGAAGCTGGAAGGAAGTCAGACTAATCTCAGAATGGTAATCTTGTCACGTACAATCTCTTTCTTGCGCGACCCCGCAGCACTTACGACGCGACCTCGACGCGCCGTCGCCGAAAACGCGTCGAAAACCCCAAAAGAGGTGGGAGCCAATTTACGGAGGGTCGCAGTGAGTCCAGCCAAATTGTAATTGAGAAAGAACTGCTCATCGACAACTTTCTTCGACTTCTTGAGGATGCCAGAGCTCGTGATAGACTGGGCTTCAGCAGCCGCGGTGGCTGCAACAAGTTGCGCAGCCCATTCATGGACCGTAGTACGAGAGCGCTCTGGGTATCTGGCAGAAGTCCAATAGCCAAATATGCGTTCGACAACCGGCCGATGACTGAAAAATCCTCGCCAACGCCAATCTGACTTGAGCTTGGTTGCAGGATTGAAGACATAATCAAGCAACTCAGCGAGGGTATATCCAGCGGTACTCATTCCATCCAAAAGCTCGTCGAAATAAGCTTCTCGCTGCAATCTCATCTTCTCGGCTTCCAATGCCTGTGTTGCTTCATGTCGTACCGCCGCTATACGGTCGATCTCGTCTTGAGCTTGCGCCTCATCCTAGGAATATAGCATCTCAGTAACGCGAAACAAAAGTGCAGAGCTGTAAACCTTCTGGCGATCCAAGGTCTCGCGGCGCCTGAGTTGGGCGCGCTGCTGCAGAAGGACGCGTTCGGTCTTTGGTGTGAAGATTACATCGTCGCTGGTAGGCATCATCGCTGGGAGGGAGGAGCTGCGAACATGCCGGACCAGGCGGCGGTGCTGCGCCGGCTTACTGGGGCTGGTGACTGGCTCCTCGTCGGAAGATTGCTGACGGCGGTGTGATAGGGGCTGCAAAGGCGGCAAGCGAAACTGGGTAGGCGCTAAGGACTCATCGTCTGAGAGGGGATCCGGGGGGTCAGAGGGGGGAAGGCCGTCGTCTGGCTCGTATTCGCTCGAGAGAACAGTGTAGCGATTGAGGCGCGACATCGAATGGGACTGGTAACTTGAAAATCATTTTGTCACAGTGTTTCTTATAATATTTTCTTCGTCTCTACGCTCACCACACTTTGACAAACCCCTCGATCGAACAGAATGGAGCCCCAAATTTCTGTGCGTCACCACGGCAAGACACCGATGTTGCGCCGTGCGCGCCTCACAATGGTCGCTGGGAAAATGAAGGCGATCCGCGAGGAGCTCAAACTGCTGCCAGAATTAATCAAAGCCAATTACAAAAAGTGGCGCGACGGCCCCAAGAAGTTTCAGTTAGAGTGTATGGAGGCACAGAAATTAGGGCAGGATGTATTGCTGCACGCGGCGACCGGAGCCGGGAAGACAGGTATCGCAGCGGGACCTCACCTCCTGCCTTCGAGCAAGGGCAAGGTCACTCTTGTTGTATCACCCCTTCTATCCTTGCATCAGGAGCAGGTACGCTTTCACCCCTTTAAATCAATAGCTCTGACGCGGCTTAGGTTACGACCTTCCAAGAGGAGTTTGGACTCACTGCCAGAGCAATTAACAGTGCCAACGGGGGCTGCACCAAGGCGATCATGGCGGTAACAATATATCCTCTCCCATTTTTCTATACTAAATTCATATGGCTCCAGTCTGTCATTGCCGGCGAGTTCCAAATTGTGATACTGTCACCCGAGATGTTGCTGTCTCGGAAGTTCATTGACGGTGTGCTCAAGAAACCAGAATTCGGTTCCCGCTGCCTTTCGGTGTTTATAGATGAGGCTCACTGCGTCTCGCACTGGGGAGATTCATTCCGGAAAAAATACGCGTCAATTGGGATTGTTCGCGCCTTTCTACCTCGCGCTACTCCTATCATCGCTGTCACCGCGACACTGACTCCGCGCGTTCACCAGGACCTGTTGACGAAGCTGCAGTTTGATCCACACAATTACACTTACTGTTCTGTTGGAAATGACCGGCCGAATGTAACCCAGATCATACGTGCACTCCAGCATCCCGCGAATTCTTACCGAGACATCGACTTTATGGTGCGACCCAATTCCCGACCTCAAGACATCAAGAAGGCGTTCTTATACACGGACGATATCAAAGACGGCGGCAAGATAATTGATCACCTCAACGCGCGTGTGCATACAACATACCGCGCGCGAGGGCTAGTTCGGCCGTATAATGCTGCAATGTCCCCGGAGTATCGCGCGCAGGTAATGTCGTTATTCAAAGCCGGCATTGTTCGGGTGCTGGTTTGCACGGACGCAGCAGGAATGGTAAGTCTTATATTCAGTTTGCCTCGATTATGTGTTTATGGGCCGTTGTAGGGGTGCGACATTCCTGACATAGAGCTGGTGGTGCAATGGAAGAAGCCCAAGAATGTTTCATCCTGGGTGCAGCGTGCCGGACGTGCAGCCCGCGCCCATGGATCAACGGGCATGGCTGTCATGCTAGTGGAAAAAACTGCGTTTGAGGTTGGTGCCGCAAGTGTTGTCGAGGCGGCAGCTGGAGGGCCTAGCAGGGGTGGGAGTCGCGGAGGTCGTGGCGGATCGAATGCGGGACGCGGGCGAGGCGGCCGTGGCAGGGGTGCAGCTGCCATGGCAAAGCGAGGGAAGGACTATGCGATCAGCCACGGTGCAAAGCGTGGTTCTTACAACGGCAGCGACGACGCAAAGCCGGATTCGACGCCCGAGGATGTGGCGGATATCCCCTGGGACTCGCCCGACGAAGGACTTTATGCTCTCATTCAAGCCACCATCTGCCGGCGGCGAGTATGTATCAGATCCAACTAGCACAGCACAGTTCAGATGCGGCACACCCCATTTAGTTTCGGCACACCTCGTTCAGATGCGGCACTCCTCAACCACGTGACTTAGTTCGGCACATTGATGGATGGTCAAGGTGTGCCGAATCTGAGCCGAGAACATGTCACGTTGTTTCCATTTCTGGAAGACTTGGCCCAAAGTGCACGGGACCGTTGTCTCCTGTGATTCATTTGCAAACCATGTGAGATCAATGCAGATATTCCATGGCTGGTACAGCTCCAGGGTGGCGCACCTGTACCGTTCACTACACTCCCGAATTTGCCTGGAAAAATTTTGTATAGCCGAGACTTGTGTCTGGTATTACACGGCTGCCTAACTATCCTAACCCAGTATCACACGGCTGCTCTTCTGCCTCCTGTTACTACACTTTCGAATCCACCTGGAACAAATCAAAGCACTTCAAAGGTTTCACTCTAGTCCAGGTAGACCAAAAGGGTATGTCAAATGAGCATCGATCAATTTCGGGCTGATATCGGAACTTGCCGGGGCCACAACGGGGTGCCAAAATGTGCCGCATCTGATTACAGTGTGCCGGATCTGAGGGAGGTGTGCCGAATCTATATAAGGTGTGCCGCATCTGAACTGTGCTGTGCTAGTTGGATCTGATTAATCCCGGCCGGCGGCTGATACTGACCAGCATTTTCAAAAATTCCACACCGCGTACGTTGTACTTGATCGACATGGCATTCACTTACAAAGCTCTGCAGATGTCCCGCCGATAGACTGCTGCGACATCTGCAACCCCAAGCTCTTCGATCTCACTCGCCCCGCAAAGCCTGTCCGCGCTACCCGGCAAAAGGGAATCCGTCGAGGACCTGCGGTCGACTCCGTTCGCACAGCTCTCTTTCTGTGGCGCCGCAACATCAAGAAGATGCATTATCCTGGCAACGTCTTCGCTCCGCACGCGTTACTCGACGATGCTACGTGCGAGCTACTCGCATCGGTGGGTCCTGTCGAGAGCATGGAGAGGTTGGAGCAGCTGCTCGGGTCCAGCTGGTCATTGTGGGACAGATTTGGTGTGCCTCTGTACGTCTACTTGCGTACCCTTGACATCCCGCCTCTGCCCCCGCCTCCTCCTCGCACGAGAAAGGCACCGTCTGCACCTCCTTTCCTCGCCATTCCACCCCCAGAAACCCCAGCGCAAATCCCAAACAAGCGCGCGCACTCTTCACACAGTACATCTCAGGATACGGCAGCCCCTGCTCCACAAAGAAGACGTCAGGGGCTCGAGACCCCAAGCCCTGTAACTTTCGAGGCTCAGGCGCCTTTACGCCCTCGTCCCCAACCCCGTCGCCGTCCTGTAGCACAGCAGCCGAGCACACCGCACACTCAGGTCGCGTCGACAAGTTTCCAAGCCCCACATTTGCATACTCCTAGTCCACATCATCTTCCTCAGAACTTCCCCAGCACTCCACTACGCACATCAACTATCCCTGCACCCTCTACGTATCCTGGCTCTTCGCATCCTCAGCCCTACGGTCCCCTGTCTCACTATCAGCCTTATCCGGGCATGTATTACACTCCTCCTGCTGCTCATTATTATCCCTATCCCTATCCCTATGGACCCCCTGCCTCGAACCCACCTCCGCATATCTACCCTCCCCCCCTTGCTCAAAACCCGTACGCGCCTCCTGCGTTCGCTGGTTCTCCGTCGCCTCTTGTCGGAGTCGTGTCACATAGTGTGACATCGTTACCGCCGCCAGCAGAACCACCGGCGGAGGCTTCCTACTCCGTATTTCCGTCCCAGTATACCCAGAATATGCCGCCTTATGAACCGTCAACATAGTTCTGTCTATCCTGTAGCTTTGTATATCTTTTTGACAATGACTCGCTTAAGATCAATTAAAAAAACATTTTTTGGCCAATCAATAGAGGAGCGAAAGTTATCCATCTTTCAAACAGAGACTTTGAGCACATTTTCAGCACTTTTTCGATGCTTTTCTCTAAGTCCGAGCCTCTCAAATGGCGGGGCGAAATCCATCACCCAAATCACTGCCAGGGCGACCCAGCCGGTATTCTACACTACTGTCCCGAGCGTCTTGGCGTGATGGGTTTGTTAGTGTTTACAGAATACCGGATGGGGACGAGCCTACCTTCGAGGCTCTGTCGCTTGAATCAGAACCCATCTGGGACGAATCCAAACTTTCGTTGAGTGACGTGAGTCTGGTTGAATCGAGGAATCCGAGGATTCTACTTGGTGCTATGGTAGGAGTTCAGTGATATTGCGAAGACAGAACCGGTGGATAAAACCAATCTATGTATGCATTTCTATCACGGGTTAGCGTGCTACACGCCATAATGATATATTGGCAGCAGCGACCGACAGTCACAGCGGGGATTCGTAAATAATGGAGGGTTTTAAGTTAATCCCGTTATAGCTAGTTTTGTAAACCAAATAAAGATAACCAAAATCAGAGATGAAATTTCCCATTTCAGACTTAACTAAACTTGATCTGATTTTTCTTCTTTTTTTTTGGATATCACAATACACTTCAAAGTCTCCTTAATTCGGATCCCTGGACTCTGATTGGCTACCCATTGACTTCGGAGCAGTTTAAGTGCTTTATGAATTTTTAAAAATAATTACAGGAATCGGATTAAATTTAGTTGAGTCTTAAATGGGAAATTTTGCATCTGATTTTGGTTGCTTTCATTTGCTTTACGAAATGGTAAGTAACGGGATTAACTTTGGACCCCCCATTATTTACGATCCGCCGCTGTGAGTTTGCCGCTTGTATTCACGTGATCAACACTGCTTCTCGCACTCATTTTGCGCTCGTCCTGCACTGGGACTGAAGAACTGCCTGTCATGTCTAGCTCCGTACATACCAGTGGCAATCTCCTGCAGGAATTGACAGGGAGTTGAACTTTTGAACCGATCGGGCCGGACCCCGGAGTGGCACCGCAGTACCCGATCAAGCCCGATCAGTTCATATTTGTCATTCTGTCCACAAGTCTGCTGCCAAGAGATGCCGAGGCTAACGGCATCGGAACATCGCAGAAATTGTTCCGAATGGAGAGAAAATGCCCACAATATTCGTATTCGCCCCCCAATTAGGCCTTGACATTCATGAACAATCAGGGTCAGGGATGGGCACTGGCCTCCTTCATAGACTCTACGAGACTCTACGCCTCTCCACGCCATTGTGCTAAAGTTATCCCAATGTAAAACAAGCGAAGTGTGAGCGTGTTGAGTTACCGCTCGCTTCTGACGATCGTCGGTGAGTTGCCGGGCGCAAGTTCATCGGATGCGCAAGAACTCTGACAGTACCAGCGTAATGAAATAATAGGCAATAATCGAATGGAGAGGTGATTCCTTCGCTCCACCAGTCTCGATCCAGCCGCTAGTGATTCTGGGTACAGCGGAGGTAAATTGAACATTGATCGGGATTCTGAGTCAGGGCGCCGTGAGGCGCCGTGGCTATGCAGCTTCTGTTTCAGTATAGGCGCTGCCAGTGATCTTATGTAATGGAGATTTCGCCTGGATTTAATCTTGCAGCGCAGGTAGCAAAAGAATGGGTAGACCGTTAATGCGATATATCGCGCTATTGACTCTTTTCCAAAGCTTTGGTATGTAGTTCTTACCATGGCTCCGACAAAGCTGACTAGTGCACGGGTTGTTGTCACGGTCTCGACCGCAAGCAGGCACAGGTTTTCTGATCTCCGAGCCTCTCCGGGTTCACACGTTTTCAGGGGTGTGGCGAGCGGCTGTACAGTGTACATATATAAGCAAGGGAAGCGAGAAGAGAAAGATATTCACTTCTCGATCCCCTTCACCATGTTGCGGATTCCCGCTACCCTTCTTTCTCTTCTTCTTCTTCAACTATGGCCGGTCTCTGCCAAGCCGGGCCGGCGTCCACACTACACCATGGGGGAGGACAACGTTATAGTTAATAACTATAATGATCGTGTGCGTCGGGCCAAATTTGCTGGGTTGTGTCCATGACACTGACATCTTCTGGCAGTACACTGTGGAGGTAACCGTTGCGGGGACAGGCATGTCTGGTTCGATTGGATCTAGATGAAGATTCTAAACGGACTTTGCTCTAGTCGTGAACGTGATGCTCGACACCGGCAGCACGGACATGTGGTATGTCGCCCCGAGCCTGCAGAAGTGTTAGCAAACAGTAGTTCTGGTACGCAGGGTCGCGCCACCGTCAGGGATTTCTGGTTCTTTCAATGATACCCGCGCCAACGCCACCATATACTATGGCGATGGGAGTAACTACGTCAATGGACATGTCGGAATCGCAATGGTCGAGTTTGCTGGGTACGACATCCCCGATCAGGCCTTCATTAACGTCACGAAAGTGAGTTTTTCTTTCTTTTCAACCGGACGAAGATTGATATAATTATATAAAAAATAGTCAGTAGGGGAAGAGAGCGACTCCAAACAAGGAATTTTCGGCCTAGTAGGGCTTGGATTCGACGGCCCCTCAGGCTCCATTCCCTCTGCTTTGACCGACGCAGGGATCAACGGAACAAATGTGGGGAAATCGGTGCTCTCCAGCATATACGACCAGAATCCGGACAACGGCCGCTTTTTTGCTTTCTCCTTGTCGCGTGTTGGGGATGTAAACGACAGCGCCGATGCATCCCTGGTTATAAGTGCCTACGACGACAAATATGCTGCGGTTCAGTTTGCACCGATTTTGCCCCAATACCCACCTAACGGCGGACGATGGAGCGTCTTGACCGACGGCATATCCGTCGGCGGTGTACCCATCCCATGGCCCTCGTATGACAACGATACACCGGCTGGCCAGAATACCGTTCTTTTTGACACCGGCACGACGAACTTCCTCTTCCCAGCAGAGGCATGTTATATCCTTATATTGTTATTCATAATGCGAGCTGATTGGTACCAGATCCGAGACGCTATTTACTCCGCTGTCCCTGGGGCGGTCCTCGCTAAGAATTCTTCCATCCCGAACACCAAGGTGAATTTATTTTCGAGGTTTAGGGAATTTGAAGTTGACTTTCCTCAAGTTCAGCGAGGATGAGGACGTTTGGGTCGTGCCTTGCACTACTCCCATCAACTTCACCACAAAATTCGGGTAAGAGCATGCGTTCCTGGTCTGTCTGCTTGGGTACTAACGATCGACCAGGGGTCAAGAATTCGCCATCCACCCGCTAGACCTCACGGATCTGACCGTCCTCACTGCTCCGGATGGCAAAAAGTATTCTGTCTGCACAGGCTCGATTACAAACGGGGGGCCCATTCTGGGCCCTGGATTAGATGCGCTGTATGGCGACTCATTCTTGAGAAACGTCTACTCTGTGTACGCATTCCATGAGCCAAATTCTCCTCGCCCGTCTCTCATCTTCTCTCATCTGTTCATCGCAGTTTCTCCTTCGGAAACAAAACGACTTCGCCATACGTGCAGCTGCTATCGCAAACCGACGCTGGAGCCCCTGCGGACTTCTACCAGGTCCGGGCCGAGGTCTTGGCTGGCAGCCCTCATGAGATCTCCCCAGACGAGATCATCAAGCTTTTCGATGGAACACGCTCGCCTACGATCACCCTGAAACCCATCCCCCCGCCGACTTCTACAGCCTCGCGCACGAAGGCTCCAGATTCGACCACCCGCACTACGGCCGCGCCAGCCTCTTCTAGGCCAACTGCGACTGGGGACGCGTCCTATGCGACACTGACCAGGAGCGTCGTACCTGAGTGCACGACCGGCGCCGTCATCGGTGACGCCGCCGTGAAGTCGAAATCCGCCGTGAACCTCGCCGCTAGCGGTTCCGAGGAGTCGGAATCGACCGTGGCGAAATACGGTCCGATTATCATAGGTTTGCTTGCCGCAAACTTGCTCATCCTCCTCCTCGTCGCTTTCCTCGCCGTGATGAACTTTGTGCGGAGAGGCAAGACGGCGGGACCGACGCGGGCGCTCAATCCGCAATACACACCAGTTAAGCTCAAGGAAGATGTGCCACGCTCGTCGTTCTCCCATACGGCATATTCTGATTAGTGATGTCGACTACCACAGTAATTTTTACACGGACTATTAAATATTTTACAGTGCAATGGCATTATGTATTTGAATGCGAAAGTTTGGTGCTTCAACACGCGGATGGTGCTTCAACACGCGGAAGTCAATGAACGAAGGGCATTGGCACGTGATCGCGATCTTCCTTTGTTTCTTTCTTTCTTGTTGTCGAGACTCACCGGGGCGGATGAAGCGTCTTCAAGCGCGGAAGAGTCCCCGCTTTCAGACGGCGTGTCTTCACATAATAATTTCTCAGGGGCCTGATTCATTTCGAGTATGTTACATAAACTTGAACACAGAAATTCGGCCTAATGGTCAGTGGAGAGGATGCTTGATCATGCCAAGAAAATTATAGACGAACGAAAGTTTTTCCAAGTCTTCCTCATATCTTCATCGTGTCTTCCTAATTAGCGTGCTTGCTCGACCGACACTGTCATCATGAACTATTTCAACTTCAACCTCGGCCGCCATTTCTTCCCACTAGCATCCGTCAGATTGACGTTATCTTTGAGCAACACCTCCGCCCACGTTACCCAGCGGCTCTTAGATATCTCGCGCCTGTGAAAGGCATGGTCAGTGGTTGTGAACTGCCTGAAAGAAGAGACTCTCACTCGCTAGTCGGCCATTCGCAAGAATTGATTTGGATTTCGCGCAAATTGGGGAAGCATCGAGTCTCAAATTCACTAAACAACGACTCCCAAGGAAACGCACGTCGCTCCTTCTTTCTAAAAAGCCTAAGATAAGGCAGTGTCAAATCGACTGAGAAGTGTTCGTACCGGCGGTACTCTTTCAAAGTTATGCAGATTTTGAGGAGCGAAGGCACTGAATCAATTGAATTGAAATGGCGCCCGTAGGGTACATCGACCTAGTTCGGGTCAGTAGTCGCACCTGAGAAGGTGTCGAAGAACGCACGTATGCCTTCAACGAGAGGGACTCCAGGTTTGAACAAAGCGTGAAGATATTAGCGTTCAGGGTATCCACGGTGGACGACTCCATGCGAAGTTGAGTTAGTTTAGATCCGTGCATCTCTAGGAGTTTCTCTGAAGCTTCGACTCCGTCGAAGATGAAAAGGAGCCTGATTGACTCCAGCCTGGCGAGCGTCAGATCATGAAATATTCTTCTTTTGAAACTGTTCGTACTTCATCATGGTCAGCACCGTGAGAAAGGAGGAATCTGCCTCCCAGATCCGTAGTTCCTCCAATTGCGGGAATCCACTGTAGGCTACAACTTTGGGTTCGCACTCGAAGGCGATTGGGCATTTCCAATCCAAAGACCGGAGCTGAGTGAAGTTGTCGAGTACAGCTGGTGATCCGGTGCGACAGAGGACTATGTCGATTCGTTTGGAGAACTCCCGCAGTGTAGCGCCTGAAGATTTAGCCACCGCTTCGAAGGCATCCCAGTGAATCGTCGATTCGGCCATGTACCCATTCTCTTCGTCCATGTACTCGGCCGACCAGCCAGCAAAGCGCACGAGTCCAGTGGTTCGTGAAAGGATACTGACTACCTCAGCATGGTCAAGATTTGTGAACGCGGAATATGACTGTACTTCGTCTCCACTGATGCTCCGAACCTGCGGGCCGAGCGACGGGTTGCTGCAAAGGACAGTCAGAAAAGCTGACACAGCTCTTGCGTTTTTCAGCATGGTGTGCACGTAGAGGTGCGGCAGCGCGAGTCGCTGTGACAAAAAACTTAGGTGTCGTTTCTAGTCAATTAAAAAACGTAAGAGCGGACCTTGAATGTTTTTGAAACGAGCAGTATTGGTAATCTTGGAAGGAGCTTTGTCGCTCGAGGATTCTGTTCCAGCTCGGAAACAGACATAGCAAAATAGAGGATACGCTTCCAGACTGTGTCTTTGTCCTCATTTGAAGCTTCGCTCATTGGAACGAAGGATGGATTGAGGGACGGTGCGATTTCCGGAAGGTCAGAGTCCTTGTTTGAATATGAAGCTTTCCTCGAATCCTCCTCGAGAGGCCTGGACCGGGATATAGGAAAATACAGGAGACGGCGGAACAACTCACATTCGCCTCATCTTCACTAGAGCCTTGAGAGCTGCATCATTGGCTATCCCTGAGTACTTGAGGTATGCCTCCGGCACTGCCGGTTGAATCCAGATAGCCTGCAAAGGACAACGATCCTTCAAAACAGAAAAAATCCAGTTCACGCTGGTGTAGCGGACATGAACTGTTTGTAGCCGTTGTGCCTTCCCTAAAGCTTCGATGATTCTGCTCGACCGTTGAGAATAATAATCCCCCGGTAGGTATGGAAGACCGAAGGTGAGCTAGCGATATTTAGCCTTCAAGCTGAAATATAGGAGTATGAGGACATACTAAACGATCCCATCTGGCGATAGCCTTGATAAGCGCGTTCTCGAGGTCTGCGACCATTTTGTTTTTTGTCCTCTTGCAATCCAGATCTCTCAATATAACGCGCGTCGGATTGACGAGACCGAGACCCTTGCAGAGGCCACTGGTGTTATCTGTGGACCAAATTTCAAAGGAAATGACGAGGTCGGTGATGTTGGGGGATAATTGCAAGATCGTGAACATTGGCGGCCCGTATCCACCTTCGACCCTCAATTTCTTGATAAATTGTCCCAACTCCTGGTTTTTGGAGAGTACATGGCTGAGCGCTTTTGCCTGGGCTTTCGAACGGAGGATGACGACGTGATATAGGAGGGGAGTTGCGACACGAAGCCAGGATTTGGAAACAAGCAGATAGGCCGAGGTGGATTCTAAGTACTGAGAAAAAGGCGATACATTGGAAGTGTCGGAGAAAATGTCGTCAGAGACCTTTAAGGCTGGGGAAAGGATCTCGGAGATGATCTCGTCGGGAAGGGAATTATCTGGCATCCGGACTCCGGAGATTCTGAAAACGCACCTGGATGAGAGAGATCCACGGCTGAGACAGTAATTATTACCTTTCAGGAGGCGTTCTTGCTGGATTTCTGCGGCGTCCGACGCGTGTCTGCAAGGATGCACGAAGTTGGAGGAACTTGGAAGAAAGGAGCGCGTCACGGTCACGATGTCACGCGCGCGTTCATCACTTCTTGATACCACAAGTCTCCACAAGTTCATGGGCTCCGTCTGTGGTGGAACTCCGAGCCAAGAAAATAAATTGGAGCTTTTCGGTCAGTGTGAACTGTGTGATCTCAAGTTGGATCTGCAAAATACCTCGACCTGGTTCGCCAGCTTGACCAGTGACTGGCACTGAGTACCCTGAATGATTGGGGACAAGTGCCAGGAAGACTTCGTGTCAATGCGGGCAATAATGGACAAAGTGGATAAAATGCGGAAATGTTGATTGAATGTTGAACTTAAAGTTATGAACCGGCCCGGCGCGTGCAATGGTAGTCACAGGACCTTGTTCGCCGTCGAGACCCGCATTGCCGCTGACTGTTGAACGTTGAGGCGGCATACATCTGTTGTACACATCTGTTCTTGATTCCCCGCAGTCGGGTATCGGCCAAAGAATTGAAAGAAGAGCCAGAGAACATTGAGGCAAGTCTCGCCACGTCGCAGGTCTTTTCCTGACCACCACCGCTGCCAGCTGTCCGTCCATCCATGTTAATCCGGTCCCGAGCGCTGTGCGCCAGCAGATTGCCGTCGACAATCCTCGGAGCGTCGTCGAGAACGTTTGCGACGAGTATGCGAGCGCGTACGTGTCGTTGTTTTCACCCTGTGATTGCACCGGGGTCTGGTCTGCCGGTAACAGACACACCTTCTCATTCGCAACTTTCAGGGAACGAGATGAAAAAAATCGTGGTAGCCAACCCCGTCGTGGAGCTCGATGGCGATGAGATGACTCGTATCATCTGGAAGAAGATTAGGGAAGAGGTACATAATCTGCCTGCCTTCTATTCAGCGTGTCTCACCATCAATACAGCTCATTCTGCCTTATCTTCAACTGGATATCAAGTACTACGATCTCGGGCTCGAGGCGCGGGACCAGACGAACGACCAGATTACCGTGGACGCGGCAAACGCCATCCTCGAGCACAAGGTCGGCATCAAATGCGCGACAATTACGCCCGACGAGGAGCGCGTCAAGGAATTCAAGCTCAAGGAGATGTGGCGGAGCCCCAACGGCACCGTATGTCCGTCCTCTGGAGCTATACCCCGCCGCTAACGCAGCTGCAGATCCGCAACATTCTTGGCGGTACCGTTTTCCGCGAGCCCATTATTCTGAGCCGCATCCCGAAGCCCATTCCGGGATGGGTGAAGCCCATCGTTATTGGACGTCATGCATTCGGTGACCAGGTACGCATAGAAGTTGACTTGCGGGAACGACGCACTGACGGCCACAGTACCGCTCCACCGACTTCATTGCCCCAGGCCCCGGCAAGCTGCAGATGGTCTACACCCCGACAGACGGGTCGCCCGCGACCACCCTCAATGTGTATGACTTTGTTGGGAGGGGAGTCGCCATGAGCATGTACAACACCGACGAGGTGCGCGCGCAGCTCCTTCCCGTCTTTCGCGTCTCATCGTATGAAAATAGTCCATCACTGGCTTCGCGCACTCGTCCTTCAAGATGGCGCTCGCCAAGAAGATGCCGCTCTTCATGTCGACGAAGAACACCATCTTGAAGAAGTACGACGGTCGCTTCAAAGATATCTTCCAGGAGATATACGAGTCGTGCGTTTGCGCTTCCGCCTCGCACATGTACACACATCTAAACCTCCTCAGACACTACAAGCCGCTCTTCGACGAGGCGGGGATCTACTACGAGCACCGTCTCATCGATGACATGGTCGCGCAGGCGATCAAGTCCTCCGGTGGATTTGTGTGGGCGACGAAGAACTACGACGGCGACGTGCAGAGCGATATCCTGGCGCAGGGCTTCGGCTCCCTGGGCATGATGACCTCCGAGCTTCTGACACCCGACGGTCAGATCATCGAGAGCGAGGCCGCGCACGGTACGCCCTCCATTTCGGTTTTGCATTCCAATTTTCTCATCTTGCGCACCCGCAGGCACCGTGACGCGCCACTACCGCGAGTACCAGAAGGGCAATGAGACGTCGACGAATCCCGTTGCGTCCATCTTCGCGTGGACGCGTGGCCTGCTGCACCGCGCGAAGCTCGACGGCAACGACCCCCTGCGCACGTTCTGCGTCGCGCTCGAAGAGGCTTGCGTTGAGGTTATCGACAAGGACAACGTTATGACCAAGGACCTCGCGCTCGCGATCCACGGGCGCAACATGAAGCGGGAGCACTGGGTCATTACCGACGTGTACATGGACGCCGTCAAGGTGCGGTTTTCTCCTTCTGAGACGTATCCTTCTTTGACCTCTTCTTAGGCGAAGCTCCAGAAGAAGCTCAGCGCCCCGGCCGCGAAGCTGTAGAGAACACAAAGAGCATCGGACATTTACCAACTCGTTTTGTTTTGGGTATGTAGTCGGCGGCGGATGGCGGATGGCACAATGTATAACACACTACATCCACGAATTGGATGGTAGATGGCAGCATGTTCTCTATAATACGACCCAGTAAGGAAAAGCCAGAAGATGTAAAGCATACACAGAGCACGATGACAGAACTACAGGAAATCCGGGTGCGGAAGGCTAGGCACCCAGACTCACTAGTTCTCTCCGTATCTCCGCTTCGCCCTCCATCTTCTTGAGCTGAGTCGCCTCCAGTCGCTCGCCGCGCTTGGCCTTTTCCTTGAGCTCCTCGATGGCCTTGAGCTGGGGCTCGAGGTGAGAAACGAGAGTGTAAGATGGAGAGCAAGACACACCTTCTTGTTAAGATTCCGCGCCTTTTTCGCCACGGGATCCAGCGCGCTGTCGAGCCCACCCGTGAGGGGGTCGCCATCGATCTCGAGCCCGGGCGGGGGTATGAACAGCGTGCCGTTCCCATTCCCGCTATGCAGCTTGCCGTTGGTCTCCCCGTTTGCAGGCGTCACCTCGATCGAAGGCCGCTCCGCAGGCATGCCCTCCCCGCTCGCCGCACGCTCCACCTTGTCCTTCCGCTTCTGGTTCTGGTTGGGGTTGGGGTTCTGGTTCTGGTTCTGATTCAGGTTCGGGTTCGGGCCCTGCCCCTCCTCTCCGTCCTTCTTCCCCTTGCGCTTCCGGTTGTTCTTCTTCTCCGCGTCGGGCCCAGGGCTCGGCGTGTGCGGCGCCCCGGGCACATGCCGCCGGTTCCCGTTCTGCTGCCCCCCACCGTACCCGCCGTTCTGGTAGCCCCCGGTCGGCGTGCCCGCGCCCGGGGGCACAGGACTGCGGCTGTACCCGCGGGGCGGCGTCGCCGTTCCGTTAGTCGGCACGCGCGGGGCACCGCCCTCGTCCTCCCGCTTGAAGATCGCGGGTGTCGCAAGCCCGCGCGCACCGGGGGGGCGGTATGCACCTGCGGGCCGCGTGGGCACAGGCTTCGCCACCGCCGCGAGCTGCTGCACACTCGCGCTCGGCGAGGGCGCGGCTGGGAGCGCCTGTGCGAAGGGCGCGACTTTGTCCACGGGCGTAGGGCGCCATGACGCCTGGTACAGCTCCTCGATGAGCTGCACGTGCATGAGTGCACCGGTACAGTGGTATATCTTTATCCCGTTGTCGACGCGCAGGCGCGGAGAGAGCGTCGCGGTCATGAGGAAACGCCCGTCTGGCGACCAGTCGCAGTAAGACGTGTTGGGCGCATCAATCGTGCAGGCCTTGGTGAAGGTCCGGCGGTCGAAGATGTCCATTTTCCCGGCAAGATTACCGAAGCCGGCAAGGGCAACGAGGCGGCCTTGAGGGTTGAATGATATGAAGTTATGCGGGGAGGCACCGAAGTCGTATATCGTCCGTACTCGTTGATCAAAGATCATGGTCTTGGCGGGCATGACTGCCTACAGTCAATGCCCGAAATCATCCGCGTGGAAGGGACTCACAGCCGTAAACGACCCCGAATTCCTTGGAAGTCGGACTCCAGGCGAAGTCGTGGATCGGCCCGTCCTTGTCTAGCGTCACCCTGCAGTCGAAATTGCCGGCAGCACTGAGGAGGTATAGCCCAGTTTCCCCATAGTAACTCTTATTAGAGTTATCGACCTCTGTTTGCGTAAGCAAGAGAACCTGTGTGCCTAGATCGTTCCACTTGATTTGCGAACGGTCCGCTTTGAAGAATGTCTTCTGGCAGGTGGGTGGGCTGTTGAGAGAGAGCAGACCGTATATTCTAATGCTCGCTGGCAAGCCCTTGAACAATGATAAGCGACTTGAGACGGGACCATCACAGACGACGCACCTTTTTCTCCGCGACAAACACCGCGACCGAAGGGTTCAGTCCGGGGCTCAAGGACACGCTCGTAGCGCCCTCGACCTTGAGCTTGTCGACGATCCCCTTTGACCACTCGGCGGGGCGGAAGACCTGTATGTCTGACCCGACGAGACGGATGGCATGCGACTCCGAGATGGTGTACTGCAGGTCCCAGCCGTCCTGGGCCTTTTGTGTAAAGGCGATGAGCTCCTCCCCAGTGGAAGAGGAGAACACGCGGAGGTTTTTGTGTTGCGACCCATCTTCGAGCTTGACAGGGCGCTCCCACGTCGAGACGTAAGTACCGCGCGGCGAGAACTTAACGTCGGCGACGTTGGGGATGGGAAGGTCCTGGAGAAGCTGGGCACCCTCTGCTTGGTAAATCCGGACCCTGAACATATTTCGTTATACAGCACGCGCTTAAGGGGCCGAAGCAACGCACACATTGGGCAAGGCATACGCGAACAGCCGTCCGTCAGCACTGTAGTGATAGATCCGTGCAGGTACATCCGGGACCTCGAAGTTCGGGGCGACGATATATTCAGGGGAGCCGCCGACGAGGCCAAGGGATTTTTGGGCGCGGACTAGAACCGGGGTCAGATCAAGCAAAAAACGCCAAGAATATATGTGAAAGCGAAAACGCGGAGATCGTCAAGAGGCGGTGCGAGCTCGGCGAGAGCACACGTCCGACGCCCAAGAGCCATCGGCCAGTCGCACTGCAGCACGAGCGCTTGGACGACAACGGGCGCCGGATAGGGATGGTCACCAGAGCTGCAGGTCTGGACGGACGTGGCAGAGAATCCGTACGGTGGGCGACGGGAGTGTCCCGGACCATGATCCTAGCAACGCTTTCATTTTTTGGCACCGTCCTCCAGCCTCGATGTGCCATGAAAAGATGCCAGATGCCCATCGTCGAAGGACCGATTATCGTCAAAGAACCACAATTGTGGGACCTTCATGAGACACAAGTCTTCTGCGTCTCGTGAGAGCGTTACCCCCAGGATCCCGTACGCTCCAGATGTCGCCGCTAGAGCGTTGCGTTCCTTCCTGCTGGCCAAGGTACCGCCGAAAAAACGGAGGAAACGTGAAGTATGGGCTAAATGGAAGGCCCTACTGACAAGCGTATTGCTGCGATATTTCGGATGCCATTTCGAGCGTGTGGATGGAGGGCAGAGGGAGGCGTAAAAGCAAGTTAATGCTTCGGGGGGGTGGGCGGAGGAGGAAACCGAGGTGAGGCCGAGAGTTTGGCCGCGCTTGGCTGTAGCCTCCAGGAGCCGCGATATCCGGGTCAGGCCGGAAGTACATAAATGAAAATCGGTCGTAAACCTCCTGAAAAAGTACAGGGGTAAAAGTCAAATTATGTACAAGTAAATGGCATCTCGGTATTTTTCTACAGCAAAATTAAAACGAAGGATAGAATGAACCAATGGCGAATCAAGATTGCAAACGCGCGCTTCGGAGTTCAACCAAAGTTCAACTGGAACAATTGGGTACAGGACTCCACGGAAGGGTTAATGCATCGTGAGTGTTATTCGCTCAGATTCTAGAAAGAAGGAAAAGACGAGCCTCAGGTAGGCTTCCGAATTGGCTAGGGCCACCCCCATGGCCATTGTCTTTCCGCAAGCCCTCGATGAAGACAAGTTTCGGCGGTAAAGAACTTGAAGCTGAGTTCAAGCCCTAAAGTATTATTTGATTTATAACTTACCATCATCTTGGTCCAGGCGAGTCCACCGTTTCTCAAAGGGCGGTTTTTTTTTCGAGCGAGGCGTTCTAAACCCAAGGGTCTTAGCTTTATCATGTACTTGTACTTCAAGACTACAACGCGGCGCGGCATCAAAATTGAACTGGGTCAATGACCCAGGGTCATCACTCTATTGAGTTTCAAGTCGCGAACGAAATCGTGCGTCAAAACTTACGGGTCTGCCATACTTGGGTGGCCTCGAGGCCTTTGAGTCCAGTCCCTTTCTCAAAGTGCTAGGGGGCTGGAACAGATTGAGTCATATAGATGTACCTGAACCAGAACTCGAAAGTTCAATCTTGAACTTGTCTTGAACACTGTATGAACCAAAATCACGTGGTCACTCTGAATGTACGTAGCATTACATTTACAGCCCCGCCGCCGCCTTCATCAGCAAAAAGTTCGGAGATCCCATACCGGTGACTGGATCCCATCCTTCCATTGCCGGGAAGCCGCTGAAACGATGACAGCGCTCAAACAAGGGCAGAAAAAAACAAAGTGAAAGCGCACGTTGTCCCGCACCCAGGATTGTTGCCCATGGTGATGTCGTTGAACGCACCCGGATTTGCATAGATCCAGGGGTTCAGGAAGCCCAAGACGGGTTTGCCCGCGGAGATCAGCTGGTCGTTTAGGAGGCCGATGACGGATGATAAGATGGGGCTGGAGCAGGATGTGCCGGCGACGAGCCCGGTGCGTGCGCGCTGGACGATCTCGACCCGCTGTCCCATGGCGGAGATGTCTGGGTAGGCTCGTCCACTGGCGTTAAATAGGCCCTTGAACTGGGTACCGAGTTTGGTGAGATAGGCGTCCACAGCCGTCGCCTCTGGAGCCGGTCCATGTCAGCGCCGAATCGGCGAAATGAAATAGGTCAGTCTTACGCCAGGTTTGTTGGGGGAAGTAATTTGAGAAGCCTCAAGGCCAAATTAGTGCGCGTGGCTTTTCGCTGCCTCCCCAACTTACCTCCAGCGGATAGCTCCGCACCTCGCTCAGGGACAAACTCAGTCGCTCCGACGAGAGTGACGCTGGATAATATTCTTAGCTGGGGTTGAAACTGACTGCGGGAGAACTTACAATGGGCAGGTTGGGAATGTTGGCAGGAAGGTTGTGCAGGTCTCTCCCTGCTATCAATCAGCTCCCATCGCAGAGGATAGTAGAAGTTCCCAACTGGTGTCGCAGCAACACCACCCTGAAAAACAACCTTCAGTCAGCGCGTAACGAATGACAGCAGGCTGGATTACATCTCCGCTTGCGAATAAAATCGAGACACCTGCAGAGATGAAAAACAACCTAGGATAGGTGTGGAATGGTCGTACCACGAGCAGTGAGCTGCATGTACGAGTTGCACATAGCGCTATCCAACGATAAGTGAACTCCACGCTGAAGAGAAATATATTTACACCGTCAAAGGCTCCGAAAGATCGGCCTCGGTGTTGAATCCGTAACTGGTTGTCAGGACCTGAGGAGGGGATGACTCCGCGATGAGGGCGGTGATGATATCGAGGAAGCCCTGAACATGCCATTCCAGCCTCGTCGACGTGTTGATGGGCCGGAGAGATATATCCATGCTTACCTCGTCAGCTCCGTCCTTAGTTTGCTCGCCGACAGAGACAAAAGTCACAGGTACGCCCGTAGCTAAACCAACCTTGCGGGGTATCAGCTTCGTCTTTCGAAGCGCCTGCTTGGAAGAAAGCAAACCGTATATTGTATGTCTCTGTTGTAAAATTTAAGCATTATTCAAGGAAATTGAGGGGACCTACAAGTCCGCCTCGATGCCAGATTGACTCAGAGTCTGCGAGTTCGTACCACCGTCAACGGAGGTCAAACTGAAAGAAGTCGTTGACGGCATATCAGGACGAAGGGCCTTTAGGAATTGCGACAAATCCGCCTGAGATGATTTTGGTTGAATTCAATGACTTGAAGCAGGCTGACAGTCTGATGTCTTTACCTGGTTCGCAAACTGATTGCTGAATCCAGCCACACCGATAACGTTGTTCTTATTCGTCGCGGCCGTCGTCGGAATGTTGTACAGGGCCTGCAGACAAGCTGGCGTGATCGTGGCTTTCCGGAACGATGGCTTCAACATCACTATGATGCATTACGCGAGATAGCTTACCATTGCAGCTCGCAGCAGGTGTCGCTTCGGGGGAAGGAACAGTCGCATCCGTGAACGAGAAAACAGGTCCTGCGCGCAAAGGACGGGAGAACCTGGGTGATCTCGGTCAACAAGTTATGCACATCAAAGATAGAGCGAGATTTACGATGTTGTGGGCGCAATGAGATTGATGTGACGACTTAATCCTGCGGGTAGGGAGTATTCCAGGGTGCGGATAGACTGCTTGCCACTATCCACATGGGTGAACACGGAAAAGTCGGCCTGGAGCATGTGGTTCGCTTTGCTGACAGGGACAGAGAACGAGACCCAGTCCCCTGCAGGTGTGAGCGACGTGGTAGATCCGACACCATTCTCCGAGAGCCATTGCGCCACGGCAGCGCTAGTCTCCTCATTAGGACGAGCGAAAGCCTCAACCTTAGCAGGTTGGGTGAGCAGGCTGTGCCGTGCAGTTGTAAACAGATACGCACCTCTTCCTTAGTCAGCCATTGACCATACAACGGACTGTCCGGGAAGCTAGCCGCATTCAGAGCACTCTCGAGACCAGCTAGATCATTTTGCACGAGATTGATGCGCAAATTTAGCGTTTTTTTCGGGCGGAGCAGCACCCGAATGAACAAAGCCTGCAGGTGCAGCATCACGCCGGTCATGGACTATCAGATTCCTAGTTGGTTTCCCGTACGCGAGAGTCAACAAGGAGATGGCGAGAAATGGCGGCACGATCATGACGGGCTTCAACGAAGCTGTGGACGCATCATAAAGTGACAGGAAACTTATGGAGGGCACCGTGCAGACCAAGTTTCCCTTTCAGAAGCCGTTGAGGCGATTGCAATAATAAAAACTTTCGAACATCCTCACCCACGCGGTGCTGGTGGCCAATTTGCTGCCGCCATTGGTCGCGGAACAAATACTTTCGGTGGTTTGCATTATCATTGAAGCTAGATTGGTCCCCGAGCGCCACGAGATTTGCAACAAAGGGATAGAGCGTGTTGTCGTCTTTGAATTAGGAGTATCCCTCCCGCGATAAAAACAGTTATTTTTGGTATCTTGAAGAACTTCGGACATGCGGAGAATCTGAATGATCTCGGTCAGTTCGCGTGGTCCGAGTTGGTCGCGGGCCAGGTATTCTTGTCCATAGTACATTTAGTCGAACCGTCCCCGAATTTCAAGGCCAGATATCTTCTAGTCGACCAGCGGGACGCAAGCCGGACGTCCTTTGAGAGTTCCATCGGAAGGAGGAAGTGACTAAGTATGTGGGGAGCACTGCCACCTCATAACAATCCCAAACAACGGGTAACGTGAACAGTGCTTGACCAGAACCACGACCACAACACTAGCCATGGCCCACATGGTCCCAGTATCTCTCTGATCGGCCAGCGAAGAGGATATAAATATAATCGAACCCGCATACAACCTTCACAGCAATCGCACCAACAATGTGAGGATGCATGCATTCTGCGAAGGCTCGTTGGCATCGTATGCTCTGCAATTTCACCCTTAGGTGTAGGGTAAAGCCTTATCACCAGGCTGTAGCCATAGCGTAAATTGTCTTCCTGCACGGCTGTAGCCAGCCACCAGGCCAGCCCTTTTCCCACCCAGTTCCCAGTCAGCCGCTCTAGTGTGCCGTCTCGGCTTTTCCCTTGCACGAATAACAATTCAAATAAAGACATTAGATTTGTTTCTAACTAAAACTAGTATATAATTATGGCTAATATCGATAAAACTCGGTGCGCCCAAAACCCAAAAGGGATATTACACCGTAATGGGCCCCTCGCCATCGCGATCACCGCCGCTATCACCGTCGTCATTGCCCTCCCCGTCGCGGTCGGCTGCTGTCCACTCGCCAAACGCTGCCATACCATCCGCCAGCACGGCATCGTCCCGTAGGGCCATTCGAACTGCTGTCGCCGACGATGTATCCCACATCGTCTTGAATCTCCGTGCAATCTCCCGGTGCAAGGCAGCTTGACGCGCTGCATACGCCTCCAACCCTGTCTGCACGTCGTCCCTCACCGCGCCGCGTCTTGCTCCACGCCGCTTTTCCCACCAGAGGCTTCGCCACCGTAAGAAACGCAGTACGCGTTTCATCTCCTCCCGTAAAATCATCACCTCCTCCTCCCATCGCTCTTTCCGTGCCTTCGCCTTGGACCATTCGACGCGGACGGCTACGATTGCAGCATCTCTGTGAGCCCTCTATCATCGATCCAAGCATGTCATACCATCATGCAACTCCTGCTCGTTCTCCCCCGGCCCCCCCCCCGCTGTCCAGATCCAGGGCAAGGATTTGCCCTTCGAAGATATCCTCGGTCCTTGACGGCGAAAGCTTTTGGAGCCCACGTTCCCCAGTTTCTTTCTTGCATTTGTATCCGAGCCGCGCTCCTCGTCAAGCTGGATGTCCGTGTCCTTGAGCTCCCTCCATTCCTCGCATGCCTCCGGGCCCTTGAGCACTATCAGCGCGCTACGTCCGCGTCTGTACTTCGCAGCTGCAGCGTCCACCCGCTCTCCAACGCGCCCAATCAGGGTGTATGCTCGCGTTGCTGCTCGCTGGCCGACAACGTTCGTGTCACGGTATGTCAGCAGGTGCCGCTTCGCGTGCAAACGACTCCGCAGCAGTCGCAGGGCGTCAGCGCACTGTCCTTCCCGCAACTTCGCTTCCATCCCCGCCAAACCCTCTTTGCAGCCTGCCTGCCTATCCGCCGCCGTCCGCAAGCCAGATGGAAGATACAGCTTTACATCTTCCGCCTGTGGTGCCAGCAATTCGCTGTCGCGTGCGTCTTCATCTCGCTCCACCTCCCGCACTGCCGCCGGCATATAGACCTCCTGCAGCCGCCGGAAGCCACGCAGCTTTGTAAAGAATGCGCGCCGCATGTCCGCTAATTTGGTACTCTGGTCGGCCGCCAGCAGAGTTTTGCTCTTCATCTCTCGACGTATTCGACGTCTGCGCAATACCATTCCCAGGTCAGAGTGTCTCTGTCAGTGGACCTGAGGCAAACTCACTGTGTCTCTTCCAGCTGGAGTCCCGCCACCAGGAAGGAGGTGACACTCGAGCCGTGCAGCTTCCCTCCTCCTGCAGCCGCTTCCTCCGCTTCGTCCTTCGTCAAGGCCAGCCGTACTGACGCCTCCGTGGGACCCCCTGCCGCGAAATTCGTTAGTAAACGGCCCACATAACACGCACAAGTCCACTTACCGTCTTTCCCTCCTTCAACCTCATAGGGGTTCGGCTTCGACCGATCCTCCGCCCAATCGTCAATCTTCCGCTGCCACGCCTCCCTCAGCGAGGACCGAAGCGTCGAATCCACCTCTTGGAATTCCGCTACTTGACGATCACGCTCGTCAATCGCAATGATCAGCTTTCGTGGCAGCGTCGTGCCTGGAAAAACTAGTTAGAATAGATCTGTATATGGGCAGTCTTTGTGCATACCTTGCCCTATGTTTTTTTCGAAATTGTGGTGGTCGATCTTGTCGTCCATCGCGTCTGCGCGCGCGCCCGGCCCCATTTCTTTTGTAGCCCAAGCTAAGGGATTTAAACCTGACCATGTTCTCTCGATGCCCTCTCCATCCGTCCGCCCCACTCCGATGAGGTAGCTTAACGAGTTGCGGACTTGACAGCCGCGCTCATGCGCCGCCGCGTGCCACACGGGCAAGCCGCACATCAGTGTCGTCTTTGTCAGATCCAGCTGCATGTGTGCTGGGAGCGCCGCCATGCGCGCTTCGAAGTTGACCCGCCATTGGCAGGCAATGTCATACGAGATAGCCAGATACATGGCGGTGATGCCTATCACTGACGCTAACAGGATATAGTCCATGTTAGCGTAGCTAGGTGTATGTCAGCGACGATCCCCATTTTGGTGACAGTGGACATACCGTTCACCCTTCTGCAAGTCGCCAATGCCCTGGGGACGCACCACTTCATGGCGCGCACACACTACGCCCCCAACGCCGGAGCATCGTAGTCCAGTCGTCATGCGAGTATCCTTCTGTAAAAGGGCGGCGAACGCGATACATGTGCTCACCTGAATGCTTCATGTCAGCGTCGAAGGCTATTTAGGTCCAAGATAGCAGGCTTACGTCTTTCTCTGCTACGTAGTTCTTGAGATGTTCCTTGTATGGCGGTTCCTCGAGGAGATGGCCCCACCCAGGACCGAGAGGATCATCGTCGCGCTGATTTGCCCGCAGCCTGCTTTTCAGCCTGAAGTTTGCGTCGATTGCGAGCAACAACATATACAGGAACCTATAAGGCCCTGTCAGCAACCCCGGCATTGAAAGAAAAACCACAGCTTACCGGAACTGGGGGGCGACATCGCGCCACCCCTCTGGCAGGTTCTTGTCGTCCTGCGGGCAAGTCCAACATAACACGGCACATTCACCACCCTTCGTCGCCCAAACACCAGCGGCATCGTGCACTCGCCCCGCGCGGATTAGGCGCAATAAGAAGGCGTATTGGCGAGCCATTCTTCCAAACGCCTTGTAACGGTCCTGCGCAGACCGTGAATACTATGCTTGACACAAGATGCATAGCACTTACTGGTACAGCCTTGACCCGGCACGCGTCCGTCTGGCGTTCGAGCATCCCCACAAAATCATGCACGTTAACATTGCCGACCACGCTCAACAACCTGAACAGGTCTAGCGCTGCAAACGTTGCGCATGTGGCCGGGTCCGTTGTCGTCGCGGGGTACCACTCGTTCCGCAGCAACTGCTCCAGGTTCTGCGGCGCATTGGCCGTCCTGCACGCGCAGTAGCGGATACGGATGTTATGAATGTAGCCCGCATCCATGACCACCATATCCCGTTCCGGCGAAAACCTTTTGCACGGGTGTCCGCCGTGCCCTAGCTGGTAAACCAGTCCTAGATCCATAAGACTCCGGCGTACCCAGAAGGACCCGTTCCACTGCTGTTATAGAGTCAGTGCCTGTTGCCTCCAGTGGGATAGGGGACAACCGTACCTTCAATCTGTGGAGGGGGTTCAATGCATGACGCGCCAGCACGCAATCCAAGCATTGATCAAACACACCGCAGTCCTTACAGCGGTATCGATTCACGACACGGCTGAAGACCGCTTGACAGCAGGCGCAGGCACCTGCTTCAGACGGGTCGCCCAAGGCCTCGTGTCTCAGCAACTCATCCAGGAAGCGAGGGACCAGGGGACGGAAGCCCTTCATTGGCTCGTCCTAGAATAATCGAGTCAATCCCCCGCTACAGGTGCATGTCGACATCACATACCGAGCTCTCGTATCGCTTCCGTTTTTCCCCCGCCTCGGCGCTCTCATTGTCTTCTACACCGTCCGCTGCGCCACCGTCGTCCGCTAAAGGCGTCCAGTTTCCCAATGTATCAACCAAGTCCGATGGGTGCAGCCTGCGTCTTTTTACGCCGACGTTCAAGACTGTTGTGACGCCGCGTCGACCGTCTTGGGATGCATAGAACCCGATGTCGCGTGTCGTATCCCCAGGCCTAGCTTCGTATTCAAAGGCCGTATCGTGTCGTGCAGAGCTACTGCGCGCATGCCTTGAGGTGCGATTCAGATTCCCTCCCGCGTGACGTATAGAGGTGCGGCTTCGAGAGGAGGCCGGAGGCGAAGAAGAGCGGATTGGAGAGGAGGGCAGAGGCGAAGAAGATTGCAGTGGAGAGGAGGGCGGCGGGGAGGAGGCCATGGTGGTACAGTTTCACACGTTTCTTCTCCCACCAATGCACCAGTTTGCCGTGTGGAATCCATGATTTTGAAGTCTTTCTCCAGTCCTGGGTCCCCAGTCTTTCTTCAGTCTTTCTGTGCTTCATGGGCACGCGTATGTTATGTGGCAGGAGAGGCACCGCCTTATGAAATTTGTTCACACGATCGGAGCTCAAACGCAAACACAGTAATAAGTCACCACTGTCTGTAACAAATGTACGCTAATTCAAAGGCCACAGCAGCGTCTTGGATTTCTTCACCACAACATTACCGATAGCATCGGGGAACGCGTAAGCGCGGCTGCGGACATATGCGGAGTGTTCGCCATCGGCACAATCACAGAGGACATCCCGCACCCCCTCGTCGAGGCTGATGATCTAGTGGAGACGTGTCAGTACATGTGTCTGTTGGCGCAGCGTGCTGGGCAGTGGAGCGACGTACGCGCAGGCTGTGAAAATTGCCATCAACGTCAAGCTGGTCGCGACGGAATGCCGCGCCCATGTGTCGACCACTGCCGCTGGGCGGGCTGAACGAAAGCTTCAGGTGAGCATATTATTGAAGGCGATCGAGCTCACTTCATGTATGCCCATGCACGCTCGACGTGCTCGCCGTCTTCGAGCCCAGAACGTAAGGCTGGCTCCGCCGGAGCCGGCGGGATTCCAGCAGGCGGCAATACCGCATCGCCGCTGTCGGACGGTGTAAGCGGGAGCAATGCGGGGACGGTGTCGTCGTCCCCATCATCAGGCGCACCCGTCTCCCAATCAGGATCGCTGACCGAAATGTTTAGGGTCGCTCTCTCCATTAGTAAGAAAGCACGTACCTGTGGCTGTCCGCGGTGTCCAGCGCGTGCAGGTTCTTGTAGTACTGGCAGCACAGATCATAGCTCAAAAACACCCCATAGTCAGTGGCCCGCGCCACCTCGGCGACCTGGCAGGTGGGTGTGTGGACCGACTGGTAGAAACGGGTGCGATAGGCCCGGAGCAGCTGGGTTTGTTCGTATGGCGGAAGCCCGGTGATTGTGGTTGTCGTCGACACATGGTAGGAGATGGCTTGTACATCTGGGTCTGAAGGAAATTTTTTTCATTATGTAGATATAAATGCAACAGAGTTGCGCAGACAAAAGACATACCGGGTGCGTCAGGCTCTTCCGAAAAAATGGAATCGGGCGTCGATGTATCAGGGGACGACCGAGGGGGCATTTTCGAAGGAGATGATGGTGGTACGACTCCAGGAGAACCACAAGACACATTCGCCTTTTAGCGTCGTGCACTATTTGCATGTGCATCAGGGGTTTCACCTGCTAAGCGGGTTCGTAGCCAGCTGCTAAGCGAGCTCGTAGCCAGACCACAGGGTCAGGGACTACGGTTATTATTTTCATCCATTTTTCCACTCACCGCCGTTGCCCCTGCGCTACCGTCCCCACTGAATTCTGCCCCCCCCTTCTCCGGTTGACCTACTGTTGCAAATGCGCCGTGTAAATGTCAGCACCCCCGGATTCGTCCATCAACCCATCAGGCCATTCATTATTCCGCCCGTTGGCCGCGTTCCTGGCTACAGCATGCCTGACCGTGAAGGCTCTTTGGAGGCGCACATTAAATTCCCGTTCCAAAAGCGCCTCATGCAGGCGCTCGCCTCGAGGGACCCGCCCCAGATTTTCCCTGAGGAACCACTAGCCGAGGAGCTCCCGCCAGCCCCGCGCCCAGGCTATGCGCATGCACAGGTCCAGACCACCGGGCACCCCCAGAAGTTGACAAGAAAGATGACGCCCAAGGTCAAAGCCCACGAGGCTGCCAGAGTAGCGGTCGAGCGCGAACATCGCTTTCGGCTTCGTCGGGCTGCAGCTTTTGCTGAGCGCAACCAAAAGATTAATAAGGCCCCGCCTAGTCGAGCAGCGCTGCGTGTTGCCGTGGGCGGCAGTTTTGACCCCCGCCTTATCGAGGACCGCGACTACGACTTGGATGAGGTTGTGGGGCCGAACTCGGCCTTTCGCTTTCGTCTGGTGCCATGGGGAGGGCGGTATGACTTGTTCCAGCTTCTTCACGAGTGCCACTGACCTATTATTTTTCAGGTCCCCGCGCGCGGTCATTGCAGCAGATAAAAGCGTCGTTTTGGTCCTTGGTGGCGGCCCGCGCAACCGCGATTGGGTGCCACTAGTGGTGGCCGAAGCGAACGAGTGCTGTCATGACGCTGCCCAGAGGATTGTGAGGTCGCCCGAGGATCTCGCCGCCAACATTGCGCCAACACTCTCGGGCGGGGTCGGCCAGACCTTCAACGAGGATGTGAGTACGGGCAACACAGTGCCCGCATCTCCAAGCTGACGCATGAGTAAGGTCGCACGTCCCAATCACTCTGGTATTGCGGTCAATGCCTTGATATTCCTCCAGCTATTCTGCTCTTTGGGAATCAAGCGTCTTGTCGGCTACGGAAATCGTCAGAGTGGCTATGCTGATCTGCTTATATATGCTTACCATGTCCTCATCAGGATTGCTTGAGGTGTACTGCACGTCGGCTTTCGCCGCCTTGGAACACGAGAAACAGGAATTTCTAGAAGATAACAACAACGCGCTCTACCCTTGCGACTCCAGCGTCTTCTCCGCGGTCACCTGGGAGTTTGGTGGACCTCATCGCTACAAGACTGGTCCGGGGGTTCCTGACCGCTTGCAGCCGGGCAGCTGGAGCGTCCTCACCGCCTTAGGAAACTTCGCGCCCGTGCAGGGCGGCCACATCATTTTCTGGGAGCTCGGGCTGGTGGTTCGGTTCCCTGCCGGCGCCTGTATATTGATCCCCGCCGGAATACTTCACTACTCGTTTGTCAAGGTCAGGACCGGAGAACATCGCTACTCTATGCTCCAGTGGGCGGGAGCGGGTATAAGTCGCTGGTTTGCCAACGGTCGCCGTATGGATATTGACTTCGCAGTCAATGCGTCGGCTCAGGAACACGACGCCCGCGAGAATGCTCGGCAGCACGCGCACGAAAGTGCCCTGGATCATTTCCCCGTCGAGGCGGAGCTGCCGGCCGAGGACGAACTACGCCATCTTCCCTTCATGGGCACGGATCCCCGTGGTGCGGCCGAAGCGTGACGATGCAGCTTGCGGCGGACTCAAAAAAAAACCCCAGCTCAATCACCTATATCCATGCCTCTACCTACCTACTGACTTGTTACCACTTACTTAACGCTGTTCTTACTTTTAACTTGATGCCCCACGCGCGCCTGGAATAAATATCGATTCTCATTTTCAAAACCAGTATCTACGCCCACCCTTCATGTACGGCTGCTGCCCAGGGAGTGGGACATAGTCCGCGCGCCCAGTGCGGTCAAGAAGGGGCCCTAGATTGTCCTCATCGTCCTCATCGTCTGCGTCCCAGTGCAGGTCTTCTCGCGTATCTGACTGGGAGGATTGTTCTTCTACTTCCTCCTCAGACTGTGAGTCCCCCGTGTCGATGGCGGTGAGGGACTTCGAAGCCGATTGCCGCAATGCGCATCGACGCGACTGCTCGGTCACCCAGGATGCGGTGGCCGCCACATACGACGCTGTAGCTGTGGCTCTGGGAAGCCCTGTCTTCTGTGGCGCAGTGGGTGCTCTCTCGGGCACCGGTTGCGACGAGGTCGGCACCGGTTGCGACGAGGTCGGCATTGGCTTAGCCGGGCGAGGTGTGTGGTGCTTGTTGGTTGTCGGGAGCTTGGGAGGTTCCCGGGTACGCCTCAACGCCCGCAGTGAGTACATGAGAAAGGAGGTCTACTAGCTCCACATACTCTCGATAATGCCTGCGGTAACGATTGGCCCTGATCCTTTCCTCCTGCTGGACGGCACTCGGTGCATTTTTGAGGTCTGCGCGGCGTCTGGGGCCAGCCGTCAGCTAACTGACGGCTAGCGAGCAGTCAAGAAGGCGGAAGGCTTACTGCTTCATGCGAGCTCGGGCTTTTGCATTGATAGACTCCTGGTTGCTGCTCGCTCAGCGTTCAGTGCGTAATTTGTTTTTGTGGACTGGGTCTGAAGACAGCGGACAGAAATGGACGTACCGTTGCCGATACGCCCAGGCTGCATCAGCGCGGCGGTCGCGAAGTTCTTCTTCAGTTGCCTTCGGCTTCCGGGAAGGCATGCCCAGTGCGACGTGGCGAGGTGAGAGGAGTAGGCGAGGGTGGCGGTGCTCATTAAGGGGACTTTGTCGTCCTCTGTAAAGGTGTGTAGAGACAGCCCGAGGTTCCGGAGGGATGCGTACTGTATGCAGTATTAGTGCATGTTCCATTATCCAGTACTCACTGACTAGTTTGAATGTCAAATGAGCCAATCTGAGAAAGCTGGGAGTTCGTCATCGTTTCGGAATTTAGTTTCGTAGACCACAGAGCGTTGCAGATGTTGCCGGTGGATGAGAAGTTGAAGCAAACAGCTATTGGATCAAGGTAGATATGAAATAAAGAGGAGGGTCGAGGCTCATACCCAAGAGAGAAGTTTGAAACAGAGGAGTGCAAGAGCTTAACTCGGTTTGTATAGGGTAACATTGTGCCAGGAATGGAGTTCGTCATCTTCAATGCCATATGGCCTCCAGATGACAACACAGGCTGAGTTTTTTTTTCGATGGGGTAGAGGGACATGTATACGAGTGCCCCCCATCCTAAAGAGAGCGCTGCTATCAGATGAACGACGTCCAGAGCTCTCCGACGTCGAGTGTGACCAATGTCACCTGTGTTACTTGAATGACGAACTCTCCAATTCTCAAAGTCGTTGATTCAATGCCAGACCATTGCATGACTGAGCAGGGCACTGAAGAGGCAAACAGTGTGTTCATGCGGGCAACTAGTATATATTCCGGCGAATACTATAAACTATAGGAACGAGGAATCACGCGCACCCACCCAACTTTTGTTGCGTGTGCAAAGGCTTTCTCCGCTGCCGCCCGATCTTTAAACGAACTGCAGCGATTCCCGCGAATCCCCACTGTGTTGAGCGCGCACTCAAGGTAAGAGCGGTACACCCCCGGCGCCACCCCGCAACATACGGCATACCATCGATCGGTGCTGGTCTGCGAATTGAGCGCGTTGTCTTCGTACGAAGACGGGAGTGGCAAGGCAGGGGTCGGCGAGGTGCTGTCGGCAGTCCAGCCGCGCGCGCGCGCATAGTCCAAGGCGGCATGGGCTGCGGCAATGGAAGGGAACCCGCAGTGAATCGCGATGCCATGGCCTGTGATGCTCCGTTTTGCGTCATCCCAGCTGTCGAACACACCGACTTCCCCACCGAAAAACACGGTGTACGCGGCAGAAGGGGGCTTCCTATCGCGGCGACGGCCAGGTGTACCCCGCACGCTGGCCCCAGCCACACCTTGTGTAAGAGCTCCCACTTCCAGCCACGAGACTGTGGTCTTCATTTGGGTGGGGGAGGTCACTGCGTAGGAGGGAAAACGGCCGGAGGGTGGCGGCGTGGAGGGAACAGATTCGGAGTTTGGGGAAGTCGTCTGCGTTGAGGGGCCTTGCGGCGACGAGAGAGGCGGATCTAGAATCAGATCAGGTTAGGGCGCTCAGTAAAGCTTTGACTGAGGATGGACGTACTGGCAATGTGGACGACATCCAGATCGCGAATGATGCGCTCGATGTCATTGTCGTTCTCGGGGGGGGTCTCACGCACAACGCGCTGCGCAGCAAGGATTACCCTGCTGAACAGAGGCGGGAGCTGCTGCGCGAGATCGGCAAGTCCGAGGCGGTCGATGACTTCTTCTAACTGCTGGTCGTTCAGGTTCGCAGTGAGTCGATCGAGCTCATCCGCTGAAAGCCGACTGGGGTGATTACTGGGGCGGATGAGGTCTGCAATCTCAGCGGGACTGAGGTCTGGAAGCGACATAGTCGAAGGGGTGGCCAGGTTTGGGCCAGGTTGATGATTTGTGAACAAAGTCCGGTGGGCGCCAGCAGAGATGTTTAGATAAGATTCAACGGCAGCCATTGCCTTGGCTGCATGCTGATCTTGTTGTGCGCTAGCGAAAGCTCTGGCTACGAGCCTGTGCGCTAGCGAAAGCTCTGGCTACGAGCCTGGGCTCTGATATATATGAAACAATGATCAGGGCGCGCGGCAAATCATTAATTTGCGGATTTACCTTCAATAGTGACAGTCAAGACACAAGTAGAACGTGAACATGAATGGTACTTTGCGGGCACCCGTGTCAGTGGAAAATGGCTGATCTAGCTTTGAGTATAGACATCATCTTCACCGGGGAGGATCCTTACCTGGAGGAGCGCTTGCGACAGTTTCTGAGGGCCTATCGCTTGTGGTGAGGAGCATCACATGCTGTTCATCTTTCTTCCATGCTGACCCCGGACCAATTAGGCAGAGGGCCCGACGGCGGCTTGCAGTGGAGGTAGCGGGTCGCTGTGAACGGCAGCGTGTACGCCGGTGGGAACGACTTGCGTTGATCTACAACATTTACATGGTGCAGAGGGCTCTGAAGGTCTAGGAACGAAAGAGTTGCATTAGTCATGAATTACAGTCCATCGCGCGCAAGCGGGTGCCCCGGGCGAGTTTCAGAAGTCAGGCAAGGGTTGAACACGAGTCTGGTGGCGCAGCAGGGTAGCAACAGCGCTTGCTCGGGAGAGTTTACGCGGGATCACAACGGAGATCGGGGCAAGAACGGAAGGACAGCCTTTTTTTTCGATCAAAGCGTGACTACGAGGGAGAACTATTCTGGAAGGCGTAGATTGCAGCCAGCCCGTTGACTGACGAGATCTTCAGACGACCTGGACACCACCCCAAACCAGGGCCTGGTTGAAGGCGTCGAGCGCCAGACTTTGACTGGTGTACGCCTTGCGCGCGGAATGCGCAACCCCGCTGATGGCAATGGCAGAAAGGGCGCTGAAGAATACAGATCAGCCGAGGCATCACGAGAGATGGGGGAAAATAATTACTATTGGTCTACGACCCCAACGAAACGGCCGCGGGTAATAGCGTACCACTCAGGACAGGGAACAGGTTCGGCGATGGCTTGCAGTGGCTGGGGAGGCGTGACACTATAGACCTCGTTGGCCAAGTATGGGCCTTCGGTACGCAAAAGCGCGACGAGTGGTGCCGGCAAGCCTGCACCCGCGGGCGTGCGAGCGGCTGGGGCGGGGGCTGGGGCGGGGCCACCTTCAGCGGTGGCCGGGGCGGGCGAGGCCGATGCGGCGGGCGCGGTGCGCGAGGCGCGCTGCTGGGCGGGCGCAGGCGCAGAGTTGGGCGGGGTCAAATTCACTGTGACGGACGCTGGCAAAGCGACGATCATGGGGATGAAGGCGATGGTGAAACCCACTGGCGGTACAGCAGATTAAGGGAAGGGCAAAAGGCGACAGGTTATAATACACTCACTCATATTGTGGAGCTGGGGAGCGACGGAGAATTGTTGCTGCTGCATAGAGGGAGAAGGGAGAAGGTTGGGATGGGAATGAATGTGGCGGCTAGCCTTTTAAATTTGTGCAGATCTCCAGGACCGATGCGGGCAAGATCTGGTAGACGCATTGGGACCGTCCTTGGCCGTGCGTGACTAGATTCTTGATGTGCCCTTGGGCTTGAGACATCCCTTCTGCACGCACGCAACGCGACAAGAAGCTGCGTCGCAGATTTATTCAGGTGGGACCAGCCTGCACTCTCCCGGGAACGAGCGCTAATGCCTTGTTTCTTTGTCGGTGCAGTTTATATCTATCATCTTGCTGTTGCTTTCTGCGCCATGGTCAAAGACGACGTCCCTCGCAAACACCGACGAACGTGGAAACGTATCGCAAAAAAGGACCGGCGTAACCTCAAAATGTGGGCAGAGGGCGCCAGAGAGGACATCCTGAAGCCTCACATCCCGGCTTATACGGATGCACTAGAGCGGGGTTGGCGGGCACAGCGCGACTACTTGCAGGTCATATGCAACGAGTTTCATGCACGTATTTCCTGGCGTCTTGCCGACTATGAGGAGCCAGAAATGCCTTTGCCGGCGTACGACGAGTTTGCCACCGTGGAGCGTGAGACTTTGGACGATGAAGAGGAGGCGAGGAAGCTTGAACGCATTGATACTCTAAATGCTGTAAGTCAGACTTGTTGTTGACAGATGATGTCGCACTCGTGACTGACTCTCCCTCCTCTCCCGACGACCACAGCGAATTGCTCGGTGGTTTAGGTACAGGGCGCGTCGACTGCGTAGGCCCGTCAAGATGGACCCCTCTCGGGATCCCTGGGGGATTCTCCTCGCGAAACTGGCCGGCATAAACTCGCCTCCTAAGGCACGGCAAGGGTTCCAACAATACATGCACGAGAGTTATGAGACCGATATAGCTCCAGCCGTGAAGGCGCGTTGGGAGGCGACGTGCGTGGAGGCCGATGGCCTAACCTTGAAATCAAAGAAGGGCCCTGACGCGCCTTTCCGTGCTAAGGTAGCGCGGGAGCTGTACAACGAGCTGTCGACAGCGGAACAGCAGGGCCTTAGGGATCGGGCGCGGCAGCAAGCACAAGGTGCCCGCAACACGTATGTCACGGCGATGAAGAAAGGGCCCTCAAAAGCACCTGAGGACAGGCAAAAGTATGTCTGCGTTATCTTATCAAACGACTTTGGGCTAAGCCTTTGGCGTCAGATGCATCGACAACCTCGGTGTATTCATGTCAACAATCTTACGAGGGGTTTACGAGTACACAGGGCTTTATTCATTCGCGGTTTTCGGTGGGCCTATCCCGGAGTTTGGCGGAGAGATCAGGACCGTCCAGTGAGCAGAGCCGACAAGTTATCATCTGGGTGATACTGAATGTCGTTGCTTCTGCCGTCCCCTAGTGTCTCACACGGGCGAAGTCTCGGACCCACCCCGTCTTACTTTCCAAACTGGTCGAAGGCGCGATTCACACGAGATGTGCTTGACTTCATGAAGGAGTTCTTACACACAGCGTTCAGTGAGTACTGGAGCTTGGGGCTATAACACGGATCTGACACTACCTAAGCCCCCCTCGAATGCGCGGAAGCGGCTCTGCCTGCCGACGACTCGGGCGATCCCCTGGCGGCAGCCAAATACAAGATCGCAAATGAAAACCTGGGCTTCGGCAGCTCTGATTCCGATACAGAGTCCTCGGAGTCAGAAGACGATGGCGACGAGCCGTCCGATTCCGATTCCGATTCCGACTCTGGCGCTTCCGACAGCGAGCTCGAGAGTGATCTCGGAACAGGTTCAGGATCGAAAAAGGGGAAGTCAAAGCATAAGGCGGACAAAAAGAAGGAGAAGAGGGCGAAGGAGAAGAAGGCGCAAAAGATCAAGGCGCAAAAAAAAAAGGAGAAGGAGCGGAAGCAGAAAGAGAAGGTAGTGGCAGGCAAGAGGAAGCGCATGGAGGACGGGGAAGAGGGGAGGCGGAAGAAGGCGCGCGGCGAAGGGCCCTTGACGGAGCAGCATCCGCCGCCGCCAGCAGCACCTGTGCCTCCTCCGGAGCTCACGTACGAGCAACAGCGCGCGATCAACATCGCAAACAACGCGGTTCTACTGCGGAAGGTCGACGAGGATATGCAGCGGAAGCACCCTGATGTCTGGGCAGCGATTCACAAGGAGAAGGCAAGGCCTTCGCCAAAACCACGACAGAAGGCGGCGCTGGCAGGTCCAGTGCGACGCTCAGGCAGGCTGGGCGAGGGTTCGGCTGAGGGTAGCGCCAGGGAGGCATCAGGTTAGCTGCGTAACGAGGAGACGATGTTATTTTTGCTGACGGTGACTTCCATTAGCCAGAGATGTCGAGATGTTAGATGCCCCGCCACCTCCCCGCCGGGACGGCGCGCCGTCAGCGCCTCCTCCTCCACCTCGATCGCCGACGCCGCCGCCTCCTCCTCCACCTCGATCGCCGACGCCGCCGCCTCCACCTCCACCTCCCCGCCGGGACGACGCGCCGTCAGCGCCTCCTCCTCCACCTCGATCGCCGACGCCGCCGCCTCCACCTCCACCTCCCCGCCGGGACGACGCGCCGTCAGCGCCTCCTCCTCCACCTCCCCGCCGGGACGACGCGCCGTCAGCGCCTCCTCCTCCACCTCCCCGCCGGGACGACGCGCCGTCAGCGCCTCCTCCTCCACCTCCCCGCCGGGACGACGCGCCGTCGGCGCCTCCTCCTCCACCTCGATCGCCGACGCCGCCGCCTCCTCCTCCACCTCCCCGCCGGGACGACGCGCCGTCAGCGCCTCCTTCTCCACCTCGATCGCCGACGCCGCCTCGATCGCCGACGCCATACGGCGGGGGCTCAGATGGCGTCGGGGGTTCACACAGTGGCGGCGGGTCAGACGGCGGCGGCGGCAGGCTCGTTAGGGCCCAGTGGGGGGACGAGCCGAGCCCTCCGTGTCCTCCAGATGCCCCCACCTGGTTCAGGGTGGTGTACGGCGAGCTGTCGCGTCAGAATCTGGGCACAGAGTATAATGCGGTGTGGGAGGAGGTGGTGCAGATCGAACGGGGCTACGGCTGGGTGATGGGCAAATCATCAGGTCGGGGAATGAATCAAACCCATCGACCGGCACAGGTCGGGGCTTGGGTGACTGCAGCGCGTGGGTCGCGTGGGGGACCAATGGCGAATGGTGCCGGCCCGCCGATTGCCAGCCTGACCGCATTCGACGCGTCTTGGTGGCGGTGGTGGGGCGATCTGCAGCCGTCCTGGCGCATCAGGAATCCAGAAAACCCCGCGAGGTTCATGCAGGGGGAGCATCCAGCGGTGGCGGAGGACACCTGGCGCACTCTGCGATTCCCCGGCCGTAACGGGGTCCTGAATGTCGTCGCGTGTCTCTACTGGTGGGGCGTGAAGGTGGGACCGGATGGAGCAGGGCGAGAGTCGTGGGTGGAAGCAGTTAGGGATGTCAAATGGATGCTCAGCGGGCTTCGCGCCGCGGGATATACAAAGTGAAGTGTACATCAATGCCTCACATCTCATCCCTCCCCTCGTGCGCGGTCTGTTCCGCCTCATCTCAGGACTCTGATGCCTTGTCATATCACTGCTTTGCCTCCGTATCACGAGTTTTTGCTGGCTGTTGCCTTGTAGTAATATTTTTAGACAACATTATTTATCAGAGCATGAACAGGTTCAATGAACACCATTTGAGTGGAGTGAGGAGGTGAAAGGTCTCAGTGACCAAAGTAACATATTTGTGCATCGACTTGAAGTGTCACTGTTCCAAAAAGACCCCCCCCCCCCCCGATGGGACGTAACTATAGTGTAGTGTATAGTCTAAGTATGCGGTGCTTGAAGGTGAAAGTCGAATGGAAAAGAAGTAGACGGGCGTTAGAGGCAGGTCAGCATGGTGGTATTGAGTGGGGACCAAAATCAGGCAGGCAGCCGAAAGGGGACAATGGATGAGATGACGAGAAGTCAAAAGAACGTGGTGCTAAGGATAAGTCCCAGGTTATCCCAGATATGCCAAAGAGACACATAGCATGCCCGGAAACCACCGAGAATGGAGCCGAAGGGCCGGCAGGGTTCGGCCAACTGAAGCCAAACCGAAGCCAAAGTGCTATATTTAGGCTACTACACGGGGCCCTGGCTACAGCCGTGCAGGAAGCCAACATCAACCCCTGGCTACAGCCACGGTACTTAGTCTATATATTACAACTTGGGCTCGCAATTTATCTGTCAGATACACAGAATAGCAGCTCCACCGCACGGCATGGCTTCCCAACTCAGTCTAGCTAAATGGCGAGCTCGGTGACTGGTCCAGCAACGAGCATCATATTGCGTTTTTCTCAAACCACATGTTGCTATCGGCGCGCTACGGCAGATGTTCGATGATCCACCGAAGCACTGTTCGTGATACTTTATACCCTTTCCCACTCCTTAAAAGCGCTCAAATCTCTCAGGTTGACCCCGATAGCGGTTTCGAAGTCTCGTATCTCCGGGCAAATATTTGGGTGCGCATCTGATAAGCCGTAAGTTCGCTGCCTTTGGTTCGATGGCTTCAACGTCCATCGGTTCCGGAACATATGCAGCACGCAATGGAGCGCGTGGACATTCGAGTCTCCACAGGTATATAAAGACGACACCATTTCAACGTCTACCAGGTCCCCTCTCCTCGAACAGACGCGCCTTGCACCTACTCTTGCCATGTTCTTTGCCGCCTCCCTGATCAGCTACGCGCTCCTCGCGACCACCGCGTTTGCCGCCAACCCGCGCCTGGAGGCTCGCCTTGCCCGCCGCCGCGAGGGTGTACACATGTCCGCGCCCAGGCGCCCAACGGTCGGCGGTGTTCAGAACTTGGTCAAGGGCAACAGCTCGCACGCCGAGTTCAGCTCTAACTGGGCTGGTGCCGCATTCGAGTCTGCTGCAGGCACCTACAAGTCGGTGACTGGCTAGTATTATATCTGGTATACTACAGCACTCTTGGCTAACACACAAAGTAGGTACCTTCGTCGTCCCCACCCCCAAGGTTCCCTCCGGCCAGTCAAGCAGCGGTACATTTGCTGCTTCGGCGTGGGTCGGTATCGACGGCGACACCTGCGGAACTGCCATCCTCCAGACCGGGATTGATTTCACGATCTCCGGTGGCCGCGTCTCCTTTGACGGTATGTCCCTTGAACGCAGGCGCATTACAGCAGCTCAAATAAACTCCAGCATGGTACGAGTACTTCCCTGACTTCGCCCACGACTTCACTGGTATCACTATCTCGGCCGGCAACACGATCAAGTTGACCGTCACCGCCTCCTCCGCGACTGCAGGCACTGCCGTCATTGAGAATGTCTCTACTGGCAAGGTATTATCTTTTTGATGTCACCGGCTCCGACGCTGAAATCGAGCCAAAAGACCGTCACCAAGTCGCTTACCTCATCCGCGCGCCTCTGCATGGAGAACGCGGAATGGATTGTCGAGGACTTCGAGGAAGGCAACTCACTAGGTAAGCGCGCGATCTGACCCTTTTGCGTTGCATTGCACTAACACGCAAAAGTTCCTTTCGCGAATTTCGGCACGGTCGTGTTTTCGAATGCTCAAGCGACGACATCATCAGGCAGCGTCGTTGGCCCGTCGGGTTCTGTGCTCATTGACATCGAACAGGGCAGCACGGTCCTGACTTCCGTCAGTACTGGCTCGTCTTCGGTCACTGTCAGCTACGTTTAAGGAGTAAGTAACGCTATTATACGACTGTATCCAATCATAAGGGCCAGGGAATGAAAAATGGAAGAATCAAAACCCTACGAGGTTGACCTTGAGTGTGAGTCACTGATTGGGTGGGCCGTGGCAGCCAATTCTACTGTCCCCAGTGGACCGCCTCGATTGCCTCGCTGCATGCAAATCCCAACTTTTGTTTTACATCAAGGCCATAAGTGGGGCAAAGAGATATACTCTTGGGAGCAAGTCCTGGAACCACAACCGAAAGTTGAACAATTGAACCAACCGTGCACGTGATCTAAGCACTGGCAACGCTCAAGGGCACGGTGCACGGTGGCTTTCAACTTGGTCAGTCCTTGTAGATATCGCAAAATTATCGTACAAATTTGGCTCATCACAATGACTGAGCTCCCAGCTCGACAAAAGCAGTGCCGAACCAGGGAATAAAATTTACGAGGTCAATCATTGACACATATCGTATCTCAAAACTCGTCATGGTACAAGCTCGTGAGGAATGTCCCTCCGTATCTACTGTATTTATGCTAAATATATGGGAGATATAAGTCGTCCCCGAGCAATGCCCGAGACAAAGCTCAGTCAGCCCGAGTCCATGCCCAAGGTTGAATTCGGCCATCTCGGTCATGTGCTCGAGTGCCGCTAACTCCAATAAACCTTCATCAAGTAAACTGGGTAAGTTTCCGGGCACTTTCCGTTGTCTAGACCCTTCAGATACGCGGTGTGGCTGGTGTGGTCCGCTGAGTCGACGTTCTATGGAGGTAAGTGAGCGCGGTTAATAATGCAATCAATGGTAGCTAGGTATAACTGGTATATGCCGGCGCGGTCCCGTTAAGAAAAGTGGGAAGAACTTGGAGTAGCGGCCGCCGTTGGAGTTGGACTTTACTATCACTATCAGAAGCGAACATGGTTGAACTGCGAGGATATAAGTACCGTTCTAGAGTTCCAATCTCATCATGCACAGCTATCCCACGGGCGAATTTGTGATTGAACAGAAATGATTCTCAAAGACCGTGACAAAGCGAAATAGTTTGCGGCATTGCACGACAATTCCATGATTGAAACTCGAGACACGACAAGATGTGATGGGGCTGCAGACCAGCAAGCGCAAACACAGACGGGCTATCTTTGACTCTCCTTGTGTCTCCTTGTGCGATGTTCTGGGCTGTATAGTACCGGTCCTGGGCGTACTCTGCTCCGAGATACCGCTCGATAGGCCATACAGACTTGCCTCTACTCCCTCCTCCTTCCTGCGCCAAATCTCTTTGTCTCGATGTCCACTGGCATGTCGCGCTCGCCGTCCATGCAGCCTCTCCCGGTGAGCAGCACCCTTCGAAACTGGGAGGAAATATTCTTAACTATGGGAACATTGCAGCAGAAGGCCATGCCCGACAACGGCGCGATGTGTGAGATTTGCGGGCTCTATCTGCGTAGAAACACGGATCTGCCCCGACACATGCTCCTCCACTCCAAGGACAAGCACTCGCTGTGAGCCGCGCGCACCTTAGTGCGCCTTCTATGCTTACCTCGTGCAGAATGTTTACCTGCCCCGTGGATGGGTGCGGCCACCAGACGCTGCAGAAGTCAAACCTCGCGACGCACATCCGCACTCAGTGCGTCGCCCCTCCCCGCCCTTGCGTGCGCTCACCTCCCCCGCAGCACGCGCGCGAAGCCCCACAAGTGCAATGAGGTGCTCCCGAACAAGCAGCGCTGCGACTTCAGTACGGCCGACCCGTCGTCGCTGCATCGCCATCGCAAGCGCAAGCACGGATACACGTCACGTCCGAGGCTGCCGTCGTTCCCGCGTGGGCCGTATGTGCGTCGCGCGAGCCCCCAGACGGCGTCTGAGCTGGAGGCTGAGGGTGACGGTGTGTCCGAGTACGAGTCAGAGGAATCGGTCGGACGGCGCGCCGGCGGATCGGGCTCCCACGAGTCCCAGGCGCGGGCGGAGGGCCCTGAGATAGCCGACGATATCGATGGCGACGCCTATATGGACGCAGATGGGGACGCAGACGCAGACGCAGACGCAGACGCAGACGGGGAGCCTGACCCAGAGGTGGAGATGGCGCCCCCTCCGCCTATCGAGAACGTCTCCGCCGAGCGAACTGCGCCCCCACCCGAGCCGCCCACGATTGGGTATCTGCCTTCCGAACACCCGTCTGGCTCCGACCAGAACTCCAGTCTCGAGCTCAGCCCGTCGACCATTCCGCTTGCACTGGACCCCGTGCTGGCTAATATCTCCAACACCCGTACCGACGCCAGCATCGCTGCCTTCGACGCGCGATAATCTTGCTTTTCTACTCAGCACCCTAAACAAATCTGGATGGCCCGTCACCACGGAGGACGGAGGACGGAAATCGGATGGCGTGCAGGCGTGACCGACAACAGGACAGGTCGCAGCGCGACGAGCAAGACGCTACTTTATCGTACCATAGCAGGCCACCCAGGCCGAGTTCATAATTCTAATGAACGGATAACCCGCATGTACACATTATTGCGTCGAGAATGGCTGATTGCTGACCACTTGGTCCTTTCCTACGTCCCTCTGCAGCATCCTGTACTGGAACGCTTTGCGTCCATGCACTCTGGAGCCAAGGAGCCAAGGTGATGCCGGTAAAAACAAAATCGACACGCGTGGTCAAAGCGAGGCGCGTGGCCAAAGCGCTATTGCGCAAATGATTGCGGCCCGTTCTATCCGCCGCCACGTGCTAGTGCTTCCCAGGGATGCCCGGGCCGGCTCAAGCTTGAAGTGCTATGGGAGATACATCGAGGGATACAGGAGGGATTCAATATTCAGAGCCGAAGGATCCCGCATCTCATATGCTCAAATCTCCTTCTGACTCTCCTCCTTACAAAAAAAAGGACATAACAAACAGTACGAAACAATCCTACGTTCCTAATCCGGGCAGATTCTTGGTTTTTCACTTTGATCCCTCACAGAACCTTACAGAATCTTCCGGGCGAATGCACTGGATCGCCCTCTGATACTTCCTTTGGGCACCGATAAATACAAGGCTGGCTGCCGCGCGTAACTTTCAAGATCTGACTCTGGAGGCTGAAGCAAGCTGGAAGCCTGAAGTCTGAAGATCCTTCGGCGCTATGGTGAAACTAGGACTGGAACTACGTTGGCTACTGCGGACAAGAGCGCAACCCCGGCGGACCCCTTAATAGCAGATCTGCACCCGAACATCACCCAACTTAGGTTGTGGCTTTGGCATCTTCAAAGCGCATTGTTCGTCTTGCATGTTGGATTTTGGATAAATCTTGGGTGGCTCATTCATTTTTCTGTCCAAACTTTCCGTCCGAGCTCAACTTTCTCCGTTCGCCCTCCCTATCTATCCATCTGTCACCCACATGCCGTGCCCCGAACCTGCATACTTCGTCCTGGAGCAGCCGGAGCCGCAAGCGCGCCTTTCTCCCTCGCACATTGGAGACACGGCTAACGGTTTGTTATGTGGTCCTCTTTTTTCTGTGCGATCTCCACCACCTGCGTCGCCACGCCAGGTAAGCCTTCTATCCGGTATGATTCAATATGCAGCGCCAATCCCCCCCGCAGCGCCGGTCTCCTTCCGCGAGTCTCTTCTCCCCAGGTCTCCACCACATCCCCGTGACGCCGCCGACACCCGCGGAGCTTCTGAGTGGCGCTTACGCTCCCGCAGCGCTGGAGTACTTCCCCCGCCGCGCAGTCTTCCACGGGCGCCCATCCCTCAGCATCGTGTTCAGGGTGCACAGACAGCCCGCGCCATATCTCAGCGACATCCTACGTGACCGCGTGCGCCTCGACGGCGCGGAAGCCGCGGTTATGCGCGCGCAGGGGTGGTCGCGCACGCGCTGGCTGCTTGACGTGAGTTGCGACTCTACTTTCCTCTCCATTCACTTCTCGTGGTGGCATCAGGCTGATGAGGACTATGTGAACTTGCAGTGGCCTGGGTACGACCGGCAGGTGCGCGGACTCGTTGTGGCGGGGCTAACGCGCGCCGCGCTTGCTAAAGTGATCGCCACGGAGGTCGCGCTCTTCAAATTCCTGCGTGAGGCGCCGGCGCCCCTCGAAGGAGCGCCGGAAAGCCCTTGGGCTGCACGCAACGTTCACTTTGGCGACGTGCGACTTGTCGCGCTGAATTACTACGGTCGTGTCCGGGTTCCTGTACTCGCACTTGATGCAGTGCCAGAGCCGACGTCAGTCGCGACCGGCTGACGGACACTCAAGCTTTTCGAACGAGTTTATTATTCTTCAACTATATGGCACATACATATGTTGACTTATTGAAGCAGACACTGAGGTAGTATTCTATTCGCGTTGTATCAGGCTCTATCGATAGCTCTACCAGTCGGGTATCGCTTCCGACTCACCTTTCGAGTGGCAGGTTGGAGACCAGATAAATCACAAGGATTGATTCAAGTTTCACAAATCAGGGAAGCTCGCTGAACCTCGTTTCCGACTGCAATAGCCTCAGCTTGCACATCGTTAAGCTTGGATTATTCACAGTTCTCGCCTTCTATGCCCTTCTTGCCAGTGGCCATCAATTCGGCGCTGCACGCGAGGACGTAGTACTGGAGCAGTCCTCTCAGCTCTTTTCCATTGCCGACAACATAGGCTCGCCCCGGGCCCGTTGCCATCTTCATCCTGCTAACCGTGTATGATGGTCACTGTATCCACTAAGGAGCTATTATAGTCTCTATATTCCACCTGGCCTCAGGCCTGTATTATCCTTCGTCACTGGTGGTGGAATCAGCACGCACCACTTGGGCTTCAAGTCATCAGATACCCGTGCCTCGCGGTGACCGGGAAACAAGTTTGTCGTTTGTGATCAGTGCTACGAAGTACTACCAGTCGAGTATGCATACATTTTGTTTTATCAAAGTTGCCAGTTGTTTGTGCGCTGTGGCTTGGCTGTGGCTTCCTTGCAGCCGTCGTCAATTGCCATGGCCGCCGTCGTCGCTGGACCCAGATTGCTCCCCCAGCAGGAAATCCCCCAGGGTGGCTTGGACGACCTTTTGCAAATCAAGAAAGACCCTGGCATCCCGTCGCTGAAGATCTCTGTCAGTCTGTCTGGTCAAAAGTACGGAACCCCGGTTTACTTACCATATCACACACTAGGACCCGCTCAGCGTCGTTGAGATGGCTCTGGAAGTCGAGGTCGAACGTGCTCGTGCTGTCGAGGCACTCACTGCTCGCGATGCCGCCATCGAACGCCTTTCGGACGCCTACCTTTCCCTTCGTCAAAAGATCACTATCATCGAGCGTCTCCAGCAAGCACCCCAAGCCGAATCTTCGTCAAGCACCGTCAATGAGCAAGTTCCTGTGCTGGAAATGACTGTGAAGACTCTGCGAGAGCAACTTGCGATGGCCACTAGCTTGAATGTCCCCGTGCGCTGTGTCGATATCGAGTCGCCTCCTTCGTACGATGAGGTATGCACGCCTTGCCCTTCCTCAATACGAATCTGTAGTTTTCTTAGAATGGTATCGACCACACAAATCCTGGCCAAAACCCTCAGCTTGTCCGTCCTGCTTCACGCCCACCGCTCAGAGTTCCTCGCGAAACGCCTCTGTTTTCAAGTTCTCATTTAGAGCGGCCGATAATAGACGAAAACGATCTAGACTATCAAGCTCAGACTGCACCAAAGCCCACTCCATCTCCTTCTCAATCCGCTCCCAAGTCGAATGAGCCAGCAGACATCATCAAGGCTCGGCATGCTCTCCTGGCGACGATTCCGCTCCCTCTCGATCCACCGGACGACACCCTCAAGCCCATCGTCATCCCTCCGCCGTTCACTTTGCATGAATTCTTGGCTAACGCAACTGGAGTAATCTCTCTCATCGCACTTTTCGCCTTATTGATCGTTTGACCACGTATCACCCAGCCCCTTCGAAACGTGTAAGTGCACGTCTATTGTCGATCACCTTCCTCACATGAATCTATCCAGGCTCTCGAACTACCGCGTCTTGCAAGAATTGACGACCTCCTGGTGCCCGGATCGCGAGGAACACGGATATCTGCTGACCCCTCTATTCAAATGCAGCACCAACCCGCGCGTTGCGACCGCCCATCGCTGGAACTTGGTCGATGTCATGGCGCGCATGAGTAAACCTACCGGTGGGGTCCTGGCTGGACGTTAACAGCTTAAGCTCACTTGCCCTTGGCAGAGTGCTTCTACAACAAGGACGGGAACTGGTACATCTCGCTCAGGGTCACTTCTTCATCCTCACGTCTGGCAGGTACTACGCAGGCGTGTATAAGGGCTTCCGTCTCGAGGACCTCACCACCAAGGAATGGGAGGTGCTCTCCGCCGAGGTGTGCCACACCCTATCTTCTCGACCTCTGCTAACAACCGCACGCAGACGACCCAGGCCCTCGTGCGCGACACGCTCGCGGGACGCAAAAACACTTCTCCGCAGAACGTGTACGAGACGGCGCAGCTGTACGCCGCGGGAGCACTGCGCGTCGCGTGCCTCGGCCTGCAGTGCGTCGGATTCAATAAGACGATGTACCGCGCAATGTTGGAGCAGGCGGCCAAGTACGCGGTTGCGGGTAAATGGAAGGGAGCACCAGCGGCAGCCGCGCCAGGTATTGGAGGCGGTGGGGCGTGGAACGCTGCGGTGGCGGGCGAGGTTGTCGACGGAAGTGTGATTGCGGCGATGAGTGGAAGCGGGACCGAGAACGCGCCGGTCGGGCCAACTGCAAAAACGAAAAAATGATTCAGGAACTCTACGGGCACGCACTTCGAAGTCGGAACACTTGTATTCATACCTTTCTTACACTCCCTCGCATCGTATCCACGCATTGTATCAAGCTTATTAGATGACTCCTGAGAGCAACTCGTCTTTCACGCGGGAAAGTTACACTTTTGATTGGTTTGAGCACACTAAAAATACAGACTCTGTCTATTCCCAAGACTCAGTACCGCGCTTTGTACTCGTCGGTAAAACTGTAATCGTCCGATACGTCGTCGAGGATCTCGTCGTACTGCGGTGGGACAAACACGAGACAGCCCATCTTGCGCTCCCACGTCAGGCGGTCGACCATGGCGGTGTGCAGCAGCAGCGCGGGCGCCTTGGTGAGAGGGTCGACGGAATATGCTGCGGAAAGCTCGCTCAATTGTAGGATCACCCGCGAGACGCAGATGGAGAGCAGTCCAAGCATGAAGCTGCGTGAGATCAGCGCGGCGCGAGGGTACGCGAGGGAATGCCGCGTACTTGGAGAACATGGCAACGATACCGACCTGCGGGGGAAGTGAGGCCGTGCTGGAGAGTGGGCGCGGGCAACTTACGGAGGGAGACACGCCCACGATGGCGGCTGAGATTGAGAACGACACCGAGACTGGAGACGGGTCAGTCGTTTTGCATGCCCACGGGGGCGAAACAGACGCACAGAAGATAACCAAGTATAGAAAGCCACCACTGAGAAACGGTGTCAGTTAAAAGTTTCACGTATAGGGACTGGGCACCGACTCTCTGACGCAGCTCTTGAGCAGCGGGACGTTCTTGGAGCTCCGCACATTTTGTACGACCCTTATGATCATGAACATTGAGAGGATCCCATGCAGCACGAACGACGGGACGAAGACGAGCCAGAACTGCGACGGCGGAGGGTCGGCACAGAAGGAGAGGCCGCGCTTGGGCATATTCACGATGTGTGAGTGCAATTGGGGAAATTGCATGACCAGAGCTGTGATCGAGCCCGCGGTACACCAGACGTACGCCACGAGCAGGGAGTATCTCACTGTGCGGCTTCCTTGGAAGAGGTACCACAGTCGAAGGATGAGAATCCCTGGAGGGCTTGTCAGAGCGCAAAAGCGGGTGCCGTGGACCATTACTCACCCTGGATAATCGCCAGTGCCGTCATGTTCAGCGGGAAATTGATTCGAAGGGCTATATCACAGCTGCCCAGCTGTCAATTGGATGGAATCAAACAGACACAGGAGTGCTGCGTACAACTAGCGTGCAGGGTAAGGCAGCGGCGCGAACAGTGCTGAACGACGCACCTCGGATGGGAAGAGGCCCGGATAAAAGTCCACCAAAACGCGAAACCTGGTACCGTTTAGCTGCTAGCGTGATTCATGCATCCTTGCGTACGCACGTTAGCAATCCCGGCGCGAAATATCGATTCTGTGCGGTCGTGAGCTCAGCAGCGAAGAAACACACCAGGAGACTCACACATAAGAAGAGAATCCTGGAAATAGACCATTGACCACACCAAAAGTGCTTGACCTCCAAGTCGAGTGTGATGAGATACTCCCAGAAGATCAGGATAAAAGACGCCAGCGCAAAAGACCTTCCCTCCAAGACATGCCCGATGATGAAGGCCAACTCAGTTGGCGTTATCGAGGGCATGGTAGTCTGACCCCAAGAAAGGACGAAAGACACCGTGGGTCTCCAATTTGATTCGTCTCAGAGTTACCATCACAGGATCTAGCTCTTCATCATCGCACAGCTTCAATTGAAGCCAAGGCTCAACCTCCCATGATATGAGGGCAATACCTCCGTGAAGATTGCGTGAAGAAAGTGGAAGACGGGGGCAAGAATCAGAGCTAACTTAAAACCCGTTTCGGCGTCACACGGTGGCACTCACACCAACCAACCGACGCTTTCCAAGCTCCCACTGGGCTCCCACTCGGGTCAACGAAGATCAACGAAGCAATGCTGCTCCCTATGCTTCTTTGCCTTTGACTCCCTTGTCTTGGAGATGGCTTGGACTTCGTTCTTGGACACCACCATTTCCGCGTTCAAATCGAGATGACAAGAACTTTCCGCGATCACGTGTACTGATCATATCGCGATCGGCGATATATTACATTGTAAGTTTTCCGCGACAGTTCAAGATTTAGTTCAAAGCAAGTCTCAATTTGTCTTTAGAAAGCCGCCCGGAGATTAAGGCACACAGAGGAGTTATACTGGCGTAGTTCCATAGCCCTGCGCGAGTCGTACTCGATATGTATAATGTAACACATTTTCTTTTCCGTAGTTACTTGCCAACAAAGATCTGACGGGCCATGTCGACTGCTGTTGAAGCCGATTAGCAACGTGGAAAGATGAGTCACTGCGGGTCCGGAGTTCCTTTTGCTGTCACTTCACAGCTCCAGAGGCGCTTCAGCAGCGAGCTGTGTGCTACAGTGCGAGGCTATGTGAATCGTCAAAAGTTGAACCGGACTCCGATTCAGAACCAAAGTGCTTGTGCCAGAGAAAGTGTATCATGGAGATTAAATGAGAGAGAAATCCAGTAATGAGATACAAGCCATACATGTCGCCGTTCCAGAGACGGGAAATTTCCAAGAATAGAAAAAGAGGAGATGGATAAGAACACGCTGATGCAGCACCGAGGCAGGGCAGTGCACAGAGAAGCAGACACACGCAGGCTCAAGTGTCCACGTCTACCCTGCAGACCGTCCACCCCTCCCACCCCTGCCTCCCACCGACCCCTCGCCCGTGGACGATGGAATAGCCCGATCCGTCAACGCGGTTCAAGATGGCGCCAACAATGACCGCCACAGCCATGGGCGCCCACTGGCTTGCCACACATTTCAGAGGACCACATCCGAATGCAAGCAAATCACCAGAGCTGACGGACTCCGAGTCGAGGCGAAACCGCGCAGCCTCAAAGGTTTCAGGATGGTCCCCCCAAAAAGCGGAGCGCTGCGCACTTTCAATGTCGGCTACTTCTGTGAACTCTTGGGGAGGTATAGAGCCCGCCAGGAAGCGAGGCAGGAACTCGGTGAGTTTTGACTGTCGAACCGTTTTCCGCGCCATGTGTCTAACGGGCGGGTCGAGACGCAGGGTCTCGAGGATATAATCCTCGACACTAGGGGAGGTGCGGGCCAGCCGCGACGCGCGGAACTGGACGAAGCTTGGGTTCTCAATGAGGTCCCGAAAGGCCTCACTGGCGATAACATCCCGGTGGATGTGCACCAAAGCGGCGGCGACTACGCGCCACAGCGTCTCCCAAGTGGGGATCACGAAGTCTAGCGGATTTGGATACACCAGCTGGTCGGGAATCAGATGGCGAAGGTGGTCGTTCAGCTTCTGGAGAAGCTGAGGAGGAATTGGTTCTGGTTTCTTGGACAGGATCCAAATGTGCGTGATTAAATTTGACACGATCTCGAGATCGTTCGCCGCGAGGGCGGCGATGTCCGCATGGGGCTCCAGGAGGCCCACAATAATCGTGGACAAAGTGACAGTGGCGACAAAGCCGTCGAAAGGACTGTTGAGTCGGCGGTCCGGGAGAGCCATTTCGACGGCCTGCAGTGCGATGTCGCTAAACTGCCGCCAATCTCGCTGGGCCGCTTGCAAGAGTCGACTGGACTGTGTTCGGAATGCGGAATTGACTGCGGGATCGGGGCTGACAAAAGTGTTTGTCAGGTGGAACGCTCCGACAAGGCGGGCGTTGGCGGATGCGCGGGAGCGTAGTAGAGTATCCTTCGGGGTATCCGGAGGATCAAGAAGGAGGCGAATTGATTCGAGAGTTTGGTGGAGGACGGTCCCTTGCCGATGAAGAGACCAGAATCTAAATATGAAGAAAAAAGTGAGGATCGCCGCGCATAGGCATATGCCATAGAGTTTGAGGTTGGACATTTCTCTGACAAGTAACACCCAACCCACATGCTTACCTTTATACTCGTGTCTGTGTATGCTCCAATAAACACCATGCCCCAATTAAAATGGAAACAGGAAGCGAACCTCAGGCCTGAACTTCTGTGCTGTGCTTGACTCGGTGCAGGCGTCCTAAATTATACGGCGGGAAAGGTTAGTTGGCATGCATCAATCGGAGCTTTACTCAAGCTCAAAATGGTGAGCTGTGGGGACTTTCCCACTGTGCAACGAGGCAGCAGTGCGAAACACCGAAACGACTGGCTCTTGGCAGGCTCTCAGCCCCGGCCATGCAGCGTTGAGCAGCCCGGGATGCCATCCAGCACAGGTCGAAAAGCGATATTCTTCCGGTTGCGCCAAGGTTCGAGGAATAGACAAACGCCTTCGCAATTCTTGCGAGATAATTGTGGAGCGTGACTGACGCACCTCGTGAAGTGTTCCACATTCAAGGGCAGGCCGAGCAATCCAAATCGGAGGCATTGAAAGGCCTCAATCGTACCCCAAGATCATTCAGATTGCAGTTGATATAATAAGACTATCCGTGGCAGCAAGACACGAAGCTGCGCTAAATCTTGCTCCGGACAATCAGTACAACTCAAGCCTAAAACACTGGTATGCCGCACTGCGTCTGTACTCCGCGCGTTAGATATACCGGATCGAGCCACTTGCTTTGGATTTTGTTGAATGACATCATGAGATGAGGCGCCCCGCAGGCGCTTAACAACCTTTTCAGAATAAATCAGCGGAACGCGACGGTCTGGTCAACATGGCATGACTTACAAGGTCCGTTGTGCTGTTCGCCGTGTGATAGCCAAATATGCGTGAGGAATACTCGTCGGAAATGAAAACAGATCCAAGGATGGCACCAAGCAGATCGAAATGGGCGCTTCAAGTTCCGTTTGGGCGCTTCCGTTGCGCCAGCAAACTGGATACCGATTCGAGAGCGCGACTTCTCGTTCAAAACGAGGATCACAGTGTGTGAATCTGAGAGGCAGAGCAGCGCTTGGGGTGGGCAAGCCTTTCGAGATCGAAAAGCACAACAGACCACAGTTGAGGATGGATCAAGATCTGGTCCGGGATCCAGCGTATGTGCCATAGAGTGTTGCGGGAGTTTTGATGGAGGCAGGGTAGCATAGGATTGAAGGAGCCCTTCCTCGATCTGGTGCGCTGGATGCTGGGAAGAAAACAGACGCCTTATTAGGCGCCTAGATAAAATAGGAACAACAACCTCATTTTTTGCACGCGCGACCACCTCGTTTTCGATAAGCGCTCCAGTCGATGGCGACCTGCGTACGACGCCTCGGTGCAATACGCTGTTTCGAGATTCCCGTCACGGTACCTGTCTCTGGATCCAGACCTGCTCGGCCCTGATCTATAGGTGTCAGTCGGGAAGATCTACAGATAAGTAGGTGCAGCTGAAGGAGACGGACGCACCCTCAAAAGAACCGCAGCTCACGGTATGTCGTCGCCAGTCATGGTGTGAATTGTAGTCTGTGGTCAGATCCTTTATTGGGCGAATGGCATCATGGCAGAAACAAATCTAGATACTAGTAGCTCGGGTCGCGCAGGGCGCGACGCCACTCCGCAGCGCAGTGGGACTCGACCGGTCAAAACTTGGGCAAATTTGGGCGAACAAACAGTGCTTTTGGACGTTGCACGCACACCGACGAAGTTAAAGCAGCAGATCTTTTAGACCTCCCGCTCTGGTATCTGTAAGAACACTGCAAAGACTTTGACGAACCAAACATGCCTTCATTCGCTCAGACGCCACCAAGCCGCCATCGTAACGGTTTAAACCCCGTTGGAACTTGGAACGGACGGGGCGCAATCAATGATCGAAATCCTAGCCAGCCAGACTGCACGGGAGGAATGACACTCCCCAAGGGCTGTTGAGAGACCTGCGGGTAACTGATCGACGTTCCTTCCATTCTTCAGCTGCAGTAGCTCGCGTGAAACAACGATGAAGATCTCCGATAGATCCTGACTGCACTGGCAGTGCGCAGATGTGGCCGCGGTGTGTTGATGTCCTGGCATTTGGCGCGAGTGTCTCTGCCTTGAGGCCCAGTAGGTCATGTTCCAATGAGGGCGGTAGCTGGCTATCCTTTGAGCTCTTGGGACTGCGGAAAGAGGTGTATGTTCTCGGATGACGGCAGACCCTTGACTCGGAAGAGCCGCTGCGATTTCGATTCTTCAGGTGCCAGTCATCGCCGCTCATTGCAGCACGATAGTACCATTCACGCGTTTCTAGACAAGCCAGAACGGAGCCCGTAGCAAAAAGCATCGCTAAATTTCATCGGGCGTCCGCCCTTGTCAAATTTTTGCATGTCCATAAGTCGCGTTGGGCCGTGGTCGATGGTGAAAGGGAGCAACACAGCCACACACCATCTATGACCGCTGACAACAGCAACCATGGACGCGCGGCCGCCGCGTCCCGCAGCTCGCACAAAGCTGACCGCCCAGCAGGAGCGGCGGCTCATTGCCTTCCTCGATGACAAGTTTCTGAACCTTACCCGCGGCTACATGAAGCGTTCCCAGCCCTCGAAGGCACACCTGGCCACCCTCACTGCAGACTTCCTGGCAGCTGCGACACCGCTCCTCCAGCTGATCTTGAAAATCCCACCTTCGTCTGTGCCGCGTGCCCATATCTCCTGCGGCTCACGCACGACGTGCTCAGTGCTGTGCCGGGACACTCCGCCCCTATGGATACGAGCGGGATGACGAGCTTGCTCGACTGGCTCGACGACCTGGACCAGGCCTGGGTGTGGGTTCTGAGTGTACCGTCGTGGGACCCGGTCAACGGCCCCGCCGATACGGAGCCCGACGCAGAAACCACCTCCCCGGTGTCGCGAGCAACACAAACGGAGCGCACCCGGCTCCGCGGGCTGCTCGTCGGTGGAGCGGCGGCACTCGAGGAGTGGCTCGGTGGGGGTGTGCCATCCGTGTGCTCTGGCACAACAACTGAGCGGGATCGTGACGGGGATGCAGAAGACGACGATGAAGACGAAGATGTGGCGGATGTTTTGGCACGGCCGCGCTGGGGGTGCAAGACGGGTTCGATGCCCTGTTCTGTCGGACCTTGGAGGAGCTGGGGGAGCTTGGCGGCATCGGGGTACTTCCCCCGACCTAAACACTTCCGTCCTCGCCATGCGCATCGCTGATCTCCCACTCGTCCCCACCGGATACGACTTTCGTCGCATTTGTGCCCGCCGCCGTTGCAGCGATCCTCCTCCATTGTACCCTATCTATGAATACCTCGCTCTCGAATCATCTCACTTTCGAAATACCTCGCTCCCGAAATGCCCCATGGTCTTCGAAGACATCGGTCGGACTAGACAAGATCACCTTCAAACGATGTCTTCGGGTTCACATGGGCTGCGCTGCGCGGTCCTTCTCTTCGACCCCATCAAACCACCATCCTCCGAGCACCGCGTCTCCTCGGTGTGCGGAAAGTACGGGCTCGGTCTAGTTGTAGACGCCGTACCCTCGAATGTGATAACACCCAATGCCAAAGTCCCAGCGAAGCCGCTCGACGACCGTCATGGCGTCCCCGAGAGCTTGTACTAGACTCTTGAACTAGTCCACCTCGTACATGCTGTCTTTGACTAGCTGTTCTTCGAGTACTTTCTCTTTTCACTTACATATACATCTGTGTAACTGTACGTATGTTACCTTGATTTGTGTGGACTCGGAGCGGCGGTCCTGCGATTTTTAAGCCCATTCTACTCCATCTTTCATGAAAACAAGCTGGTCCTTGAGGCAGGGCTTCGACGTATACTTATATCATTGCATTCTCTCGTACCGCTCTGGTCCCGATTGCGAGAATTTTGTCTTGTGAAGCCCCTGTCCCGAATGGGACTCATCACGTGTTTATGTGTATATAGCCCGAGCACTGCCACGCCACTTTTTCCTTCATGCACTCATGTCAAATTGCAAGCCATCGCCGTACCATTTCTACGGCTGGGTTGTGCCAAAGTAGTGCGCAGACCGACTCGGATGTCTTAGTGCTTGACGTTGTCGCGCATGCCCACTCTGTGGGCAGGCAAAGCCGGCAGTTCGTACACTTCCTACTACTTATGCTACGTAGAATTTTAATTCAATGTGTTCATTTGAATGTCTCCTGAGCCAGGTTCGATGATCGAAGCATCGCAGTGCTCCTTTATCAGTCATGGAGAGCAAGGGCAGATGAGGAGCAGATGATACGCACGTCGCAATGGCAAGATGAATTTCCGTGTTAACTCAATGATTTCTTACGGGCGTAGAAGCAGCTTTCAGAAACGACTCCAGGATGATCGATGACCATGATGCGTGCCGAATCCTTCTCCTACGTCTGCATCTATAAGGTCGGATACCCGCAATCTGCAGCCGCAGACATCTGACGCACTCTCCGGATACGCAGATTCTTTGACACTTGCCATTCAAGCGTGTACGGTCCGACATACTCTCTCCGATTTTCGTATGCATTGACCTCGAAATCGCTACACGAACAAGGAGGGGACTGTGGTATGAACCAGCTGCGCGTCGACGTCTGTAATGCTATCACCGTTGCCCGATGATTTACGCTAAAACTATTACCCTTCTTTCTACCTTTTCCATTGCTTCTGTTCCAGCAGGGCCGCGCACTTCCTCGCAATAACGCGACGTTCCAGGGTGTCGACGATGGCGACCTTATCGCGTTTCTCGGCGCCCAGCCTGTGTAATCAGCAATTGCGTATGTACTTATGAGTAGGTGTCACCGTGTGTTACGGCTTCCTGCGCTACACTAACCGTCCGCAGACCGCAGAGCGCGCTTTTGAGCCTTCCAAATGGTCTGCAGGATGCCAGGGCCACCTCCACTCGACCCGATCCCGGCGCCTTCCCTCCAGGGGGGAAACACACTGGTTGTTTCATATCGGAAGACTGGGACCCCCGCATACCGGTCGCGTCTAAACCCGCCAGGCCCGTCACTCGATGGGCTCACTAGTCAGTTACGTTTATATCCAAGTCGAAGCGCACTGTCGTACGTGCCTTTTTTCAATCCGGAGCTATAGAACGATCAATGAGGAATCAGTGGACGGACTCCGATGGAGTATAGGGCGCTGCCAACCGCTTTCAGAGGCTTTGAAATCGGTGCCTCCTGCACGGATGTACACAGAAACGGACCATCCTCCTCAGGAGGTAGTATCAATGTCGGATTCGTCATCTACATCAGGTCTAAGTGAGAACCACGCACTGACTTGCTGCAAGTGACCTCTATCCTAGCTACCTTACCAATTGCAGCCCTACGGAAATGCTGTGTAGACCTTTGTGGGATCTTGAGGTACTTCAAGTTGATTCGTCGAATCGTTCAAGCTTGGCATTTTGGCAATTTCCGCAATCCCTTTCCAGTTCCATACTGATCCGTGGCTCTACCAGGGCTCGCCATTTGCCACGGAGAATACAAGCGCACTAACGTACGCCGCTCTCCACGGCGCTTTTGTGCACACTGACTGATTATGACCACAGGCCTGAGTTCAACTTGGCGCCTCCGAGTCGCGGCCTTCCAAAGTAACCTCTTCTTCCTTTGGCCGCGCCGGTGTGTAGAACCTCCACATCTTGTAATCGCCGCATCCCGTTTTTTCCTCACGTTTCTCCGGCTTCAATGAAGATAACATTAGTATTCTAAATGCTGCAAACTTCTTGCGAAAGCTGCACCCTCATCTTGTATTACGTGTGTGACTAGGGCTTGGCTAGGGCTATAATGTCAACCCGATCATCCAAGACTCCCGAATGGGCCCTCCTTCGTAGATGGATAGGCATCGAGCTTCCAAGGCAAACGAAATGTCCGCCTTCAGACTTTCTATCACCAAGTTCAACACCGATGTCGGTAGCTTTCGGCCGTGAAACTGTAATCGATTACCTATCTGGGTATATCTTGATCGCGAGGTCGGCGAATCGGCCTCTTGCTCCGCTTCTTGTTAACGAGGATAAAAAAAGAACAGGATAGGTGGGCCTATGAAATATCCGGTCCGCGAGTCATTGTGCATCTTACGGCCATGTCCCTCCCCCCCGCTGACTCAAGCTGTGACCCATGCACCAGCGGGGGCGCTCCGCTGGACCTCATCCCTTCCCATGCGCCCGACATCCCAATATACACGCCCCCAGTGTCCCAGTTCGACGATGCTATATACGATAGGCTGCCCGCGCATCGGAAGACCATGATAACATGCATTCTCGCCGTCTGCGGCTTTCTGGCGCCCATGTCCTCCACCACAGTGCTCTCGGCCATCCCAGAAGTCGCGAGCACATTTAACACGACGGGGACCATTATCAATTTGTCGAACGCAATGTACCTGATTTTCATGGGCCTTTCCCCGTGTTTCTGGGCCCCAATGAGCCAGGTACCCCTTCATCTCGCCTTATCTTTCAAGTTTTGGATGCTGACCTGATCAAGGTGTACGGCAGACGATGGGTACTGCTTCAGTTCTTTCCCCGAAATCGCGGCAAGGATCGATGCTGAATTGCGCAAACTCCTAGATATGTTTCACTAGCGCACTCCTGTTTTTTGCGTGCTCGTTAGGCACCGCTCTTAGCCCAAATCTGCCCGCCTTTTTTGTCTTCAGGGCGTTGACTGCATTCCAAGGCGCGTAATCTCTCGAATGCGCTTCATCTTCTTACAGGTTTTCCAGGCACTTCTTTTCTAATCGTCGGAGCCAGCTGCCTCGGAGATATATACAGACCGGTAGCTGCTCCATTGCTGCATTCATAAGCTACTGACAGTCATGGAACAGACGGAAAGAGCTACGGCAATGGGCTGGTTTCTTTCTGGAACGCTGATCGGACCGGCGATAGGGTATCCCTCTTCCAGAGTTTCCCTTGCTCGAATTCTCACCATTCCCTGTGGTTGTAGGCCATTCATCGCTGGCGTTATTGTGACGTTTCGAACATGGCAGGTAATATTTTACCTTCAAGCGGCGCTGGGCGGATTTGCCACCATCCTGGTTTTCTTCTTTCTGCCGGAGACAATTCACCACAAGCGCTCGACGGAGTTGGTAGGACTAAGCCGAAAGCAGAAGGCGCACAAGCTATGGCAATGGACGAGTCCTTTCCGGGTGCTCAAGCTCTACCGTTACCCCAACCTTGTCCGTGCCACTCCACTTTCTTTTCTCATTTCATGCTGAAGGAGCTACAGATTATCGCTGTGAGTCCCTGGAAGAAATAACCGCATCTTGCGCTTACTGTGATTACGAAGGCGCTGGGAACATCCGCGCTGGTGTGGAACATGTACTCTCTACTGACGCCGATCCGCTACATTATCAACCCGCGGTTCGCGCTTACATCGCCCATACAATCGGGGCTGTTTTACCTCGCACCTGGATGTGGGTACATTGCCGGTGAGTTTCCGTTGAACACGCGCAACATAAATATGTAAACCCCTCGGGAATAGGCACCTTCTTCGGCGGCCGATGGGCTGACCATACCGTTAAGAAATGGATCGAAATTCGGGGTGTGCGCGTCCCGGAGGACCGCCTGCGCAGCTGTGTCCCGTTCATGGGTGCCATTATCCCAGTCTGTATGATCATATACGGCTGGAGCATTGAGAAGAAGGCGGGTGGCATCGCACTGCCCGTCATCGTGATGCACGCCCATCTTTCCCACCGCTGCATATCACTTACTTTCATCAGGTTCTTACAAGGCTTTGCCCAGCTATTCTGCTTTCCGTCTTTGAACACGTACTGCCTTGGTCAGTCGACTCAAATTTCGCGTTAGGATCCAGCTCACCAGCGCACAGACGTCATGCAGAGTCGGTCGGCCGAAGTCGTGGGTGAGTGCCAGTCACGTTTCGCTGCACGAACGCTTCTGACCGCGCGCTAGCGGGAAACTACATGGTGCGCTACGTCTTCGCAGCGGCGGGCTCGGCGGTGGTGCTCCCCGCCGTTGATAAAATCGGCATCGGCTGGTTCTCGACCATCTCGTCTATCTTCTTGGTGATCGTCACCGCCGGTGTGTACGCCACGACGATCTGGGGCGAGGGATGGCGCAACAAAATCGACGGGAAGCCTCCGCGCGAGTCAGAAAATGTGCCCGCCATAGTGGAGACCACGCACAGCTCTGATGAGAAAACGGTGTAGATTTCGGTGTGTGCCCACGTAGATGATATAATATACTTAGATGCGTCGCCTCCTCAAGATTCACTCGGGCATACCTGAAAGGTAGGGCTCGTAGTATCGATCGGAAAAGTATCAGATCCGTGGTTGACCGGTCAGACCGTCGAGAACGAACCCTGAAAGGTATTTCCATTCGGATTGAATATTGAATATTGAAATATTGACGCCAGAACTCCCGGATCAGTTTATGTATCGATGGCTAAGAACAGCATAAATTTATAGTACCATGGTGATGTCGCCCTCTTCTTTTTTATCTTGACAATGAGGAGTTCAGCATAGATCCGACTCTTCCGAGGAACAGATGCAACAGCCGTGATTATCATATTCGCTCTCAACGCATTCAGCCTGCCTCACAAATTATATATCCTAAGCGTGATGAAGCCTATCGTCAGTTACACCCTGTGGGTGCCTCCCAAGAGCTCACGACGGTGCTCCAGTCTCTTCTCCACGCTGGTTCAGTTGCGAGCGAGGGTATGCATTCCTTTGAGAACCACAGCGTGTCTGATGGCGCTGACGGAGATATTTCCTCGCAGGCACAAGAGTGCCAGAGCTATTAGCGCCTCACGTGCTGGACACATTGGCCCGGGTTGGCCAAAGCTCTGCTATGTCTGGGACCTTCCGCCCGCTAGAGCCTGCGACCGTGTTTGGGATAGCGATGGGGGCGGCGTTTATCTTTGGAGCACTCATAGTAGTTGCCCTGAGTTATGTGTGCAGGGCTAGAAGGCGCCTCGGTGATCCTGAATCAGACGCGAAATCTCTGGGTGAGTGACCCACTTTTTCGTACCACTGTTCTTATCTGAGATTGGTTCTATCCTAGCCATCAGGCGGAGGTCCGCGACTGGGATCATCGCATTCAGCTCTGATTTGTCATCGAAGGAAAAAATGCTAGTTGTTCCGCCTCTCAAGGATCCTCCACCGGTGGCGACGACACGCTACGAAGGTCACTTTGCTAGAGCAGTACCACACCCTGCGCCTGGTGAACCATCGCTTCCAGCGCCGCAGAGCCGACGATGTCGTCCTTCAGATATGCTCGGCAAGTCGCCACCTCGTAGAAAAGTGCTTGTCGTCAGTAATCGTTGAATCAAACGGGTTGATTGCGTAGAGGCGTTCTATGGGAACTGCACATGGGTGACGTGAATTTGGAAGGCGTTGGTTGAATATACAAACTCAAACCCACTGCAGCACGCCACCAGGGTAATCATATGGTGTTGTAAATTCAACCTACATCCGGTGTACAACAAAGCGAGGCGCGAGCTTCAAATTGTTGTCACGTCTGTTTATGAGAGACTACATCTGGTGTCCCGTTGAGGATTCAGAATTGATTCAGAACTTTCAACAGCGTAACAAGTTACAATTTATTCCGGTGATTACTACTCTAGATCCACCGAAGAGCCGACGATATTAAATCAAGCTTAATTGATTGCGGCACCTATACTCGAATAATTGAAGTTTGTTCAACCAAGTTCAACCCGTGGTTCAATTCGTGGAACGATCCGGAAGACACACGTGACCGCGGGTACTTTGATCGACCGGTGCCGGGTATGTCGAATAAGCGGCCTCGAGTCTAAGAGCGGCCTTTCCTTTTTGACCGCCATGTCCGAACAAGGTGAGTCTTGACGAGCTCACTGTATACTCCGAGCGGAGCCTCAATCCAGTCTACAGACCTTGCAATATCATCCCTGTTCAATGTCAAAGGAAAGATCGGTACGTGCTTTGAAGCAAACACCGAGCCATTGATCTCGAGACTCACCCCATACGACTGAAGTGCTGGTGACTGGCGGAGGTGTGGGCATCGGGAAGATGATAGCGGCGGCATTTGCACGGAATGGCGCCACTGTCTATATCGCAGCGCGGAAGGAGGCACAGCTGAAAGAGGTGGGTGGTTTTCGTTCCGTCAGGAGGCGCGGCCGTACTACCAACAGGACGAACAGGCTGTGGAGGATCTGAAGAAGGTTGCGACGGCCGGGGTTCACTATATAGTCGCCAATGTTGGGGTGAGTGGCTGTCATCTGTTCTCGGGTGCGATCTCAGACGCCGCAGTCGAAAGCGGGCTGCGATGCTCTCATCTCCGAATTCAAGAAGCGCGAGACAAACTTACACGTCCTTGTCAACAACTCTGGAGTCACATGGGGCGGCCCTTTCCTCAATTATCCTGAAGAGAAGGGCTGGGACAATGTTTTCGCTGTCAATGTGAAAAGCATCTTCTACAGTAAGCCTCGCATACTCTGACTTTGTCTTACTGAACATCCTTAGTGACTGCCGGGTACGAGATTAGTCCCTTGATCGGCCTTTTCTAATGGTTATAGTTTAACGGACTACCTCGCGAAAGGCGCCACAGCATACGACCCCGGCCGCGTTATCAACATCTCATCTACTGCGTCCGTCGACCCACACAGTGAGGGACCGCTAAGCGACGCTGGGAACGGGACGTGGAGCTGTAAGCCCCTGCGTTCAGAGTATAACATTCTTGATTCAACTCGTTATTGCAGATCAGCCCAGCAAGGCGGCTGGTACGGTTCATTGCGCTTTCTATTTTATACACTCTCATGCGTGGCCCAGTAAATCATCTCACGTCTCAGCTTGCGGTCAAACTCGCCCCGAGTTTCATCACGTACGTCGCTGCACCAGAAATCTTCTTGCGCCTAATCCGTTCTATCAGTGCCAACGCCATCCTTCCGGGGTGCGTGGGCAATTAGTGCACCTTTCAGAACCTTCCCAAAGTTGGTAACCTAGAGCATATCCGAGCAAAATGACCGCCTATGGTTTTAAAACGTCCGGAGACAAAATGATACAAGGGCAACCCATGGGTGAATCTCGCATTCATTACCGTAGAGTGATATAACTCATAGGTATCAGGTCGAGTCGGGGCGCCGGCGGATATGGCCGGCCTTGTGCTTTTCCTTGCGTCGCCGGCATCTGCCCATATTACTGGAGCTCACATCATGACCGATGGCGGGGCTCGGTTGTTCCGGCCAGCAGCCCGCCTTTGAATGCGATTCGCTTCCGGTGCGAGCCAATGAGATACAATTCGGGCGCGGGTCAACTAAATGGTCGAAGGTATTTTATCTGTCTACCTGGACCGTATAAACTATGATACATCAATATTGTAATCGTCGTGCTTATCCAGACTGGTACATCGCCGGTCCCGCAACAACGTGCGCGTTCAGCATCGAGAGGTTGAATGGCGTCACAAAGGTATTGTTATCAGTTACCGCAATGAAGCTAAAAAACATCGCCATTCAGTGAAAGTTCTAATTTTGGTGGAATCTGTTCGTACACAGTCCCGTTGACCAGAGAGGTGGTTGCGTTGAACACCGCATCGCCACGTCTGCTCCCTGGCGGGAACACCTCGTCGTCTGGTTGAAGGGTTGAACCACTCGTGCCGTTGACATTGAACAGAGGGGTGTAAGTCGTGTTCAACTGCGAAATCCACGCAACGAACTGTTGAGACAGAAACACCTTTCAGCGGGCTGAATCCGTCAAACTGCAGGACTCTCACCTGCGGGGCGCCGGCTGTGGTATTGGTCATGTAAGAGTTGTTGTAGCCGGTGACCTTGCCAGGCAACTCCCACGTCAGATCGACCTGTTTGCCTGCAACAGAGAGGGGGTTGCTGCGGTTGTGCGTGATCGCGGGGAACGTCGATTCATTGAAGGACGAGGTATTCACAAGAGGTGTCGCGTCTGGATTGTTCTGTGCGCGCATCAGTGAAGAAGGTTGACTGGAAACTCAGAACGCGTGCGTACGACGATCTTCAACGCGGGGAAATTTTGGAAGACAATGTGCGGATTCTCCGCAGGGCAGCTGGTGATATAGGGAGAGAGGAGAGTCCATGCCATTGATTGGGTAATTCCAGGGGTGAAGAAGATCTTAGGGTAGTATTTTCAGAGGTGAGCGTGCGATGGCAGGGGCGGGGCATACCGGCATTGGAAACAGCCCTTCAAATTGGCGGAAAATCATCTGCTGACGGGCTTCGGTCGTAATGGATTGCAAGAGCAGCTCAGCGGCCGCGCGCGAGTCGAGATGTTCCAGGAATCCGTAAACTCCGGATTCGCCGAACCGGGTTAGCTACGGATTTAATATGTCAGGCCAGCGCGCTTGCGAGATGGAATGTTGGGAGAACCTTCTGACAAAAATCAACGAACCCCCGGACGGTGGTGAACGGATAGGTGTAGTTGCATGGTTTTGCTGCCGTGGCTAGGAATTGAGGAATAAGTTGATGTTGGATACTCAATCGAAGTGTGCGTAGGATTTACGGCCCAGTATATTTGTTAGCATCGTCGCGTGCCCGACTTCTTGGTCTGCCATAAATTCTATGAGGAAGCGGTCCTCCGCGCCGATGCCTGCGGCTTCAAACTCTTCCACAGAGAATTGAGCGAGGCCGTGGTGGAACAGATCAAGCTCGATCCATTCTTGGTTCAACGCGAGGTTCTAAATTGTAACTTAGCTCGTGGTGGATCAGAACAAGGGCCTGCACATACCATAGACTGGAAGTCGAAGTCGCTCATGGGGCTGTATACGGGCGGCGTTGAGTTCGTGCCGAGCCCTCCGGAAGGAGTGAACGGCGCTTGTCCTGGAGGTGGACTCGCACTCGAAACAGTTCGGGCGATCGGGAAGACTGAGGAGGTGAGAAGCTTGTAGAGCAACATGGAAGACGGAACTCGGGCTACGGGGATTAACCAGACTTGAAGTTGATTAATATATAAATTTAGCCAGACTCGGAGTGACGATGCAAATGACGGATAACTTGGAAAGAAGACTCATGGATGATGAAACGATGAACTATGGGAAGAAAGTATTGCCCCAGTTCTTGAGAAGACTGGCTCTGAGATCTGAATCGTCACCGTGCTGCATCGGCGTGTATTAGCAATCATCCAATTTTTTTTGTTAGAATTTTTACGAGCCGGCGAATGAGGTCTGAACGCCGGAAAAGATGAGGATGGGATATGCCCCGTCACTCTGTCCCTGTCAGATAAAAAAAAAGAGGGAGAGCGTACAGAGATGGGAGTTGTTTTTCCAAGTTGAAGTTGAATTCAGGAATTGGACTCAAATGACAAGAGTCGGAGCTCGGTTGAACATCAAGTCACGTGAATGCATCCGGCACAAACAATTCCGAAAGCCGGCGGGCGGCGGCGGCGACTTGGCGGTGACTTCGCGTCGCAGATGATACGCAGCAACCCTTTCTCCCTTCTACCATGTCTACCCTATGTGAGACTCCTTACCTACCTCTACGCGTTCACTCACTCCTCAATTGCAGCTGCTTCATCTCTTTTTAATGTGAAAGGAAGAATCGGTCAGTTCATCGAGATTCGACATACCCGTCTCGCCGCGGTGCCGCAGACCACTGACCTCCCCAAGTCCTTATCACTGGTGGCGGGAGCGGGATAGGCAAGATGATTGCCGAGGGCTTTGTCAAGAACGGCGCCACCGTCTACATCGCTGCGCGGAAAGAATCGCAACTAAAAGAGGTGTGTCCCATCGTACATGGCGGACTAAATGCCTGATGAAATTTTCGACACAGGCTGTTCAAGAACTCAAGAGATTAGGTGGTGGAAAAGTGGACTATATCGTTGCCAATGTTGGGGTGCGTGTTCTGGTGGCAATCATCTATTGTGAGGAACTCTGACTCGTCACAGACAAAAGCAGGGTGTGATGCGCTCATAGCGGAACTCAAGAAACGCGAGAGCAAGTTGCATGTCCTTGTGAACAACTCCGGCGTCACATGGGGCGCGCCGTTCCACGATTTTCCGGAGGAGAAGGGCTGGGACAATGTTTTTGCCGTCAACGTGAAAAGCATCTTCTACAGTGAGCCCCGCACTGTTGGCTTGAACTATACTTACGTGGACTTCAAGTGACTGCAGGGTAAAACACAATGGCACACATTCAAAATCCTGTCTGATATCTGTGTTATAGGCTTTCGGACTACCTCATGAAAGGCGCCACAGCAGACGACCCCGGTCGCGTTATCAATATCTCGTCGACAGACTCGGTGGTTCCATGGAGCGAGAATCTGCTCAGCGGCGACGGAAATGGAACTTGGAGCTGTTCGTGATTCACCGATACGACGGCTGCTTATGCGACTACTTACGCGCCCTCCTTTTTGTAGACCAGCCCAGCAAGGCAGCTGGTAACTCTTGCCCCTTTGTACTCAGTCACGCTCTCATACCCTCCAGTCAACCACCTCACCACACAGCTCGCAGTGAAGCTTGGCCCTAGTCAAGTCACGTACGTCGACTTTCCTACTTCAGACCTACTAACTCGACTAACTTATTCTTTGCAGCGTGAACGCCATCCTTCCCGGGTAATCAATATCCCGATCATACTTAAAACAAACTCCAACTTAGTTCCCCAGCTTCTTCCCCAGCAAAATGACAGCATTCGGCCTCAAGACTGCCGGCGAGGAGATCCTTGCCGGCGGGCAGCCGACAGGTAGATATCACTGTCCTTCAACTTGTACTCCAACAGCTAATCACGCGACCAGGACGGCTCGGGAAGACGGAGGACATGGCCGGCGTAGCGTTGTTCCTTGCGTCGCCCGCTGCCGCACATGTCACTGGTGCCCAGATCATCGTGGATGGCGGCTCGCGGTACACCCGCATGAATATCGCGGCGCAGGTGAAGCTGTAGCGTAGCCAGGTATCTATTCATCTATCTGGCCTGGGGTTCCCCTCATCAATTAATTGATGGCGCAATTGGGTATGGTTGTGAACATTGTCCGGAAAACCGACCAATACCAGTTTGGTGGCCCTGCGACTTTCAGCTTTCCAATCTGTTCCTGGGCTTCGATATATAGACAAATCTAAGCTCTGCTGCTGACTGTTTCGGGTCTTATGTATCCCCTTCGTTCCATTGTTCGGGCATTCATGCGTACCTGTCCCATGCTCCCGTGACATGTCTGTATGAACGGGGGCTCTTGAGCCTCGCGATCAACGGAGGGTATAGGACTCGGAGGTCTTGTATCGAAGAACTTGATTGAGAAGCACCTCGCTGACACGTTTAAGCAGACTGAACGAGAAGAAAGCTTCCCAAAGATGTACGAAACTGAACCGGCGGAGTCTCAAGATCTCAAGCTTTGGCTCCGTCTTACTTCAAGAGAATCTCGGGAGAATCAACAGTCGGCCATCTCGGCGTTGTTGAAGCTTTGAAAATTTGAAGCCTGCAAGCACACCGAAAATTCGGGAGATGAATAGATTCGGTCAGCCAGTTCTTGATATGATACACGCTAATATTCTAATTCCGGCTGTCTGAATTTTTTGACAGACACCGATCCACAAACCAAATGAACAGAAGATACTTAACGTCTGGGAAATCCTGGCCCGAACGGGCCGGCTCACTTGAGTGACTGTGACAACTGTGACACCTCTTCCAAACTCTCCGAACAACTTTTACCAACGACGACCCTTCAAGCTTCAAGCTTCAGTACTTCAGTCATAGCTGCACAGTACCTGTCGCGACATATTAATTCATGATACACAGGAATTTTTCGACAACGACGCAGACTCCATACAGCCTCTCTTCCTTTCCACGACTCCGCAGGAAGTGTATCAGTCAGTCTCAGTCAGTACACTGTTACATTTCCACTCGGAAGTTTCAATCTAGCCACAGCAATATCGATCTTAGTGGCAGACTCCCCAACCTCTTACGCATAACTGCGGGCATCAAACGCAGGGACTTGGTGGACTCGTACCTCAGCAGGCGGCCATCCTCATCCGCCGATCTTCCGACAGCCTCAGGCTCATTGCAGCCAACGGGATATAAGGCCTTGTAAAATTATATGACCAGCGCGAGAGCCTTGGTTCATCCCTCAAGCACGGAGCAAGTCTCACCAGCCGCTCGCCCTCTGGCGAGTTCGCCCGTGACAGGGAAGCGGGATCATCAGCCCCGCCTACGTCGACGGCTGTGCAGAACCGCCCGCCGCCGACGAAGTCCATGACAGTCGAAGAGCGACGGGAGTACGCGCGTGTGGAGGCGAGGTGGTGTGTCGACCGGTGCATAGTCCTGCTCGGTCCCGCGCCCATCAGCCCGGGCCCTGACAGCGTCGAGGCATGCCCGCAGCAGGAGAAGGCGAAGGACAAGGCACAGGTCGCCGCGCAAAAGGCGTTGGCGTGACGTTAACGACTTGCAGCCAATAAAGAGGCGCCGACGAAGAAGACTGCTTCTGGGCGAAGGCGAGGGCCGCGCCACCCCCGCTGACATTCAAAACTGCGTCGCCTGCGCCGCACCCAAAAATCCCGCCGTCCCCGACTCCGACTCCTTTGGCCAAGCCCGCCGTCCTCGAGGTCGACCTGAGGAGCGAGCGTTTTGCGCTCGAGAAGGGGCGATCCGAAAGCAACGCGAGGAGCGCGCAGAGTGATTTCGGCAGCCCAATCGAGGAGGCGGAGGAGGTGCGCGCGGAAGAAGAGCGCAGCGCCCGCGCACGAGGACCCCCGCCGTCGTTGATCCCGGGGACATCTCGCGCGAAGAGGCAGCGCGAAGCACGCGCTGAGCGGCTCCGCCAGGTTGAGCGCGACAAAGCTGGGGTTACGAACACGGAGAAGGCGATCAACGTCCACGAACAGGCGGTTCACAGGCAGCGTGAGGCGCGGGCGCTGCGACTTCCAGCAGTTGAGCGCGAGGAGGTGGAGACGGATCGCGCGGAGGAGGAGGAACGTTTCCTTGTGCTACATGCGAAGAGCAGCGGCATGAGTGCTATAGGATTCACCCGCGCTTGCCGTCGCCCGTACTGGTCTCTGCCCCGTCCCCGCATGCGCTCCGAGACTGGTTCAGACGGCTTTGGATCAGGGCGGAAAACAGTCTTCATCGAAACAAAGCAGGGATGCGGCGGGGTCGTCTGTAACCCATCCAGGGCGGGAGGTGATTGGTGGTATGGCCAGGTGGTTCGTCGACGCGAGCGATGAAGATTGTTGGAAGGCGAAACGGGATGGTGCGGCTTACATTGTCCTAGCCATGTCACATGGAGCTCGTTGAGAGTCAGTAGCCGTCGGTCTTTTTGTCTCATGCTCTTAGCTAAACATCGTTTTCTCAGAATTACGCGTCCTACTAAACAATTTCACTTACTTAGCGGGCTCACCGATTTCTTTTGCATCGCTGACGGATACGAGCACCAAGATGTTGCATCGCATGGTCAGTGGCTATCTACCTGGATCTTGCACTTGCTGATTGCGATACCAGCCTGTACTCATTGAAGCACAGGTCAAGGAGGTACCCGGTAGAGCTGGGAGGCTGATCACAATCATGGTGTTCCTAAGCATACACCTTACTGATGATACGTCGATCCGATAAGGCTGGTCTATCCTCGTGGCGGCGAAGTGGCAATCGCACTTAAGGCTACGAGATCGCGGGTACAAGTCGCGTCTCGTCGATTGAGCGATGATCCGATATATATAGGGTGGGTGAATATGAGATAGATGCCCGACGCATTCTTCCTCCTCCACTACGGCTTCTATGTACACAAAAATGCAGGCATAACAATTGAAAAAAAAATCCAAATTGGGAGGGTGGGTCATGTGACCATCTGACCTGTTTTTGTTTCGGCGTTTTACCCTTCACTGGAATCAGAACGCCGTCACCCCAGGCTGCCAGCACACGCCTTCGCGAGCGTTACCTCTGCATAATCTCCAACATCCTTCCTGCTTCGCTCGGAATAACCTGGTCTCCAGAAGGACGCTGAACAGATAAGGCTTGCGATAAATTCGGAAGTCGTCTTCCTCCTCTTTGCTCCGGCTACCTGTGTGCCCTGGTGCTTCCGGGTTCCTTAGCGTATATGATACCTCTGGCTTTCGTGCCCGAATACAAGACCAAGTACTGGGGCTCCCTCAAAATTCCCTACAATCTCCCATTGATCACTTATCTTCTATCCATGCAACGCATTGTCTTCTTTGATGATTTTCCCAATACAACAGAGTATTTGCTCTCCATGGAAAGCTATTTCTGGTACCGGCGCATGATCTCCACAGGGTAACGCATGGCGACTTTGTGCTCGTTGAGAACAATTGCGAAGTCCTCGCCACATGCGATCTGGTGCTCTTCCCTATAAATGCGACGACACCACAATGATAGCCTCTTATCCGCCGCCCCTTCAATATGCTCGCTGTCGCGTACCTCGCCTCTCTTGCGCTGACGCTCGTGTCCGCGAAGCCTCTTGCCAACTTGGTCGTCCATGAGCGCCGCGACGCCGTCCCTTCAGGTTTCGTGCACTCCGGTGCTGCGCCCGCATCGGAGCCACTGAACCTGCGCATCAATCTGGTTCAGAGCAACCTTGCTGGCCTGGAGAGTGCCTTGAATGCTGCGGCCATCCCAACCAGCCCTTCATACGGAAAATGGCTCTCCAAGGAGGAGGTCGCGTTCCCTCTTCAGAAATGTCTTCTTCGTGCTCATCGCTCCTTACAGGTTGAAGTCTTTGCCCGCCCCTCGGACGAAACCACCGCTGCTGTGACTCAATGGCTGTCGGAGAATGGCGTCGAATTTTCCCCTGCGTCAGCGGCTGGAGACTGGATTTCGCTTAGCGTTCCGGCCGCCAAAGCCAATGAGCTCTTTAAAGCCGACTTCTCTGTCTTCACACACATCGCTAGTGGCCAGCAATCGATCCGGACCATGGAGTACTCCCTGCCTGCCTCCCTGCAGGCCCACATCAAGCTTGTCACTCCTACGACCTCGTACGCGTCGGCTCTTACTGCACATATATGCTTCGAGTTTACCGAGTCCGTTTCAGGTTTAATGCTCCCCGTCGTGCCGGACCGGTGCTCGTCAAAAGCGAGGCGGCCGCTCCGCAAGGGCCTACCCCGGCTGCTTCTGCCGCAGGGTGCAGCAGTATGTCATACAGATTTGCCCGCAGCCCTGGCTAAATATCTGACAGGTACAATTACTCCTACGTGCCTCCAGAGCATGTACAAGATCCCGACCACGGCTGCTACCAACAAATCCAGCACCATCGGTGTCGCTGGCTTTAGTTAGGCCTCTCACCCTTATTCAGACCCTCGCTCATTGAGTACATAGGTGATCAATTCGCCAACCAGGCCGACCTGACGCAGTTCCTGAAGGCTCAGCGCACCGACATGTCGTCGGCAACTGCCTTCTCCCTCACTTCGGTCGACGGAGGGACTAACTCGCAGACTCGGGACGACGCCGGTGTTGAAGCCAGTGAGTGTACAGCAGTCAGCTTAACTGACAAAGCTTACTGAGCTACACAGACTTGGACATCCAATACACCGGTATGTGTGTAAGCTTAGCACCTCGACTGCGATCTGATACACATTTTCAGTCGGTTTGGCTACTGGTGTTCCTGTCACTTTTGTTTCCGTCGGCGACGCGACCAAGGACGGTGCCGATGAGGGTTTCTTGGATATCATCACCGCCTTAATTGCGGAGAAGACACCGCCCCAGGTTTTGACGACTTCGTACGGATTTAACACGGAGGCCGATCTCTCCAAGTCCCTCACCTTGTGCGTACTCGAAGTTCGGGCCTTAATCTTGTCTCATGCTCATTGACCTCCAGCGCCATGTGCGACTCATACATGCAGCTTGCTGCCCGTGGTGTCTCCATCCTCTTTGCTTCTGGCGACGTGCGTCCTTCTTCGAAATGCACGATACACGATTGAATTTTTGTCATATAGGGTGGTGTTGCCGCGACCCCGGGAGAGACTTGCACCAACAAGCCCTTCTTGCCGACCTTCCCCACCTGCCCTTTGTAAATTTTGCTCCATATTCTTTGCTCCAATACTTATATATTCCTAGCGTCACCCTCGTTGGCGCCACCGCTGGCGCTTCTCCCGAATTGGGCGCTTCATTATCTGCTGGAGGTTTCAGCAACTACTTCCCTCAGCAGTCATGGCGTGCGTCTCGCCTTTCCAGCCGCATTGCACCCACTGACCCACTTACAGAGGCTACCGCCGTTAAAGCGTACATCGCTTCCATTGGCACCGAGTACGCTGGCCGCTACAACACGACCGGCCGCGCGTATCCCGACATCTCTGCCTCGGGCGAGAACGTGTGGATCGTGCAGGATGCCTCGACTGGCCTCGTCGACGGCACGTCGTGCTCCAGCCCCATCTTCGCCTCCGTCATCGGCCTGCTCAACAGCGAGCTCCTGAGCGCAGGCAAGCCCGTGCTCGGGTACCTCAACCCCTGGCTGTACGCCAACCCCAAGGCCTTCAACGACATTACGACCGGAAGCAACCCTGGCTGCGGCACTACGTGCGTCGTTTCTTTTCTCCAATCACATATCCAGAACCTAAACCGCTCTCCCAGCGGTTTCCCCGCCAAAGCAGGCTGGGACCCAGTTACTGGGCTGGGTTCGCCCAACTACCCTGCTATGAGGGCCGCTGCTGGTCTTTCATGAATCGTCGTTTAAACAGTTCAGTGTATCGATAGACGGGGTATTTATTTACTAATTTGGGTTTTCTCTGTCTGTAAATTTACAAAATTTACACTATCGTGCTCGAATGGAATGGCCGCCAGCGATGGCCTGAGGAGAACCCGCGACGTGAGGCCCCTCGGCGGCAGAAGATGGGCTATCGACCTTCGAACTTGGCTGAAGAAACATTCATTCGAAAGCATTGGATTTTGAAAGTCTACCGTAGCATAGGTAGTAGGAAGTGTACGAACTGCCGGCTTTGCCTGCCCACAGAGTGGGCATGCGCGACGTAGTCAAGCACTAAGACATCCGAGTCGGTCTGCGCACTACTTTGGCACAACCCAGCCGTAGAAATGGTACGGCGATGGCTTGCAATTTGACATGAGTGCATGAAGGAAAAAGTGGCGTGGCAGTGCTCGGGCTATATACACATACACACGTGATGAGTCCCATTCGGGACAGGGGCTTCCCAAGACAAAAATTCTCAGAGCGGTACGAGAGAATGCAATGATATAAGTATACATCGAAGCCCTACCTCAAGGACCAGCTTGTTTTCATGAAAGATGGAGTAGAATGGGCTTGAAAATCGCAGGACCGCCGCTCCGAGTCCATACAAATCAGGGTAACATACGTACAGTTACACAGATGTATATATGAGTAAAAAGAGAAAGTAATACTCGAGGAACAGCTAGTCAAATACAGCATGTACGGGATGAACTTGTTCAAGAGTCTAGTGCAAGCTCTCGGGGACGCCATGACAGTCGTCGAGCGGTTTCGCTGGGACTTTGGCATTGGGTGTTATCACATTCATGATTCGAGGGCACGGCGTCTGCAACTAGGCCGAGCCCGTACTTTCCGCACACCCAGGAGAAGCAGCGCTCGAAGTCTCGCGGTCTGGTGGGGTCGAAGAGCAGGACGGAGAAGCGCAGCCCGTGTAAACACAGTGAAGCGACTGTCCTGCCAAGATCACAGCCAGTCGATGTCTTCGAGGACCACGGTGCGTTTCGAGGGCCATAGACAGGGTCGATGAAGGAGGATCGCTTCAGCCGCGGCGGACACAGATGTGACGAAAGTTGTATCCGGTGGGAACGAGTGGGAGATCAGCCATGCGCATGGCGAGGACGGAAGTGTTTAGGTTGGGGGAAGTACCCCGATGCCGCCAAGCTCCCCTAGCTCCTCCAACGTCCGACAGAACAGAGCATCAAACCCGTCTTGCACCCCCAGTCGTGCAAGAACATCCGCCACATCTTCATCGTCATCGTCGTCTTCCCCATCACGGTCCCGCTCAGTTATTGGGCCAGAGCACACGGATGGCACACCCCCACCGAGCCACTCCTCGAGTGCCGCCGCTCCACCGACGAGCAGCCCGCGGAGCCGGGTGCGCTCCGTTTGTGTTACTCGCGATACCTTGGCAGCGGTTTCTGCGTCGGGCTCCGTATCGGCGGGGCCATTGACCGGGTCCCACGCCCGTACACTCAGAACACACACCCAGGATTGGTCCAGGTCGTCGAGCCAATCGAGCAAGCCCGTCATCCCGCTCGTATCCAGAGGGGTGGGGTATCCCGGCACAGCACCGAGCACGTCGTGCGTAAGCCGCAGGAGATATGGGGCACGCAGCGCAGACGAAGGCGGGGTTTGCAAGATCAGCTGGAGGAGCGGTGCCGCGGCGGCCAGGAAGTCTGTGAGGGTGGCCAGGTGTGACTTCGAGGGCTGGGAACGCATCTTGTAGCCGCGGGTAAGCTCCAGAAACTTGTCATCGAGGAAGGCAATGAGCCGCCGCTCCTGTTGGGCGGTCAGCTTTGTGCGAGCTGCGGGACGCGGCGGCCGCGCATCCATGGTCGCTGTTGTGGCGGCGGAACTCTTGACGATGTGGCTGTGTCGCTCCTCCTTCTCACCGTTGGCCATTTGCCTGACGCAACTTAGGGCCAGGCAAAATTTGAGCAAGGGCGGACGCCGGACGCCCTCTGATATTGCCGCGCGTTCTGGCTATCCAAATCCAGGAACTCGTAAAAAGTCTTATGAAGAACTGGTGTACCACCGGCGACTGGACTCGGACTCAGATTCAAAACTAAGTAATTGCTCTGCAAGTTGTGAACGTGAACTCCGGAGAGTATAGACAGGCCCAAAATCTCATCTGCTCTTTGGTCCTCCGCGCTGTCAACGTCTTTGTCCAGAGTCGGCCGAACATCGAAATATCTGCCACCGCGTACCCCCCGGAACTTTGGACCTTGACAGGGCTCAAAGCAATCGAAAACTCCCGCCGGATGCCAGGATATCATATCTACCTCACCACGCTACACTTTTGCGCAACTAAACGATGAAAATAACGCACAGATCTAAATCGCAATCTATGCTGCAGACTGCAGTCCAAATGATTCGAAAGCCCCAGTGGTCGGTCAGCCGTTCGTTATCCTAACAGCTCCTTGAGTAAACTCCACCGTTGCAAGAAGCCACGGAACATCAACCCCTGATGAAGAATTTGGAGCAGGACTGAAGCGTCGAATAGGTGTTCTCGCCATTTCTGCCCCGCTGAATGAATGATGGATCATTGTCCTGGAATTGCTCAGCCCTGGTCCGTATTGAGGTTCGTCTTTCGATAGTCAAATCTCTGGAGCGATTCAATAACGGAGACTGAAAGATCGCCAGTGCTGTTTACAGTCAGACCATCAGCGCTCAGCTCTTCAATCGACGGAGTGTCCGGACACAATTAATTACACATGCACTGGTTGACACTGTACATGCTCCACTTGGTCAAGACCCATCACGCTACGGAGCCGCGCCTGACGCCTCTACAGCCCTAACTATCTATTTTTTGGACCTCCCTGTATCGAGTCGCAGTGCAAATCTCAGGCTAAGCCCACAACTAAGTAACGCTACGCACGGAACCTCGAGGCCGTCTAAACCTGGGATACTTTTTGTAAATTAGTGCGTCCATCTACTATAGCCCTAGCCGTACATCGACTGACCAATTGTCCGCGTAGTATCATGTCGGTGAGGTCTAGACCAGTAGGGTCTCGAAAGGTGTATTCCAAGTCATACCCGTCCCTTTGGCCGGAACATGAATCTGCAAGTACGCATTTCAAGTTTGCTCTGCACCAAGATGATGTGTTTCAAATTTGGCTTAAGTTCGTGCTGGACGGATCGAAACCGGACTCGCGTTATTGACTGTGATCTGCTGTGTTGGCACTGCTAATCGCTCAAACCCCCCTGCTATCTTCCTTTATCTCGAACGCGCTCCTCTGTCTTCAAGCTGCTGGAGAAATGGAAGTGCCGAGTTTAGAATGATGTATATCGTCGAAAACTCAACAGCACGAAGGCGGAACCGAACATACAGAATCATTCAATCAACTGGGATCTGTATGCTTGAGCACTCTTCAGGCCATTCGATAGATCTAGGGCTTTACCGCTGGATAGGGGATTTACAGAGTTCACAGACTTTGTTGGTAGCTCCGAAGGTCCGCGTCTTCACCCCAGTGATCTCGACGGAACCAGAAGAACTTCACCACCATATATTCTTTGTACGTGCTGTTTTGAATCATGATACACGGCCCCGACCTTGAGCGCTTGAGCGCTAGCCTGGGCACTCCCTCGTTGTGCCAACGTTGCGCAGCAGGAGCTGTCAACTGTGCCACAGATTTTACCGAAGAAGACGAAGTTTTCCGCAGCTCACTTATCTTGGGTGCTAGGCTTGATCTCGAGTGGAGGAACTCCGAATAGCCTTTCTTTCCGGATAATTTTGGACCTTTGTACCAAGTCATACACGGCCTACAGCACAGAATGTGAGCCAGGCACTCCTGTCTTAATATTGGGCATGATGTTTATTGACGCGTATACAGAGACGACATATAAAAGGTATGCATGTGGGTTGGTGTTACTTGTCAGAGAAATGTCCAACCTCGAACTCTATGGCATATGTTTATGCGCGGCGATCCTTACTTTTTTCTTCATACCTAGATTCTGGTCTCTTCATCAGCAAGGGACCGTCCACCACCAAACTCCCCAATCCATCCGCCTCCTTCTTGATCCTCCGGATACCCCGAAGGATACTCTCCTGCGCTCCCGCGCATCCGCCAACGCCCGCCTCATCGGAGCGCTCCTGCCAACAAACACTCTTGTCAGCCACGATCTTGCGGTCAATTCCGCTTTCCGAGCAAAATCCATCCGCCTTTTCAAGGCCGCCCAGCAAGACTGGCAGCAGTTCGCCGCCATTGCCCTGCAGGCTGCCAAATTGGCCCTCCCGGCCCAAACCACTCCTTTCCAGACATTTGTCGGCTCAGTCACTCTTTCAACAATCATTGTGGGCCTTCTAGAGCCCCATGCGGACATCACCACACTCGACGCCGTCGATCTCGCGGCCATGTCAGATTTGATCACTCACATTTGGATCCTGTCCAAAAAGGACAACCCTGTTCCTTCCCACCTTCTCCGGGAGGTGAAAGACGGCCTCCGCCGTTTGATACCCGACAACGACACATATCCGAATCCGCTGGATTCCGTGATCCTCACTTGGGAGCCATTGTGGCGCGTTGTCGCAGCCGCTTTAGTGCACATCCACCAGGATGACACCGCCTGTGCGGCCTTTCGGGTTCTCACCGAGAACCCAAGTTTTGTGCAATTCTGTGCGCCGCGGCTAGGCTACGCCTCCCCGAGTGCGCAGGATATCATCCTCGAGACCTTGCGTTTCAACCCACCCGTCAGAGAGCTGGCGCGACAAACCATTCGAAAATCGCAACTCACCAAATTCCTGCCCTCATTCCTGGCGGCCCTGATTCCTCCACATATTTCCACCGAAATAGCCAACATTGAAAGCGCGCAGCGCTCGGCTTCTTGGGGTCCTGGCGCCGATCCCGAGACCTTTAATGCTGTACGGTTTCGACTCGAGCCCACCCGTGCGGACGATTTGCTTGCCTTCGGATGCGGACCCTTGCAATGTGTGGCAAGCCAGTGGGCACCAATGGCTGCGGCAGTCATTGTCGGCGCCATCTTGAACCGCGTTGACGGAGTGGACTACTACCACATCGTCCGTGGTCGAGAGATCGGAGGGCGAGAGGGCTGGGAGGGATGGACAGTCCGCAAGGTGGACCTTGATACTTGAGCCTCCAGGCGGTCTTTGCACTGCCTCACCTCACTGCATCAACTTCAACATATCCGTTCTAAATCTGTACTTCTTTCCGTCTAGTATATTCCGTTTCAAGTCTCCTGCTTCCTAGTTGTCCCAGATGTTGGACAGATATTTCGTTTGGATTTTAGTCTGGTACTCGTCGTATGTCTCTCTTGTGGGAATTTGACCATTAGATTTCCTTCAAAATAGCACCAAGAGCTAAAAGTGGTTCTCAGTGATTTGCATAGCCTCCATACAGCTCCTCCCAAGGCATCCGAGGCTGTGAACTGACGGCCAAAAATATGGGTGACTCGAGCTATCTTTTCGGAGCCACTGAATCGCCTCATCCCCTGTAATCCGGCATTGAAGTATTGACAGCAATGGTCCGTCACAATGGACACGGTCGCAAATATTCATAGTCGTGGTAAATACTTACGTTCAGTGAAGGTCTGCTTGATGAAATAGTTTTCGCCCCAATGCTACACGTCGCCTGCAAGTCCCACATCTCACGCTGAACTAACTCGCGTGTTCATTGCTTCCCGATCGGTGGCTAGCCGATACACGTGACCGTGAAGCTCAAGGTTGGTTTTTTTGTAGGCTCGTGACCAGCCGGTGATCCCAGCAATGCAACAACAGGACAATCAGGGTCGGCAAGTATGCTGGGATACCGGCTGGGCTCCCTCGTCGCCTGTTTTGGTGATGAGATTTCACCCGCCATTTGAAAGGTGCGGACTTTGTCAAAACAACGTCGAAAACATCGAAAAAAGTGCTCAAAGTGTCTTAATCAAACACGGGTAGTTTTCGATTCTCTATCGATTGAGCCCAAGTCGTTTTTTGTATGAAAACTCGGTTTCCTGACCAGCTAAAGGCATGAGGATGGTTGGAGTGTACTCCTACAATGAGTTCAAATAGTGTAGATCATATTCCGATGAGAAATGCTGCCAAAGTGTCGACCGTAGTAGGAATCCAGCAGAATCCAGCTCAAGATGTGGCAGTGCATGACTGAATAAATCACGAATAAATCACAGATATATTCACCCAAAAAAACAACCCGGGCTCAATCGATAGAGAATCGAAAAATATCCATCTTTGATTAAGTCACTTTGAGCACTTTTTTCGATGTTTTCGATGTTTTTTTTGACGAAGTCCGCACCTCTCAAATGGCGGGGGGAAATCTCATCACCAAAACAGGCGACATGCCGGCCCAGTCCGTACACGAGGTTACCTGTTGTTTATGTTTGCTCTGATGTTGTGTCTGTTTGGTCTGTGCTAAATCGTCCCGCTCAGTCTTATTGTAATCGAGTGTACGTCGACTGGCCCGCGAGTCTAGGTTTTTTTTGGTTCACTGGTTGAACTTTCTCGGCTGCGGATTTGCTCCCCGGCTTCTGACCACTGCGCTTTGAGAGATACTCACAAGAGAACCTGACGAATTTGGTCCCTGGGGAGGAACCCTTCTTGCTCTACAACTGAATGTGTTCGATTCCAAGTTCAAGCCAACACGAGCCTAACAACCATGCGAGGTACGAGCACAAATCGGCTGTAGCGTCTGTTTGTAAGAGACTAACACGAGCCTAATAGGGATTTTTGAGCATTGTCGAGCATCGCCATCGCGCGAAGCCTAGTTGTAGTATGTCATATATCTGCTCAGCTGATCTGTGAACTTAGCTTCTTCCGCGACGGCCATGGGCGGCCAGCGGGCGCCTTCTGAGATCTGAGCGCTGAGCGCTGAGCTGTGGAGTAGGCTACAAAGTTCAGCCACCGAGGTGCTTCTTCGAAAAATCACGGCCGCGGTCGCGGTAAAGCTATCGCCGGCGTTCTGCACCAGGTCTTTTTTTCATTGGGGGCATTGACCCCATTGACAGTCTCGACATTGTATTCTATGATTATCCTACGAGGGGTATACAACACACAAAGTGACAAATATATATATGCCCTCCAGTAACAGCAACAATAAGATATATAAGTAATTACAAGCTGTAGATGAACCAGGCGCTTTTGTCGCCGAGCCCTGCCGGCTCCTCCGTGCGCGTCGAACGCGCGCGCGTCTCCGCCTTCTTCTTGTTCTCGCGCTGGAGGTACACGATGTTGAGCGCCGCGAAGACGCCCATGAAGACGGAGAAGATGAGGAGGATCTTCGTCGCCTTGGTGTAGCGCGGGGCGGGCGAGAGCGAGCCGAGGAGCCAGGTGGCGAGGATGCCGCCCGAGTTGGTCATGATGAAGCCGATCGCGATGGCGGTCGCGCGGCGGACGTGCGGCGCAGCGTTGTTGGCGTTCCACGTGGAGATGGCGGGCGCCATCAGGTACGTGCCCGGGATGGAGAGGAAGAGCGAGCCGTACTGGACGCGGTGGGACGTGGAGCCCAGGAACATGGCGAACCCAATCGTACACAGGACAGATGCGAAGACCGTGACTGCGCCACGACATTGGTAACGATCCGAGATGTACGCAGCGATCATGGTCACTGTAAAGCGCGGGTTTAGTTCGGCCGGGGTGATTAGAGCGGGAATACTGACCAACGAAAGCCACCGAGAACGGCGGGACACTCATCAGCTGCGCCCGAGCAGCTGTGTATCCGAGAGAGACCACAATGGAGGGGGTGAAGCTGTCGAATGTGTCAGATGGCGAAGACGCACGAAAGGCACGGGACGTACTAGGCTAGCGAGTAGAGAACGACACCTAAAAAAAAAGTTCAGATGGTTACCTCAAACGTCGAACAAAAGTTTAGTACCACTCAAGAAGAAGATAACGCCAACAAGAAGGACCTGGATCGACGTGAAGGCTTTCCAAACCTCGCCCCAGCTGAAGGAGTCGGTCGCCTCGTCGCTGATAGCGCCGTCCGCTTTGAGGGTGGCTTTGACATAAGCCTTCTCTTCGGCATTGAAGAAGCGGGCAGCATCAGGGGAGTCCGGGAGAAGCAGGAATGATATGAGACCGATGAATACCGTGATGACACCCTCAAAAAGAGTGTAAAGACATGCGGCAGTTGGTGCAGAATGAAAAGGGACATACCTCGATGATGAAAATCCATTGCCATCCGGAGTGCCCGTGCTTGCCGTTGAGGTTGATGATACCGTACGCCATGATACCTCCGAAGGCGCCGGAAATGGAAGCAGCGGAGAAGAAGGCGGCGATCCTGGGCTGTGGGTAAGCGGGGTGTACACGAAACCAAGTCGCCGACAGACCTCGTCTGCAGTCTCATGCGAGGGTAGAAAAAGGACAGGTACAGCACAAGGCCAGGGAAGACGCCGCCTTGCAACGAGTTGAGTTGAGGGATTCGAAAACGGTAGATATTCACCTTCCAGCAGCCCAAGGAAAAACCGGCAAGCAAGAAGTCCACCATAGGATTTGACAGTCCCCTGGCATGCTGTGACAACTCCCCAGAGCGTCAACATCACCGGGAGCATGGTATTAGGGCCGACGATCTAAGGAGCTGGGTTAACAGGAGGAGCATCATCATCGCACAAACGGCTCACCTTGAGCAAAAGGTTCGAGGGCAGCTCAGCGACGATGTACGGCACGTAGGTAACCGTCAGGGCAATAGAGTACTCCTGGTTGGTCATTTTGAGTTCTTTCTGCATGCCTGCGACTTTGGCATTGCCGATGTTGGTGCGATCCTAGAAGCAACGGGTTTGAAACACGTCCCCCGACTGAGGTGCGCTCAAGAGACCCACCAAGAACGAAAGAAGGTAGAACAGAGTGACGATGGGAAGGATCCATATGTCCAATTTGCGCCAGACGGTGCGCTCCAGCTCGGGATTGACGACATGCTGGTCGCTGCCGACGCTGCTCGCATCGACATTCTTCTCCGGGTCGAGGGACGTGCGAGAGGCGACTTTATCCTGGTCCATTGGAACGAATGGTGGAGCGAAAGATAGCAACAAGGGTCAGCGGATGCAGGTGTGCTATAAGTAATCCACGGCGGGCCTGGTCCGATACCCTCATCATGGGGAAGCAAGAAAATTCGAAGGGTACCGTGTCACGTCACACGCGGCCTGATGAACGTGTGATGCGAACTACCCCGAGGAATTAGTCTCGTGCAACGAACAAGGTTCTTGCAAGGTTCCCACAAGGTCTCACGCGGTGCCAGTGCCCATGTCTGACCTGTTGTCGGCAGGAAGACTGAGAATTCAACAAATCGCCAGGGGAATCAGCCAGTGCAAGCCAATCACGACACTTGCTGCGATTATACATGTACCTGAGGCTGCTTCTTCAACATCAAAGTTTTTTCATCATCTGCCAGCGGTTGAGGGGGACGGTGACTTGGCAACTTGAAGGACATCCTACAGGAAAAGCATGTGGGTGCTTCATATTGCAGCATATGCACCCCCAGGGTCGAGTGGGTGAAGTTTGAAGCTCAGCAGAAAACGCGCGCCGTCTGATGGATGATGAGTCAGATGCAACATCCCGTTTTGGTTCCGTCACCCGTGGGAAGACCGTTTACTCCGCTACCCCCCATTAGGCAATTTTAAGTTCAGATCTGCTGACGACTTGCGCTCGAGTCTGCTCGAGTATACTCGGGCCCCTGGCCGAACAGATACAGCTCAGATACAGCTCATCAATCGAAGTACTCCGGAGTCTTGTCTGATGCATTCTTGTGCGCCGCTTCTTTTGAAATGTTTTCTCGATACGCGAAACATCCATCATGCCACCACGCGACTCATAGATACATACCTATGCATAACCATGATAACCAGCCCCCGCATGCACCCGGGCCCCACGCAGTACGCACATGATATTTATTCAGCGGTTGAACATTTTACAGGGCGGTGTACAGCGACGTCTACAGTGACCAGCGAGTCCCAATAAAAAAACAACAGCAATAACTCTTAACGATAGATAGTCCTTTGACAGCGCAGCTACTGCGTGTAAGGGTGTGGGATGGGGTCTTTGACGTGCTCGATGACCTGCGGCCGGTGTTAGAGATCGCCGAGAAGCCTAACTGTCCAGCTGACCTTGGTGACCTGGATGCCGTACTCTTCGCGCGAGGGCTTTCCGTACGAAGATTCGGGGTCGTACACCGCCGACTTTTGCGTGTCGAGCTCGTAGATCGCGCTGCTGTCCATCGGGCGCTGCTGCTGACAGGATTAGTTCGCAGGCAGGTCAGTACGAACATTGCGGCGTACTGAATGGCTGCCAAATGCATCCGCCTGAAATCGGAAAATGAGTACCGGAGTAAGGTGATTGAGCGCGCAGGACGTACCTGTCTGCGTGCCGTGGGCGAGGTCGGGACCGCGAGCCCATGCGAGTTGTTGCGCCGCGGGTCGGATACACCGCCGCTGGACGCGTTGTTCAAGCTGTGGCGCGCATTGAGCGTCGACATGAGGCAGTTGGCGTAGAGCTTTGAGAGTGCGAGATCGAAGGTGAAATTGCTTCGTGGACCGGTCAGCAGCGTCGCGATATACCGCCTGGGGAACTCACATTGCGGCGTGCTGTATGAGATGATGGGTTTTAGGTTCTTGAAGGAAAACGCGGGGAATTACTTACGGGAAGAACCATGAAGCAAATGACGTCCAGGATACTGAATACGGCACTAATAAAGGGTCAGTGCCCACTTGCCAGCAAAAAGATAGTGTGACGGACGTCAGCATTCCCGTCTGGATGGTCACTGCAGAGCCGTCAGTCCCAGAAAGCCGCGAGGTTGAAAGGCGTACTCCGGATGATTCTGTCGATCACCGAGTCCGTTCCGGAGAAACCAGTTTTGCGCTTTGCCTGGAATGGAGAGCATGAGAAGAAGAACTGAAGCCGGCAGGAGAGGTACAGACCAAGCTTATAACGAGCGAGATAGTGATAAGGACGTCCCCAACGCAGGACGAGAGGAACCACAACAGCGCAGAGTTGTGCAACTTGGGCTTATTGGCAAAGGTCTTCACAACACGGATCATGACTGGCGGACTTGAGCACTAGTATTTAATCGGAGAGAGCAGATCAACGCACTGGCCGTCCAAACACCGCCCGCTGTTAAAAGCACCAGTTAGCAGGCAAGTCAGCGCTCGGTGTAGAAGTACGCACTCAAGGACGCGAAGGCGAGAATCGCAATAATCGCAGGCACCCAGTAGGATTTTGTGAGGGATTTGATGCGCCAGGCGAAGAATAATTGGATGGGGGTCGAGACCAGGACCTGGAGACGAAATTAGGTCAGAATACAGGTATGAGTCTAGCGCAGATCAAAAGAATCACGCACGACACAAAGAGGTTCTGGACGAGAAAAGGCGACTATAGTTAGTCTCTTTCTAGGAAAGTGATAATGAACATACGAGTAACAAAGACTGGAATCGCCGAAGTCAGAGATCTATTGCGTTGATAAGAAAAGCGACTCGCCTGTTGGGAAAAAGGTGGGTTTTTGCCCTGGGAAAGTTAAGATGGAGAAGCTTTGATAGCGACTGGCTCAAATTACCATAGTGCAAAATCAATGGCTCAAACATAAACGCCATGTCGAACGCAGAGTTGGCAGACTCGAGGAGGAAGAGAGCGAAAACCTGAGGAAGTCTCAGCCATGGGCGTAAGAGAACTGAGAAGCACAACTCACGAAATATCTCATCCAGCTCGCATCCCTGGCAATGTGTCAGTATGATTGACATCGAAAACCAGCATAACTGCGCATGCGTACTGTCGGAACAACCGATAGTATGTCAACACCTTGCGACATGGATCAGCTACGGCCGCAGAAGGATTAAGTCCAATGAACCTGTGTAAGGAGCACCTGCACACAGTTCAGTGACACTGGAAGACCAAAAATCCCAGAGCTCACGCACCCCATAGAGAATCATGTTGATGAATACACCGATCAGCATTGGGCCGAAGAGCAGGGTAACATTAGGGAGCGGCGGAGCTGTGGCGGCCATGGTGTGGTCGAAGTGAGGGGCAAAGTCCAAAGCGGAGTCCCCACAGGTGTAGTTCTATTTATTAGCGCATAACTCCCGCTCAATCCGGCACCATGTCAGTGGACGGATTGCAATCACTGCGCGAGTTCGGCGTGAATGGGGCAGCGTGGGCTTTTGCCGGGCTTCTACCTTTCTCGACTGCCATTTGGGCATAGCCGCATGAGGTCGCGTGGGTTTCCTGATAAGCAGCTAGCGACGATCTTGCGCGCCGGAGAATACAGTGTGATGGCAGGTGATGGCAGTTGTTTAAGTTTGGTCTCAAGTGGCACAGCCTCTGGACTCATGACAAGGCTCCCAAATCGGGATGTCCAACGATGTTCGAGACAAGTTCGAGACCGTCAGTTCAATACTAGTGGCATCTATTCACACAGTGACAGAGCTGGGTTCCGACCCAATTCCGATTAGAACCCTGCTGAAAGCCGTGTTCTCGGGCAGTTTTATTACAATCTGATTTTCTCAATTAAAGATGCATCATCGCGCATGCGGCATCACAGGAAGATCAGAGCGGCGGGCCGCAGCTGAAAGGGCCTATGCCGGAGCCGATGATAAGAAGTTCGATCCGAAATTCGATCTGAAGATCAACGAATAGAATAGGCGTGCGGGTTCAGTCACCAGTGTCCCGACTCTGATAGACAGCTTGCACCTTACCTGGACCTATCATCGGCGGAAGAGAGCTGCTCGAGACGCTGGCTGACGTGAGATCTACGGCGGCCCGTACGGAGGAGCCCCGGAATTTCCTCAATCTAGCTGAGGCTCGGAAACCTCCGAATCTGTTGGCGATAGAAGCGTCACGAGCTGCTCAAGATGCGTTCCGTCGCCTTCGTCGCCCCACTCCAGATTGGAAATGATAGCGGCAACATTACCAGCGTTTAGGCGATGATCGTGCACGCCCAGGTGCTAAGAACGTGGACTTAGACTCGTTAGAGTTCAAGTTACCGTTGTGATTCATAGGTTAGCGCGTGGCACTGTACGTAGTGATTGCTTGCAGGGTTCCGCGGAACAAGAAATCAGTGATGAACAGAAGTGTATAAAGTTGAGAAAGAATGACGAGAAGAAGAGAGAAGAAGCCAAGGACTCGAGGGAGCATCACAGAAGTTCAACGCAGGGGCCGCATCACCATCACGCTCGTCTAGTAGTGGGGGGAATGATTTTTTCTAAACTGAAACTATCAACACATGAGATTCAGAAGAATCCCCGGTTCTGATGAAGAAAATTTACCCCGGTGACCCTCGCCATTATCAGATCGAATCGAGCCTGAGGTTCGTTGGTCCGTGCCAGGAAGTTGTTGAAAATCCACACGAAGCACAAGCGCTTCTGCCCCGGGCCGCGACTGCACACGAGAAGCGGGTACTAGGAAGCCATACTGATAGCACCCCGTCTTTTGCACCGTGTTACTCTAAGAATAAAACTATGTAGATACCTCCCGCTGAATTCGAGGGTTGAAATTTCCAGATAGGGTGATTGATGCGCTTATATATGAGCCTTGATGCATTGATGGCGCAGGACCATCAATTTCCTTTCCAAGCGGTCCTCTTAACTTCCAAGTTCCCGGGTCCCGAAGCGACAGGTTGTCGGCAAAAGAAGGCCGGAGCCATCCGGACGTTGCATTTTGTCCTTAGTGCGAGTACCCCAAGGGTACCCCTTCTACGGATCCTTGAATGCCTGCGGCCCTCGGACTTGTCGTTACAGTAGCACCTTCGCGGAATGAACCTCCAAGCCGATTTTCGGGCTTGCCAGTCTGCTGTAGTTGGCAGTAGTACGGGCCCAATGAGCCCTGGAAAGCAGCATTATGAAGGGAGGGGCGCACAGAGAAAATGCCGGACACTGCGAACACAGCATGGTGACGGTTGCGTTCCGCACCTTCGTCGTGCGGAGCCCCGTCAGGGAGCTCAGGCTGGGTGGGAGATATAAATTTGAGGTGCGGAAGATTTGAGTTGTAGACGTTCTCGGCGACGAGGAGGTTCGAAAACACTGACAGGGACAGCCGTAATGAGTATCTGGTCACATGGGTGCGCCATGAATGCGAGGCAGTTGACCCTTTGCTATTATGAGATTGAAGGTCCCAGGCGAGCCACTAGACATCTAGAAACCATGGTCGGCCACCGATTCCAGGCTTAGGAGAGACAGTATGCACATTGACAGCTATCCGGCATAGCCAAGAACTGCCACAGAAAATTTAGGATTAGTATGTGCAATAAGCGCAGAAAGAACTACGCAGATGACGGTAATCACGCCTGAGAAGCTGCCGAGAAAAATCAATGACTCAATGAACGAAGAAGAGATGTTGTTCGACCTACCCTGTTGAAACCATCACACCAGATTCTAGAAGCGTGTGTTGAAGTAGAATAAGATAACGCCCGGGAAACGATCTGACGCAATTAGTGTCCATGCGATGAATTCAGTTGATCAACAAGGGCCCCAGCGCTGCATTCTTCCGTCCTAAAATCCAATCCAGAGCCACTGGCAAACAGACTTCTTTTCTGGCCTGAGAGCCAGTTCACTAGGCCGCCGGCGACGGTAAAACCGTTGACAGAGGTGATGATCCAGACAGCGATGAACCAGTTCTGCCATCGGGCACCGTGACTGAGCACATGCGGACTTTGGAACTGCCCACACAGCCAAACGGGCCAGTCGTGCGACACCTCCACACCTCACACCTTCATTATGCCAATCTGGTTCTCCAAGCTCCAAAACCCAGGCCTCAAAAGCCACTCACGGGGTAAGTTCGATACGCGTCGCATCAACATGGCAGAGTGGCACACACTGTGATATGCAATGAGGTGCAGAATTGGAGCAGACGACAGCCCAAGACAGACCGAAGCCACCAAACATTGATTGGTGTTAAGTTGCTGCATCGATGATAGTTCATCTAGTTCATCATGCATTCATTCTCGAGCGGGCCAGAGCTGAGCTCCGACGAAGGTATAAAAAGACTGAAGGGCCGCCCGCGGATTTCGTATCAATCGCGCGATGCAGGTACCGGAATCGTCCACGTTCACCCTGATGGCGGGCAGGATCCGGGCGGGAAGAGTCGGAGCGAAGTTGTCTGTGGTAGCCTGTCTGCGCTCTATTATTTAAGCCGACGGTGAGAGAGATAGACGTCAACGAGGGAGGGACGCCTTGATCGGGCCGTCGCCTGCGAAAGCAAGCTCGCCAGTGAAGTCAGTGCTGGGCCCTGGCACGCTGCCGAACAACGAAGCTGAGAGAAACGCCGTGGTCCGACCGACACTGCTGGCGTCGAATTTATATTTCCGGGCTAGATGCGCTTCCTTTGCGGTATGCGAGACCGTGAGCGAGAACGACCGTCTTCTCGCCAGAAAAAAGAAAGTCTGGAATCGAGACTAGACCATTGCCAGCAGTATGGATACCATTGACCAAAAAGCTACAGTTTCGTTCTTGGTGCCGTGCGCCGGGCGGTCGTGCTAGAGTCAAGGTAGAGTTGATTCGTCAGGTATTTACTTCCCAGGCCGCTGCCAAACACTGTGTATTTTCCTCCATGCAGGGGTTCTCTGTGTGGCTTCGCCGACCATGTATTGCCAACTCTCGGTCGACGTGGACCTCATATCAGTCGATAGGTCGTCGATTCCGCTCCTCCACATCTCATTCGAAACGTCCTGCACGCCCGTCACCAACTACGCAAACCGATGGTTTTCAAAAGTTTCAACGCCCTGGCCGCCCACCACAGACGGATTCTATCGGTTTTCAAGGCCTCAGACAGGCTGACGCCTCCCCAGAAACCATCCTCACATACTTTCGCCTCAATGTCGAGACATGGTCGAAGCAGCGCGCGGTCCACGACCGTTTCGTCTCCTTCGGCGCGCCGCTTCCCGACATATCACGGCTGCTCGTCGCCTTTGTGCGCGACGCACAAAAAGGCGTCTTTGACTCTCCCGACGCCATGGAGCAGTACGGCCTCAAGCGCCTTTCCGACACAGATAATATCGAGGCGGACATTGCCTTCTCCCATATCTTTACCCGCTGGCTGCTAGCCCGCCCTGCGCCCGTCAAAGGGGTGGAACCGGAGACGGTCGAGCGGTTCAGGCGGATCTCAGAGGCTATAACGGAAATGCATCCAGCCGAGCTGCTCCCCGCTACCCGCCAGATGCGCCGTCGGGTTATAATGCACGTTGGTCCAACGAACAGCGGCAAGACGCACCACGCGCTGCGCGCGCTCGCTGCAGCTCCTGCGGGCGTGTACGCGGGGCCCTTGCGACTGCTTGCCTACGAGATCTGGGAGCGCCTTAACATGGGGCATATCCCCCCACTCGGCGCGACGCCTGAGCAGATCGCTGCTGCGACCGAAATGGGGCCCAGCCCGGACAATCCATTTGCACGCATGTGCGACATGATCACGGGCGAGGAGCAGAAGCTCGTCGTTCCGCACAACTCACCGGGCCTCGTCAGCTGCACGGTCGAGATGTGCAACACCATGGCAAAGTTCGACGTCGCCGTCATTGACGAGATCCAGATGATTGCGGACAGCGGCCGTGGATGGGCCTGGACGCGTGCCGTGCTCGGTATCCGCGCGACTGAACTTCACCTGTGTGGCGAGGAGACGGCCGTACCGCTGATCACGGAAATGTTGAAGGACACCGGGGACGAACTGATCATCAAGAAGTATGCGCGGCTCACCCCGCTTGAGGTCGAGAAGAAGAGCTTGGACAATGATTTGCGCAATGTGCGCAAGGGAGACTGTATCGTTGCGTTCAGCCGCACGTCCATCTTTACGTTGAAGCGCGACATCGAGATGCAGACCGGCCTCAAATGCGCCGTCGTGTATGGGAAACTGCCTCCAGAGATCCGCAGCGAGCAGGCCGCCCTGTTCAATGACCCTGACAGTGGTTACGACGTGCTCATCGGCAGCGACGCCATCGGCATGGGGCTCAATTTGTGCGCAAGCCTCCCATTTCCTGCAATGTGTCGTTGATTTCCCCTAGAAAGATCCGCCGGGTAATATTCGAATCCGTCAGAAAATTCGACGGCCGTGCCGAGAAATTGCTATCCACCTCTTCGATGAAGCAGATCGCCGGGCGAGCTGGGCGTTTCGGGCTGCACAGAGGGGACGAGGCGCCAGGCGGGTACGTGACGACGCTTCGCCCGGAGGATCTCCCCGTCTTGCGACGCACCTTGCAGCTCGAGATCATGCCACTCAAAGCCGCGCGCATCACGTTAGAGGTCGAGTCCCTCAACATAGCCGCGGCGCACCTCCCTCCACGCCCTTCGACCGAAACAATACTGTTGGCTGTGATCCATCTAGGCGGGCTCCCGCTCTGTTACCGTCACACGTATCCAGAGAGGTTCCAGGAGGTCGCCGCGTTCATCGACAGCGTCGGCATGTTTACGCTCGCCGAGGCCTGCCACTTCATGACCGCGCCGTTCCCGTGGCGCGACCCACTTACGCTGGATGCGGTGCGCGCCTTCATCGTAGGATATTACGAGCGCATGCACGTCGACGTGATGGTGATGATGCGCGAGCTGCCGTACCTCGCGCAGCTCGAGGACGCCGAGGCCGCACATGCAGCAATGGACGGCCGCAGGGCGAAGCATCTGCTGCATGGACTCGAGATGCTCCACAGGCTGCTAACGTCGTACATGTGGCTCGCGCTGCGCAAGCCCGTCGCGTACCCATCGTATACAGACGCAACGACGCTCAAGGAGCGCTGCGAGCGTGTACTGCACTGGTGTCTGCGGCAGGTGACGCTCCGAAGCGGCGACGTGACTGCAGCTAGCAGGAAGCCGCCCATCCGTTACGTGTCGAAACAGGATCGGATGGCAGACCTTCGGGCCAGCGCCTCCTAGGGATCCGGGCTCGCAAAATTATAGCATGAACCATAATCGATAATCTCCCAAATAACTACTGTCAGACCCTCCTCTTGGGTTGTTCCTCTTGGGTTGCTCTCCGGCTTTGTGTTTCCTCCAAAGGACTCCACCTCCAATGCCATGCACCTCCCACTTCGTCATCCACCATCATGAGCACGCGCACCGCCTTACCATCGTGCCGCCCCGCTTGCTCATCTCCCCACCAGGCCGCTCTATTCTCAATGCCTCGTCGCCTGCACACTTCAAGTAAACATACATATACAACTTAAATATCCCTATTTGACTATTGTTTGGTGAGCGACCCAATCCGGACCAAAACGAACCCGTCCTCGCCCACCACCTACTCCTGCAGTCCGCTGTGCAATAGCCACCTTAGCACACCGCCCACTGTCATCTTTTTCTCCCACTACACCTGCCCGACCACCATGCGCTTCTCCACCGCGTTCGCCTTCGTTATCCTCGCCTGCGTGTTAGCTCTCGTCCGCGCCCGCCCGGCTCCTACTACCCCCAACAGCCTCCTTGGGCGATCCTATACGCGTCGCGGTACCGACCCGAATGCGCGAGTGCCTTTTACTCCTGGAGAGCTGCGTGGGCGCGCAGCGCGTTTCCAAATACGTTCTTTGACGCGTGCAGAAGCTGAAGCTGGGGATGTGGAGGGCAATCGACTTCTAGCAAACCTCGAGGCGCGCGCGATCCTTCTCTCGCACCAACAGCTCCCGGCGCCGGAGGCTATCCCCAGCCCCATTGACATCCCCGCCACGACGTCCTCAAGCGCACCGTCCATCCACACCACCCCCGTTTCCGTGCCCGCCGTTCCAAAACCCCATGCGCACGCATCCGCGAAGGAACCAAAGCGTAAGCCAGCAAAGACGCACAAGAAACCGCACCACGTCTCCGCCGAGTAACCCGCTACACGGACACAATATTTGTTTATAGTTCTTTCCTCCAGAAGTCTCGATTTGTATCACTATTAGATACCGCCCAACCAAGTAGTACTGGGCACTACTATAGAACAACCCTAGCTCCACATTGTACTTTTAGGCACACCCTGCAGACTTATCGAGAAATATTAGCAGTGGCGCGTCTTGTCACAGTCCGTGAGTTGTGTGACTAGCTCCTACTAGTGCCCAAAGTTGACACTGATAGAAGTAAGTCTCTTGGTTTAACTGAATCACATGTACCCGCGCATTGCGCGCTGTTTCTCCGTCTCGTATTACTTGTGACATTCTCATGGTACATATACATTGTGTACACTGTAGTGAGGCCGAGTGGCAGCCTTCTGACTCAGCCTTCTGACTCCGAAGCTACATCGAGTTTTTTAGTATTTACGCGCATCATCGGAATGGTGACCATCCCAGTCAAAGAGTTTAAACAAATAGGGCATGTTTCAGGACGCTGGAGGCAAGCACAGAAAGCGGAAGGTGGGCGATACCCATAAGCCACTTGTCGCCGGAGCACCAGGCTATACTTTCAGTTCGAGCGCCATATCCCAAAATGACTTCTCCAATCGCGTACACCGGTGCCACACCGCGCGCCACTCGGACAACCGCGCGGGAGACGGCGGATCCGCGGCCGCCCGCGCCTCGATGGTTTCTGTAGACCGACATGGAGGCGTACAGATGGGCGAGCACTCCTCACGTACCCAGCCCGATGCGCACGGCAGCCTGATACTCCGGCCCCGAGTAGTCTTCGATCCACTGGCGGTACGGGTTGCCCTCGAGCGCAATCCCGCTCCCCTCGCGCGCAGCCGCGCTCTTGAGCCACAGGCCCACCTCGCCGTAGCCGAGCAGGCACGCGAGGAGCGCCATGAGCAACTTCGTCGTGTCGCCTGCAATGCAGTACGCAGGTCAATCGCGCGTCGAAGAGGATACGGAGTTCCTACCCTGGAGCCCCACGTCCATCAGAAAACACCCGTAGGCGGTCGTCGCAGACGACTCCTCCGTGTGCTCCAGATCTTCCGCCGATATACCGAACTCGGCGCAAAAGGCGCGGTGCGTCGCAATCTCACGCAAGACGTTGAGGATCGTTTGGGTCGCGGATTCGATGAGCGGGAACGAGGCGGACTTTGCGGCAAGGAGGCTGGACACCGTAAGCGGGGTGCTCTTGAGTACGATAAGACGTGCGCTACCTGTAGGCGCGCGCATAATATTTGAGATAGTGATAGTCTTGTCTGAGTTATCAGATCAATACAGGTTGCTCGAAGGTGGAGGAGCACACACTTGATGAAGTGTATAAAAGATTCTCGAGCCAGAGTTCCTTCGCCTAGACGATGGACGAAATCATGCTCGACATATTCCTTCCAGATTGCGGCACTTCCATTGATGAGTAGCCGGGTAAAGGGATATGGATTGCCCGGTGTGCGCCTGTATTCAGTGAGAAAGAGATAGAGTAGCGCCGGGAGCAAACGCACGCAGGAATACTCTTTTGCGACACGGAATGGAGGTGATTAAGCGGCCCGTACCCTGCGCCGATTTTCGAAGCAGTCTCAATCCCGAGGTGTGTATAGGCAGTAGCGCTGATGACCGACTCCAAGACTGTACAAAACACATTGAGAGTCAGACACAGAGAAGTACGGTAGGTGCTCGCCCGTTGCGCCCCCTGCAAGTGCACTTGCAATGGCAGCGCTAAGCGTACATCCTGTCCCATGGGTCGAAGACGAGTCTATGCGGGGCCGCGCTAGAACAGTGGTGGGCCCGCCAGCCTCACAGAGGACGTCGACCACAAGAGTCCCTGGCGGAGGACAGTTGACCACAAGGATTTCCATGTTGTCGCCGTATAATCCTTCCCGCACCACACGTACTTCCGGATGGGCACGGGCGAGGGCGTCTACATCGCCGAGCGTCGCAGTCATATGGCCGCCTTTGAGCAGAGCAGCCCGAGAACCGTTGGATAGCAGGTCCTTCGCTGCAACGAGCATGTCTTCGAGCGAAACAATGGACCGCGACAAGAGCAGCTCGGCCTCAGACTTGTTGGGTGTTATCAAGGTCGTCAGAGGGAACAGATCCTGCGTCAAGACTTGAAGCGCGTCGGGGGCAAGCAAAGTGTGTCCAGAGGTGGAGACACACACTGGATCGCAGACCAGAGGTGGCATGGTGCGATCAGCGTAGTGTTTTTTCAAAGCACAGACGGTCGCTCTGGTGTTCTCGGCGTCGAGGAGCATCCCAGTCTTTATCGCATGGATTTCCAGGTCATCCAAGACCGAAGCGATCTGAAGATTTCGCGTTCAGAGCCGAATGCCGAGGGGTTGGTTTATCAGCAAACTAACTTGCTGCGCTACGAATGCCGGCGGAACTCCATGTACGCCTTGAACGCCAATGGTATTCTGAGCGGTCAAGGCTGTGACTGCACTAGCACCTGGGTCCATAGTCAAGTCCTGTGAGAGCAGATGCACGGACGCTGACTGACCATAATTTCCGAGAGCTGCAAAAGTTCTGAGATCAGCCTTAAACCGCGATGAGGAACTCAGCAGAGACGCCGAGGGAAGTTTGCGATTTTACCTGTATTCCTGCTCCTCCACTCGAATCTGAACCGGCAATGGTAAGGATATTGCGCATGAAATCGATTTCAGTGACGAGGACGAGAGTTGCGCAGACGTATGTATAACTTGAAGCTTCGACGAACGGAAACAAAAAGTGCTGACGGAGTGGCAGTGCTGTCACATGATCACCCATCTGATGCAGGCCCATTTGGGATTTGGAAAAATCTGACCACCTTTCTGGTTTGCCGCCACGACCATCTCCACGACCTGAACGAATCCGAGACGTGGTACTCACCGCATTATCCCCTTCCGCATAACTCTGCCCCTCCTCCTCCAGCATCATAATGGGCCTAGACAAGCACATCCGTCGTGGCCATCCAAGTACGCCTTGCCCCTTTCTGGCTTTTCGAGTGCTAAAACTGCGGGTCTCAGTTACCTTTGGCCTGATAATACTCTTTGGAATCTTTGAGGTGTGTTTTTATGCCCATGTCCGGCGCTTCCGAAAGCTTACAGCGTTCGGTATACAGCTAGCATTGTCTGCATGGCTCACATCGCGGTTTAGCATGCTGCACAACGAGCGCAACAGCTCCGAGCGCGATCGCGTGCACTTTGCGCTCTTCACCTCGACTTGGACCATCTTCTTCTCTGGGCTCCTGCTCACCCTCTTCTGGCATTCGGCCGACGGCTCCATGCTCACCAGTGTCCTCTCACATCTCATCTTGTGCGTCCTCGAAGCCCCGCCCCTGAATCATCTGACCTTTCCGTTCTTGCCTTAGCCTGGGCTTCACGTGGATAATGTGGACTGCCACTGCTGCTGCCGTGACCCAGATGCTTGGCGGCGGCCTCAACTGCGAGAGACAAGACATCTTCGTCTACTGCAACCAGCTCAACGCCCTCGAGGCTTTCGCCTGGGTCGAGTGGCTCCTCATCACCTTCGCCGTCATCTTCGTCCTTGTGCGTGGCATAGTTGCTGCACGCCGCGGGGACGGTATCCAGGGAGCCCTAGTCTAATCTCGGGGCAATGAACGGTCGGAATGTATTTCAGTCATGCTATTTACGTCCTTTCACTGTGTATCCATATCACATCAGGCTTTTTTTCAGGATCCAATCAAAGTGGTTTGACATTGGCTTCGTGCTGGTATCGCACACAATCCCGCCGCATGGTCTGAAGCTCTAAAGAACTACCCCAGTTTCTATCCTTCCCGAATCAGAGTCAAATTCGTTCTCGAAAGACCTGTATATCTCCGACAAGCAATATCGCGCTCAATACACTGTACGAATGAAATTTCCGGGGAGGATATAAGGAGGTATACTCCAACACGATCTCACCAAGAAAAGAGGCTTGCGAACTCCAAAACAGCTGGTCACACGAAATATCTAGGGAAATCAATGAGGATGATAACACTGTCTGACTCTGTGTCCCAGATTTCACATCTTCCCCTTCGCCTCGTTGACGGTGGCCGATACCATAAGCTGCATTTGCGTCGCAACCGCCAAGCAGACCTGTGTGTCCCGCCACCCATCTGCCTCCTTCCCCTCCCCGATCCCCGATGGCGCGGTCCAGATCTCGAGACACGTGTCGTGCCGCCCCTGCGGCGCACTCATATACCCGCTGAAAAGGTATACGCCGACAGTGCGCGCTGCGTGCAGCGCCGACGGCGCGGGGATCGGCGCCTTGTACTCGACACTGAGGGTCAGAGAGGGGAGCCATCTGCGGTTACCGAGTGATTAAGGCGGCTGAGGATTTGAGGAGGGCGAGGCACGCACAGGCTCCGGGGGTTGACGCCGGTCACGCTTGAGGGGACCAGCGTGGCGAAGGTCTGCACGCAGTCCGCGAGGAACGCGAGCGAGGCGGGCGTGATTCGCTCTTCCTCGCCCACGAGCTCGACCCACCCGCCCCAGCGCGCGAGGCCGCTGCCGCCCATCGCACTGTTCCGCGAAAGGAGGCCCGGGTCCTCCGCCCAGCGCAAGCGCTGGCGAAAGCGGAAGAACTGGAACACCTTCGTGAGGACGGCATTGGAGGGATGGACGCGCAGCGGGTATCGGCGGGCATAGCCGGACGCGGGATCGATGAGCGGGCGCGGAGACGGGGGGTTTGCGCCAAAGATTAGGTGTGTTGTGGTGCGAGTCTGTTGCTAGCACCGATTGAAGGTGAGGAAAGATACAGGAGCAGCCGCTTTGACCTACTTCTTGAACGAGATCCGCGAGGATATTGACGAACCTTTTCCCGCGCTTTAGTATGCGTATCCGCACCTCGAATTCCGCGCGTTTTGTCGCCTGCAAAAAATGCGCCGAGACGTGCAGTGGATCAGGGTGCGCTGAGCCCGCCTGCTTTTGTATACAGGCCTGGACAATCAGCGACAGTATGTAGCCTATTTGCGCGGAATGTGAGCTTGAGCTGAAACCAAAGCATGCAAGTTAGTACCGCCGTGTGGGACACTTGGATGTAAAGAGGTGGTAAGTTTGCGACATGATGCAGTACACCACCGGCGCCGACCTTCCTACCACCCACTCCGGATCGGCCTCTCCTGTGTAATATGTGAGGGAGCTTTCGGGATCGTTGGACGCTCGCTCTTGAACGCGGATCGCGTCTCTCAGAGGAGCCATATCTGAGTCGGGGTATGTACACACAAGCAAGACCAGATTTGATCGGGAATCTTGATGAACTTTCTTCAAGTAATGCACTTTAGTCATCTCCACCAGCATGGCATCGAATCCAGAACAGCTATAAAATCCGGAGGGTCTGAAATTGAATGCGGTATAACAAGTTGCGCATGAATTTTTGAGCCAAAATACTGGGCTGCACTTAGGTAATTGAACTTGCCAATGGGTCTCCACCGGCTCTTAAATAATGTATAGCATACTCCACACAATAGATACCAACTATATTTTGTCACGCCTCTCATGTCTTTTTGCAGACAAGTTTGTGCAGCGGCCACGCGAGGCGCTGGCTGTTTGCGGAGCGCGCGTAAATGTAGGCTCCAGGGCTGTACGAAATTGCAGACGGACCATTCGCGATCGCAGTAATGGATCAGGCGACATCTGGTGACTATGTGTGCAGGAGGTCCAGACGAACGGGTTCAGCATGGACGTACCTGCCGCAGAGCATGAGGTCCTTGGTGCTGACCGCGCCGCACTGCGCGCACTGGCGCGGGTTCTTCGACTTCCACACGGCGGACACGTCCGGGCGCGCGGCCTTGTTCCCGAGGACCTGGTAGCGCACCGTCTTCGGGACGCGCGTGCCGCCCTGCTTCAGGACGGCGTCGATGCTGTCGAGCTCGTTGGAGAGGAGGCTGGGGACGAAGGTCGCTGGGGTGATGTGCACGATGTTGCGCGTGGTCTCCGGCGGCGGGGCGAGTGACTCCAGGAAGCGGGGATCCAGCGCGAAGCCGTTCGCCTTGGTCACGTAGGTGCCGCGGACCCTTGAGCGGAGGCGTCAATTGCGAACGAGGGAGGATCGCGGGTGCAAACCACTGCGGTTTCGCTTCTGCGTGGTGCAGGTATTTCAGCAGCGACATAAAGCGGTCTCCCTGGTATTTTGTGAGGGCGTCATAGTCGTGATGGGAGAAATTGCCACAGCCTGCGGGAATGAGATGAGTGGGGGTTGGTGGGACGCATACCAGCGCGGCGAACCGCAGGCTTCTGGGAAGACCATGACAAGGAGGAAGCGCGTGAGGGTCATGTCTGTGAACACAAGATGGCCCCAGTCCCGCTTTCAGACCGTCGTCAATGAAGCTGAATCCCAACGCGTGCATGCAGACTTGCCTCGCGCTTTGCAGACGCTTTCACGATCTACAGAAATCTGAACGGCCGGCCAGGATCCTAGAGTCCCTTGCTCCGCGCACCTCGTAGAGATACAAAATGGGCGCCCACTCCGTCCGCGTCGTCTCCGCCCACTGCTCGACCTGCCTGATGACGTCCTTGCGCGCCAGAAAGTCGTCCAGGCCGAGGTCCGTCGCGTGCTCCGGGTCGCGCGCGAACTTACCCCCCACGTCGTTCATGGAGATCCCGAAGCTCCTGCACTGCGTGAGCTTGGTCGTCGCGCACGTCCCGGAGGTGTTGACCATCATCATCGGGTTGAAGCTGCGCGGCGCACTCAGTTGCGCACACATAGGCGCGGGCAGCACCGCGACGCACTACGGAAGCCCGCTGAACGCAGAGGCGGCCAGGGCGCTGGTGTCCATTTTGCAGGAAGTGGAGATTCACCAACCGCGACCGGCTTAACTCGGCCCGGGGGAGTCCTTTCTTTTGCGACACTTTCCAGTAATTCGGGAGGGGCATTGTATTCTATTCTCCGGCCCCTCGCGCTCCAAAATTCAACAACACTTCTCACCAGCCCGTGAATGTAGGGCTCCAGGCATCAGGCTGCATCAGGAGTCAGGATCACCTTGACCATTTTTTCTCCTCAGCTTACTACGACCTGGATCCAACGCCTTGAGAGGGCAACCAAGATGTAGGGTGCTGGAATTAGCAAACAAGCCGGTCTCCTCCGCGTACTCTCCCCTCGTCCCCTCCTCTATGCAGTCGCGGCAGGCACCAGGCCCGCGCCGCCCGCCGCATCGACGCCCGGCTCGCCCATGCGGCGCTCCGCCGCCGTCTTGTCTGCCGCCGCCGGGGCCGCGTTGCAGTGCCGCGCGCCGAACAGCTCGAGCGCGCGCGCGAAGCTCTGCGTCGCGTGGAACAGCGGCAGCGCTGCCAGAAGAGCGTCAGCGGATTCGCGGAGACGGAGACGAGACGGAGACGGAGACGGAAGGATGAGACGCACCGCCCTGGATGACGGCGCCCGCCGCGTCGGGCGAGGCGTTGCGCGACTGCATCACTAGCGCGTCGTGCTTTATTGAGTTGGATTTGGGAGGGGACGGCAGGGCAGGGCTTACGGTAGGCGCCGACGACGGTGCACGCGCGGGCTTCGAGGCGGGAGGTGACGAGGACGCGGCCGCCGTGGGCGAGCGCGTCGCGGAGGAAGGCGCACGCGTCGGGGAGGACGGGGAGCAGGTCGTCGGTGCGGGCGTCAACTCGGAGGTGGCGCTGGACGACCGGCGCGGGGGCCGCGGCCACGTCCGCGGGGGCGATCGACAGCAGGTGCGTTATCCTGAGGTCGAGGAGGAGCAGGCGCGCCTGGTCGGGGTCCCTCGGGAACTCACTGGCGTGTGTTAGCGATGCATCATGGCGAGTGGGGGAGATATAGAAGGGAGGGGGGATGCACCTGCTGAGAAATAAGGCGTTAGGGATGATTACTGTGGTGTCAATTATGTAGTTCAGGAAAATGGTGACGTCTTGCTTGTGTTTGCGCTTCCAGGAGATGTACGCGGGGTGCGTTGGCGTGGGGGCGCACCCGCATGCGGCGAATGCCGCGAGCTGTTTTAGGAAGCCGTAGTTTGGCTGCACGCGCGGCCGACCTGGGGAGCGTGAGTTTTCGTTCAGGGGAGTGAGAAGATTGGGTACGCTGTTTTATGAAAGAGATGGCAGCAGAGGGGGTCAGTGACATGGACTTTATGACTGGAAAACACAAAATGAGGCTGGTGGGATAGCTTCAATAGGACACGACGCACGATACGCGGCCACTGCGCGCGTCAATATCTCTCACAAAATTAGGGTGCAGCACGTACGAACGGTGGTGCTCCGGGATATCCCCAGGACACAATGGACGAGGACCTTCCCCCCATGAGCGAGCGCGTCTTCGATAAAACGACACGCATCCGGCAAGTGGATCAAAAGATTGTCGTAGTCCGAGTCGTCGACCGGGATCACAAGATGAGAAGGCCCGCTTGAGGTGCTCTGTGGGCACACAGAGAGTGTATGCGATATCCCGAGCCTGTTCTTTGTCTCCTCGCTCCCTGCCGCCGAAAGACTGGAGAAATGAGCAGTGTCAAGATTGGCATGTTGACCGCCACTCACTTGCCAAGATAGATCTGGTCTTTGATGATTTCGTCTACACTGGGAACGGCGTCGCAAAACATGTTCAGCTTGAACGACTGGGTTCGCTCGAGGGGGCCAGCGCGCGTGAAGCAGCAAGGGTACTAGAGGTCCGGGGACGTCGCAGAAGAGGTGCAGCAGCCCCACAGTTACAATCGGCCGATCATTGACGGTCTTTTCTTTCGACCTACTGTGAGCCCACTCCAGCCGCCGCTCACGCTCGTCTACCCCGAATGTCTACAGAGACGGCTGTGAGCGCACAAGGACGGTCCTCACGCACAACGCCGCCGAGTCCCGACATCCGCGTATGCGCGGGCCCCCCGCATTCGCCGCCGCCCGATTCTCAACAGCGCCCACGTTCGGCGCCACTCCTACGGTCCGTACGGAGGGAAGCCGTAATCCCATCCATGTTGCTGCCACATGCCTCCTCTTGTACGCGACCGCTTCGAGTCAATTCGTAGTTGCGCAGCGGCACCACTTCGCCGCGAGGCAGAGCGACCAGCTAAATCCCGCCAATTCCGGGTCCCGTATCACTTCTCCGCCCACTCTACTATGAACATCCCCGAGTCCGTGCGCTGCTGCACACGCGACGAACACGGCCGAAATTGGGTGGCGGGACGACGCCTCTCCCCGGTCCCGATGTGCTGCAAATCGCGGCTCCTCGAATCGCCCAATTTGGAACAAGGGTACGGAGACGTCGCAAAAGAGGTGCAGGCTGCAGCCCTCAATTATCGGTCCTAAGGGGCCTGCGCGCATAATAGATTGACTCAAATGAACTGAAATGCGCACCCATCCTTTCGATTCAAACAGATCACGAGCAAGCGGCAAGCGGACAGGCCCACGCTGTTATCTCTGTTGTCATTCTGTTGCAGTAAACGGCCTTGCTCAAGTTCCAACCTCAACCTATATCTCGCAGTAGGAATCAGTGTGACATCCGCTGCGGCATTTCCGAGTTGGCTGAGGGCTGGGATCTACTACGAGGATTTCAAGCCAAGTTGGACTTGTCCAGTCAACTCTCTCCCGCCACTCAACATCTCGATTTTCTGAGTGAAAAGACCGTTAAAATATGTTGAGGAGCAGCTATCCATCCTTTCAGCGTAGCGGTAACTAACCTTCATCGAGCACAAGGATCCTGCTTCCTCGAATTAGAGCGCGGGCCAGTGCACGAATTTGTCTCTGGCCCATAGAAAGGTTGGCACCTCCGGACGCGAGCATCGTGCTCAAAGTGATATATGACTCTTCGACGCCATTATCACCTTGCACACACACTAAAGAGCCCTGCCGCACGGAGAGCGCCGTTCAGCACAACATCATCGTGGTCCCCCAGCGCGCACGGAGGTTTCCGCTAGCGGGCCAATATGCGGGTGGCACTCCGTCCTTCATGGCATCAGGCTCTTGCTCTATCTCAAGATACTGTTCTATTCGCTCCAGACTGCAGAAGAGTTTGTTGATTACCTATTGCCTGTGGTTGGAAATGAGCATGTCCAAGCTGTGCATCCAATGTTGTCTGATCCTCACTTTGTATCTCCAGCTGGTTGATAGTGCTGTTTGCGATAAGTGGGACGAGCAATTAAGTAACCATGAACGACATACCTAACACCATACATGATAATCATACCGAACCCGGCTGTAAGAGAGATTGGTTGAGAACCGCTTGGGAGGGGGGAAGCTCCACTTTCGCTGACTCTTTAAACCCTCGCATCAGTGCGCTGCATCAGACCTTGCTGAACGAAGCGAATGCGTCGCGCAATGAAGTCCGGCAGAGGGAACACCGCGACAGTGACACCCAGGCCGACGAATGCTGCCCATCCCAAGACTTGATAGTAAAGGAATCAGACCCCGAGACAGCTTTGCAGCAGATATACGACGAGTTTCGGTAGACTTTCCCATCCAATGACGATATTCTATAGGTCCGTGGTCGCGAGATTGTTGATCTTTCCGATCAAGTTCCGCCCTTTTGTTGCGGCTGGCTGACCACCCTTCATAGGCTCCAGCTCAGACGTCTCCGCTTTGACACGCACAAGCAAAGAGTACTCGGATATGAGCTCCGTAAGAATCGCTTCCGCCTGGAGAGCGACACGATTCTAGAGCGTCTGAGCCAACTGTATCAAACTAAGGTCAGACGAAACTCACATAGACGAAGTTATGCCAATGTGTAGCTAGGGATCCAATCGTCGGACCAACGAAGAGAAAAATGATCCAGAACCATGGCCGCATGATTGCGCCGTTGCCTCTGGTCTCCAGATAATAGCGCGATGAAGCGTACTTGAGCAGCCGATTGATTGCCACGGGACTGGTAAAGCTCGCAGTGCCTTGGACGATGCTCAGCAGCCTTACCACCACAATGTATTCCGCGCGGAAAATTCGCATGAGACCAATAAAAACATGGTAGATTTCCTCCTTCGTTGACGCTTGGAGATGCTGCAAAAGAGGTTAGAAAATGTCAATGCAATTGGATTGGGTGATATTTACAGCGAACGTAGCTGGCCTTGAGGTTCTTAGCATCGTTGCATTCGGGGAGCGGAGGAAGTAGATCATAAGGTAAATGCGACAATTGGCTCGCTAAAATTCAGGGGGGTCCATGAAGGCATAGATGGCGAGCGATATGAGAGAAGCCGTCTGCTCCGGGCTTGAAGTAGATTCCTGGCGCGAGTTAAGCACTTCCATAAATGGCGAAGTAAATTTTACTTACTTCAAGTTGCGCATCTAGAGGAGCAAACTTTCTAGGTGCGATGAGCGGACGGATTATACCGATAGTACCAAGGATTGATCATTTGGCCCACAACGCCCAGCCATCCTGAATATCTTCCTGCGGCCTGTCGAACAGCTAGAGGAAACAAGTTGCGGTAGCAATACGTAAAGCATATCACGGCGAGCAGAACGTCAAGATGGTGTATCGCGACAGTGCTGAAAGACTGCTAGAAATCGACGCAGACGCTAGGACAGATGTGTAAGCCTGTCAATGAGGAGAGCTTCGGTCAAACGGTATCATACTAATGAGCTGGAACCATTCATACATAGACCAAACACAAGAGCTTCGGATGTTATGAAGCCTTGCTTATCTCGGTCTTCACGGAAAGATGTAAAAGTGGCTAGAGCAAGAAGCCCGATGCAGCCGGAAAGGCGCAAGAGCCCAAGATATATTAGCTGTGTTTTCGAACTCGCAGCGAGGACGACCTCCTCGGGAACTTTGTTTCGAGTGTGGCCTGCACCAGGCTAGTGCGCTCTGGTTTCGAGACGCGCCTTGCGTGTAAAAAGAGGATCAAGGCCGAAAGCGCTGCACAGACGCTGGGGATGGACAGAGTGTCTAACGGAGAGCTTTAGTTTCAGAAGGTTAAACGATGGGTACGGGACTTGCCAACGAATGTATACCTATCGCCGCTGTTAACAGAAATGAACAGAGGGACCTGCGGGGGGTGCATGGTGGTATGTAGATGGTGGTGGTCCGCGGTATGCCATTTGTTTAAATTCCACCTACTAATCCGACGACTTGAGTTTCGTTTCGTTCAGCAAGGCAGCGCAAGGTCAAAGGCATTTCTGTTGATTATACTGATGGCGCCGGATATACCTACCTAATCCATATACGCCTCGCGAAAGATGTATGATACCGGCCAAAACTAGCAGCACAGTGCTGCGACGCATCTGCGCTCCTGCTTCGGGTGCTGTCGGGAGAGCAATAGTGTGCACAGCGCGGAAAGACCGCCGTAATTACGCGGGTCCCGTTGATCTGCGACCCACACTGACTCGCCTTGTTCACCATTCCGGCACGGGGGCCTTGGCCCTCTTGGAGGGTTTCGCACTGGGGCACAGTCCCGCAGCGCTCAGGGCGCATTCGCCGCAGCGCGGGCTCTTCGAGGGGCACATCGTCTGATAAGAGAATGAGCACACCGCACGCAATGCACCAATACACATAAACGGACCTGGCCGAATCCGACAAGTAACGGATTGATTTCGCGCTGCAGCTCCTTGGGGAGCCACGACTCGAGGCTGATCCTGCATGCTGCTCAATGATGTAGAGCATAAGATAGCCGTCGGGCACCCACCGCGCGTCCTCGGGCGTGTCAGCTGTGTGCCAGCCAAGCAGCCGCGTGATGCGCAGGACGTGCACGTCGACACCGATCCCGACATTCCTGCAATGGATAAGCGATGTCCTAGATTGCGCGGGTACACGTACAGGTTCCACGCAGCCTGGAGCGTGAGGAATCCGACTTTCGGGCCAACGCCGGGTAGTGAGATGAGTCCTTCGATCGTCTGGGGAACGTCTCCGTCAAATTCGTCGCGGAGCTTTTCCGCGGAAAGTTTGAGGTGTCTGCGGCCAAAAAATTGAGCATACATGACGGACAAGAATGATGCGGGCGGACTTTGTCTTGACGCGCCACATCCCGACCTTGTTGATCGCGTCCGAAATGACTGAGGGATCGGCAGCGAGTACGGCGTCGAGCGATACGCTGCCACCAAGGGCCGCGCGCAGCTTCTTGACCGCCGCATCCGTGACTTCGTCCTTTGTCTGCGGCGACAGCATGAGCGATACGAGTGTGACGAATCGTTTGTTCTGCCCTCTGCAATCAAGAACACGTCCTTAGAAATATGCACGGCAGCACTACCTTTGGATCCGTTTCCTCCCGCTGGGCAATGTGGCAACCCATGGTATCAACCGGAGCAACAGTCTTGTCTCGCATTGCCTTGATACTGTCATACACCTCGCGCCATCGTGGGGGTTCAGTATGTGGCATGGTCAGCGACTTCTTATAGAGCGTCTTGGTTTTTTTCGGGGATTTTGAGGGGGTTTTGGGGGAGCTTGCAGATGAGGCGGATCCCGATATATCCGTTTCCACTTTCACGCGTTTCCGGGGCGAGGGGGTGCTCGGAGGGGTGGTAGAAACGCCATACAGAGTCACTCCGCTATGGTATGGGCTCGCGCGCGCCTGTAGCCGTGGAGACGTGCGCTGGAGGCCAGCCATGATTCTGAGGGCCAGGAGGTTAGGCTTCCAAGAGATTGAACAAAGTGATACGAAAGAGGTCTGGTAAGGCAATGGTAAGGCGCGCCTAAGCGCGCAATGCTTGTGCCAACTTCACGTAACGTTGTTGGTCCTAGTTTGATTTCAGCTCAATTTCCGAGGAAATTTTACATCGACAATTATTTGAGATACTATCCTACATGAGATTAACAGCATGGCTGCTCTACATAGACATCTTGGACAGTTATTCCAGAAGTCAGCTGCCTCGAAAGCAATATATCACCAATCCTAAGCCTAAGACCCCCCTCCGAGCTGCCGCAGATGTTTGTTCCTCCGCCGCTCCGCCCCTTCCGACTCCAGTATAGGAAACCAGGGATGTATCTGCGGATCCCACTTGAGCAGCCCTGCATCGAAGTGCGGCATCTCTGCCATTGAGCTGGGTACGTTTTGAAGCCGCTCGCACACGTCAAGGAGGTTTCGTAGAAGCTGCTCGGTCATGTATAGGCAAAACGCTCGCTTTCACGGGACACGACAGCCCACCTGCATCCGCTCGTCCGTCCACAGACCGGCGTATCCGCCAGTAGAGCGCGACTCGATGAGGCCTGCGAGAACGGAGTGCGCGAGCTTGAACGAACTGGAGGGAGAGAATGCCTTGTCCTGGAGATGGTCAAAAAAAGGTGCGGCAGACGATCTAGGGCACACACGTCTAGCATTCGGGCACACACGTCCATAAAACTGTCGAAATCCGGGGATGCGACGACAGGGGTGGATGAGAGGTCGTACCCTCTCCCCCAAGCCCATTTGTAGCGACGCACGAAATTTGCGTGCATCTGCCGCCAAGCAAAGGACATCAAGCGCATCGACAACTGCACCGAGTGTGTTAGCACCAGATATGAAGATCACAACGACGCGTACCGCAAACATGGGAATCGTCATGGCTTGTAAAACCGTCAGGAAGCTATGCTGGAATCGCATTTCCCGTTCGGCCAGAGAATCTTCCGCAAATCAGTAACGGATGCGCCAACCAGTCGGAGGACTGACCTGGTTGAACAGCGAGCAGCATAGCATCCAAGCAAGCGAGATGTGCCTCGATCACTTGTGATACATAATAGTATGCGAACGGTTTCTCCTCTGACGTATACAGCTCGAGCTGAAACCCCGATAGGACCACCTCGCGAATGACCGAGAGTCTCCAGACCAGCGCACACGAGGGGATATGCTTCATGATGTGCGTACTCTGGAGTTCCTACAAGGATTATCTGTCAATAAGCATGTCAAGCAAGTTCTCCATGAAACGCATACCGGCATCGTCATAGAGATGGCCGTTAACCGCGTGTAGTAAATGTGCAGGTCGACGAGCATCTTCATGAAGAATCGCCGGCGGCGAGGGGGGTTATACCATAACGCTCTGATATACTCAGTCGTAAGCTGACGAGTGCGAAAGAAAGGAAGTCAACGAACTATTGGCTTGCGAGGCTATGAACGAACATGCCTTGAAGTGCCCACGCTGGAGATCCGCCCACGGGTGGGGCCGCTGGCTTTGGGTGTGCCGATCTACAAACTGGACAACAGCCTGGTAGCTGACGCCCAGCGTTTCGAAAAAGAAGCGGTCCATCACCCATGTCGGGTTGTATCGGTTCAGTACCAGGAGTCCGTCGTAGAACACAGTCTGAGCAGCGGTGTTGGAACGAGAGTCATAGGAGATGAATCAACGGACCTGCGTGGACGATCGAATGTACGGCATTCGTAAAGGCGGGTTCGGCAACCACACACGCAAATTGCCTGCCAACTGCACAAGTTGTCAAGCAAGTTTGGAAGCAGGAGGGCCAAACGTGCCTCCCAAGTCGAGATATTGGCTGTCTGCGACAGAAGGCGCTGTTCCTCCCATCCGTCTAAGAGTGTATCTATAGCATCCCACGTTTCGGTAACAGGGGGTACGTCGATGACCCTGATGGGAACAGTACTGTTAAGCTTGCGCGCAATGTAAGGGTCGAATGCTAAATGAGCCGGAGACGTAGGTCCCAGGTCTCGCGCAGGATAGGACTTGACAGTCTTGAGATGGTTTCGCGCAATGTTAATGAGGTCGAGAAAGTCTGACGTAGATTTGAAGATGTTGGCATCCATGGTCTGCAGTAATGCCTGATAACGATGTAAGACCAAACTGGAAAGTCATTGAATGGACTACCTTCCGCAGATTCAGTCTCGCAACGAGAGCAGTAGTCCAAGGTTCCGGAACTAATCCAGACTTAGTTAGGAGAGCGTGTGTTTTGGTATCCAAACCTTTTTTAGACTTCAAAAGCCAAGATGTGGCACTATCCAGTCCGCTGATCACATTTTGCACAGACATGCCTTCAAGGAGGGATGTGTCGCCTTTGTCACTCTGCCAGTCTTCAGTCTGCAAACGACTGAGCACATATGTGGGAGAATTGCAGAGAACTGACATCATGGACGTGTCCCTTTGATAGTTCGCGCCAAGAAAGATCGCAGCACTTGAGCAGTCCGCATATTGACGCGCGCAGAACAATAGGGATGAGTAGGAGAGGGCGTAGCGCGTCGTTATTCAGCCCATATGGCAGAACATCGTGGGGTATCTCTGAAACAACCAGTGCATATAAGCACGTAAAAACAGTGTGCGCTAGCGTGTTCCCGGCGTGCCACAATATCTGCGGACAATGAGCAACCCTATGCGAGCTCAAGTAGACGAACCCCCACTCACTTCGTACGAGAAGCATCTGTCAATGATCCAACATATTTCCTGGGGCAAGAGGGGTGTCCAGGGATCGAATGGAGGTCGCTCGCCCTCAGCCCCAACCATACCACTATCCAGACGAGGTTCACCGATCTGAAAAAATCGGCCCTGAGCCGACCCGCGCTCGAGTTTGGAATGCTATCCACCTCAAACGCACTCATGGCATCCTGCAGGGTGAATCCTTCTCTCAGCATCAAGCCCCCCGGCTCCATCTCTGGACTCCATTTGTCACTGAAACGCAAGCGGAGAGTGGGCACAAAGCGTACGGGCAGCAGCATCGGTAAAAATGCTTGTAACATCGTGAAAATTGTTCCCTCCCGGAAGATCGGCGAGGGACAGGATATCCATCCAGCAGAGTCCTACAGTGTTAGTCGAAAGTGGTCCAGGCACAAGCTGGAACTAAAAGGCTGTGCCGTCTGTTTGTCAAACACGCTTGTTCCCGATTTGTATGTCCTTGCGAGCAGATCGCGTCTGCTCCAACCTCAACCGCTTCCGGTGCACTCTAAACGGCTTCGCAAGGAAAAACTCCACCGTAGCTTCAGCACATGTCTCAGGAAAAGACCCCGCGGCGAAACCGCGAACAATCTTCTCCGGTATCCAGCCTACTGGTATTCCGCACGTACGTTCGAAAGACCCCCGCGACGCGTGTCTTCCAATGCGAACTCTAGCTAGGGAACCTCCTAGGAGCACTCTCAAACTGGGTCAAGATGCAGAACGAAAATCCGCAGGACAGGCACATATTCTCGGTGGTGGGATGGCACGCGTTGACCCTGCCACAAAAACCTAAAGAGCTTGCTGCGGCTCGGCGGGACATGCTAGCCGTTCTGTTGGCTGTCGGCCTCGACCCAAAACGATCCATTGTGTTCCATCAGGACTCTGTAAGGTCTTGGTAAACCCCCCCAGTGATCTCGTTCTCAGTCGACATCATCGCTTAGAATGCAATGCACACTGAGTTGGCGTGGATATTGAGCTGCCTCACGCCGACCGGAAGGCTCTTCAGGATGACCTCGTGGAAAGTGGGTATTGCGTTGCCGGCCCAGTTAACTACTCTGATATCTGCATAGACGCGTCTAGCGGTATCAAGGAACGCTAATGACGAGTCTGAGGTCGACGAGTCGTTGCTCAATGCAGGACTTCTCACATATCCTGTGCTTCAAGCCGCCGACATCCTTCTCTACAAGTAAGTGAGATGTGGCAGAAATGACTCACCCATCATACCGTGCTTTAGAGCCACCCACGTCCCCGTTGGTGACGATCAAACGCAGCATCTCGAGCTCACACGAGACATTGCCGATGCATTCAATCGTGCTTTCGGCCGCTTGTTTCCGTTGCCCGCTACGCTCATCAGTAAGTGTCCGTACTGCCGCGCCGATTTCACCAACATCCCGCCCAGCCCCTGCAAAGCGCATCCTGTCCCTCAAGGACCCCAGCGCGAAGATGTCCAAATCCGCATTTGACCCCGCTTCACGCATTCTTCTCACCGACTCGGCTGCTCAGATCGCCGCGAAAGTGCGCGCCGCTGTAACGGACTCCATCACGACGGGTGTCACGTACGACCCCGTCGCGCGCCCCGGGACATCGAGCCTGCTCATGATCCTCGCGGCATGCGTGAACGAGGATGTGCACGAAGTCGCTGCGCGCTGCGTGGGGATGAGCCACGGCGCACTCAAGGCGGAAGTCACGGCGGCTGTCGAGACGCTCGTAGCTGGACCGCGCGCCGAATTCGAGCGCATTAGGGCAGATGTGGGGTATCTGGACCAGGTCGGGCAGGAGGGCGCGGCCGCGGCGCGTGAGCTGTCCGCCCAAACCATGGCACAAGTTCGGGCGAAGATTGGCCTGAGTTAGCAGCGCCAAAACAACAAAAGTATAATGAGATTTATCACACTCCTTATTGCGTTTCTACTCGGTCGGATTCAAGCTAGAGGGCGTGGGGGGAGCGTCGTTGTTCATGTTGTGTACCACGCGAGTATAATATACCCCCCCCCCCCCCCCCCCCCCATGGAGGTTTGGTATCGGAAAGGCTTCCGGTGCCTTTGAGGAGTCAGCCTGGAGGAGACGACGACAGTGCCAGTAGCCGACAGCCTTTGTGAATGACGAGGAAAGATCTAAGAGAGCGCGAGAAGTGAAGGTTCTTGCCCCGAGTCTTGTCCCGATGTGTGATATACAACATGACATGCGCAGCCAGAGTTTCCTAATCATAAGTGTGCACTCCCTGGGCCTTGAATGGAGTAAAAATCGGGCGGTACAATTCAGATAGACTTCTGGTCAGAGTTGAGGCCCGAGGCCTGAACGCTGAACGTTGAGGTATGAATGGCGCCCAAGATGAAGGCCGCACAGAGATTGAAAATTGGACGATCCTTCCAGGCACCGTTGCCAGACTCATGGTCGCCTCGACCACATTCAGGAGCTTTCAGGGCGGTAGGGAGCATTGTTCGGCGCAGGACAATGAATTCTCAAGGCAAAGGTTCGCCGTGAATGGAGGTCAGTGCATTATGCATATCTATAGTTTCGCATCAGAAGCTGCCTAGATCTGACTCGCTGCATAAGCCTGAGATGAACTTTCACGAAGAACTCTGATCTGAATGACATTTCTTGAGTTGATTTGCCCTTTTACATCCAAGACTTTCTGAGTCGTGTCGTCCCAGCGAACATAGATGCACCCGAGGCCAGCTACTAGGATTTGAACCTGAGTACTGAATGCCAGTTTCAAACTGCGGCCACTGGGCTCAGGCTCGAGCTAGCGAAGACTGGATGGGCCTTGAGAGATAAAGAAGCCCGCCAGCACACTAAGAAAATCCGTTGAAAAGGATCAAGGACCATAAGGGCCCAGCGCAGCGCGGTTTCGTCTTCAACGGCGAGGACGCAGAGGGCAGGATGTATGATGTTTGTTAGGCTCGTGACCAGCCGGTGATCCCAGCAATGCAACAACAGGACAATCAGGGTCGGCAAGTATGCTGGGATACCGGCTGGGCTCCCTCGTCGCCTGTTTTGGTGATGAGATTTCACCCGCCATTTGAAAGGTGCGGACTTTGTCAAAACAACGTCGAAAACATCGAAAAAAGTGCTCAAAGTGTCTTAATCAAACACGGGTAGTTTTCGATTCTCTATCGATTGAGCCCAAGTCGTTTTTTGTATGAAAACTCGGTTTCCTGACCAGCTAAAGGCATGAGGATGGTTGGAGTGTACTCCTACAATGAGTTCAAATAGTGTAGATCATATTCCGATGAGAAATGCTGCCAAAGTGTCGACCGTAGTAGGAATCCAGCAGAATCCAGCTCAAGATGTGGCAGTGCATGACTGAATAAATCACGAATAAATCACAGATATATTCACCCAAAAAAACAACCCGGGCTCAATCGATAGAGAATCGAAAAATATCCATCTTTGATTAAGTCACTTTGAGCACTTTTTTCGATGTTTTCGATGTTTTTTTTGACGAAGTCCGCACCTCTCAAATGGCGGGGGGAAATCTCATCACCAAAACAGGCGACATGCCGGCCCAGTCCGTACACGAGGTTACCTGTTGTTTATGTTTGCTCTGATGTTGTGTCTGTTTGGTCTGTGCTAAATCGTCCCGCTCAGTCTTATTGTAATCGAGTGTACGTCGACTGGCCCGCGAGTCTAGATGTTTGTCTGCCAATGACTCAGCAGGCCCACTAGTACTGTGCTTCACTGTGACGGCCTCGGCATTTCAAACTCTGATGCACCCCATACCGTCGCGATTCCGTCCAGCACATATCCATGGGCGACAATATTGAACTGACTCGCATAGAGTCCGCTACCTCGGACAAGGCGAGCTTTGAGTTCCCCCTTCAAAATGGCACCAAAACGTACGAATACGGCCCTTCACACGACGAAGGGTCGGATTCAGATGAAGACGACCTTATAATGGATGAAGGAAGCCAGGCGCTGCTAGGGCCCCGGACGCCCAGGTCCCCTGGGATGCCACGCTCTCCAGGGACACCGCGGTCCCCCGGTGGACGACAGAAAGAACTCATGGTCACTGCCAAATCATGGCCGCAAATCCAAAGCATCGTCATGGAGGTCAGTCCGCTTGAGATGGCGCATGCTCGCTCTCAGATATGTCTCTCAGAGTGCACCCACCCTTCTTTTCACGACGATTGGTCTGCTGTTCACTGGTGAACTCCTAGACCATGTTTCTGTGCGTGTCCTTTTGTAAATGTGCTACTCGTAAGCTGACGAATTACGCAGCGTTGGCGCGCGATGCGAGAGGTCGATCAGCTAATTATGATTATACCCGTTATTCTGAATCTAAAAGGCAATCTTGAGATGAACCTTTCCGCGCGGCTTGGCACTGCTGCCAACGTCGGCGAACTCGATGATCCGCCCACTCGGCGCAAAATCATCATAGGCAACCTCGCGCTGCTCCAAGTTCAGGCTACCGTGGTTTCCTTCGTGGCCTCGGGCGTCTCCCTGCTCCTTGGCCTGATTGTCCCCCACATACACCCTCAGCGGGAAACTCTGGTCATCCCTCGGCGGCCCCTGCCCCACCGGCCACCAAGCGAAGGCCTGCGTAAATCTGGGTTCCCCACGTTGGTCACCTGTCGTATCTCGTGTAGTGTATTTTTTCATCTTTGTCGTAGGTTTATCATGGTCGCCTCGACCGCTATGACTGCCGCATGCCTCTCAAGTTTGCTTCTCGGTTCATTCATGTGCTTCCTCGTCGTGCTTTGCAGACGTTTTGGACGCGATCCAGGTACTGCATACTTTTCTATCGGAGACCTAGATTAACAATGCTCGACAAGATAATATCGCACCACCCATCGCCTCCTGCCTCGGTGACCTCGTCACCCTCATTCTTCTCGGTCTCGTTTCCTCCGCTCTCATCATATCCCTTCACACGCCCATCCCATTTACGCTCGCTATCATCGTTGTCCTCTCTGCGCTATCGTGCGGCATGTTCACACGGCGCAATCCCCACGTCGCGCCTCTTCTCACTCAAGGCTGGACCCCGCTCTTCGGTGCTATGGTCATCAGCAGCGGAACGGGCATCGTTCTCGACCTGTTCGTCAGTCGCTACGACGGCTTCGCGCTGCTCGCGGTTGTCATCAGCGGGCTTCCCGGCGCCGTTGGCGCGATCTTCGCGTCGCGGCTGTCCACCCGGCTGCACGCTGCCGCGCTCTCTCTCGCACCACCCGCCACTTCAGGCATAGTGGAGCCGTCTTCGAGGATGGTGATGCTCACCCTGCTCGTCGTAACGCTCCCAGTGGAGGTCATTTTCCTCTCCATTCTTGCTGGCCTCGGTTGGCTGCGCCTTCCCTTTGCGTTTGTCGCGCTCTCTGTGGTTTTCTTTTGCATAGCTGTCAGTCTGACTTGATGCTCGCGTTTCGGCTCTATGCTGACTTAGCGCCAGGTATCCTCATCCTTACTCATCGCGCGTTGGTTGACGAATCTGCTTTGGAAACGCAACCTCGACCCCGACATGTACGCTTTGCCGATCCACTCGGCACTCATGGACCTTATCGGACAGTTGCTACTGGTCTTATGTTTTGAGGTCGTATCGCTGTTCGGGGCGAGGGTACAAGTAAAGGCAGGGACATAGATAGATAGAGAATTTATCGTATATTTATTACTTTTACATACATCGTTGTATTGGCGCACATACACAGCGCACCGTATGTACCACTCGAGTGCCACGGAATTTTGGATTGCTGCACCGCCACGCTGAGGTAATGATGCGTGATCACAAACTTGTTCTCCTCCTTGATTGGGCAAGCGTGAACACGGTGTTTCCGCCTCTGCGTCCCTCCAATCGCCTCCGGACACTCTCATATCTGCTCTCGGGGCCAGTCTTTCCCCCCTGCGAACTTCCTGCCGTGTGGAAACGCGCAGAAGGCGTCCCTCTTGCGGAAAAGCGCGAACAAGACTAGGTCGTTCTGTGGCCCTCCCTCGACCGCCAGTGCACCCAGATTTGGATTCTTAGTCACCGTTCACCTGCTGGAAGGCCACCGACGCTTTCCGGGCGCGACAGCGAGACATTCACCGAGAATGTCTTCCAGGCTGTTGCCGTTCAGCAGACCCCAGTCCCCGATACGGTCTGCCATATTCAAAGGGCCACCGGATGCCGTACCTGCAACGGAGGAGCTCGAGTCCCTCCACGAAGAACTGAAGCAGTTGAAACTTAAGACACTCCAGCGCGCGAAGAAGGCGGGGGAGGACTTGAAGACAATCGAGGAATCGATGCGGAGGATGAAGGAGCGCGAGAAGGGAAAGGCGAAGCAGATTGAGAAAGTCAAGCGGGGAGCGCGACTGTGCGTTATTTCATTTCGTTTTGGGACGCGTCTAAATATCTGCTGATCATGTGTTTCACTTTCTGCGCCTATCTCTTCTTTGCCTCTTTTTGTCATCTTGCATTGCCTCTGCATGCCTTTCCGACCGTTTCCTTGCACCACCTTTTTTGGCCGGCATCGGACTACCCGCAGTTACACCTCTCCCCGATGCGGAGGACATTAAGCTCGTTATCAAGCCCCGTCTCTCGTCGCAACCGACATCGTCTATGCCACCGTCTTCCGCAAGATCTTCGCTCGATCCGCGCAGGTGAGAATTGAACCTTTTGATCTCGATCGCTGACTCACATGAGGTTTATTGTCTGGTTATCCTTAGTGAGGAATCAAAGAAAAAGAAAAAGAAACGGAAGCGCGAGGACGAAAGTGACCATGAACAAGGTACTATCCTTTCATCACCTCCTCTTCGTTGCTAAAGAATCCTTAGACACGCAAAGACCCCGCAAAGCAACCCCACCGGCGCCTCATACGCATCCTCCAAAAGCACAAAAATCCACCGTTTCGTCCTCTCAACCTTCCTCCAAGGTCTGACCATGACTGTCCTCACTCGTTCTGCTGCTAAACTGCCGCCAAAGTCTGGTCCCGACTTCACGATACCGCCCGCCGTGTCGCTCCTCCCCGTGCGGCCGCCGATACAGCCACTCCCAACACCGGGCCCAAGTAAGCCCACACAAGTAACGGAGGACTTCAGCAAGTCCAAGCAGCCAGCGCAGACGCCCGTTTCGACCTTCTACACGTCCATCGAACCGTATATCCGGCCTATTCGCGAGGAGGACGTGGGGTTCTTGGAGCATACGGGCGACGAGGTCGAGCCATATGTAATGCCCAAACTTGGGCGGCACTACCTCGACGTGTGGGCAGAGCAGGACGCTGCAGCGTTCGGTGCGACGCTTCCCTCAGGTGCGGGTCAGCTACGCGACGCGCCACCGGATGTGTTCATGCCACCCACGCCCAAATGGGACCCGTCGACGCTCATGGAGGCAGATCTTGTCACAGAGGCACGCGGGCACGGCCCGTTAACGGAACGCGTGCTGAGTGCGCTGCTGCCGCAGACCGACGCAACAGTGTGGAAGGGGGTCAAGGCAGCGGAGGACGCGATGGAAGGGCGCCCGGGAGGGAGTGCCGCGGCTGCTGCGCGCAAAGAGAGGATGAACGTCTCAGACCTCGAGTCTCGCATCCGCGATACGATGCGATATCATGGTCTGTTGGACCAGCCGGTGTGTGCTCCTCGCTCAGCTCTTTGAGTCTTGTCTGACCTCTCGGGTGTAGCCGGACTACTCTGAAAAGGTCGACGACCCGATCGCGACGGCGCTGCGGCACGCACAACGCGAGCTCCGCACAGTTGTCGCAACGAACAAGGCGCGAAAAGCACGTCTTGCAGCGATTGCGCGCGACCGGCTGGGTTACCAGGAATACCTCGAGCTGCGCGACTCGATTGACCGCAATATTGCAAACACATTCACGAAGCTGCAGAAGAAGGACGGCCCGAAGGTATCGAAGAAGAAGAAGAAGCTGGGTGATGCGAGTGTGACAGGTACGCCCGTGCCGGGCGAGGGTGGCCCGCCGCTGCCGCCGCCGTGCCCCGCGGCGCTAGGGCTGGGGCCGGATGACGACAATCAGCTAGTGGTTTCAGAGCAGCTGCGGCAGCTCGTAGAAACGCGTCGACAGTGGGTCGATACCGTCGGGGGCGTGTTCGAGCAGAAGCAGCGCGAGCGCCCCGGCTCGATGTGGGGATTTCCTGAAAGCAGTGTGTACGAGGGTGTCGACGAAGAGGTGCAGGCGCTGCTGCTCGCCCAGCCAGATCTTGATTTTGAGCGGCGGAGCAAGGGAAAGGGCAAGGAACGGGGAGACGCCATGGATGTTGGATGACCCCAGTCGGAATCCGCCTAATTTTCTGTCCTCATCCTAGTTTTCCACTGCATCAAATGGCATTTTCAATCTCGGACAATGCATGTATACTATTAGCAAAATGTAAGAATCGATGTTACGACGCTGTCTTCACTTTTTTAGTCTTTTTGGGCGGCTCGCCATCGACCGCGTCACCCTCGCCCTTGCGTTTCTTCCCCTTGGGTTTTTTGCTCTCGCTCTTCGTCTTTACGGGTGTGTCTGGTACGAGAACTTCCCCGTCGACTTCCAGTGCTGCAGGCGTGCCGACGCGATCACCCTCGCCAACCAATGAGCCGCAGGGCATGAATTTATGCGTCAGCAGTTCGCTGGGGTAACGTTCCCGGGGCGGATTTTTGTATACAGACGGTGCATTCGGGAAATTGGCGGCTGAGGAATCGGGTGTCGGCTTGACTGCCTGTGCGGACAGAACAATCGTTCGTGCAATGGGCGTCGGTACTGTAAGCACATCAGCAACTGTGGACGGCAGAAATAAAGATCGTACCATCGTACAGTTTTCCCTTCTTGCTTTTCCGTGGCAGCAGACCCGAAAGGGCCTTGACCTCATCGCCACCGAATGGTAGCTCCGCCGGCTCATCGTCACCCAAAGACCAGATATCGTACGCGACGTGCTTGCGCTGCAGCATACCCAGCTTCGCACTCTTCGTGCTTCCCCGCTTCGGGGGCTCCACCTGCGCGGACTCGAGATATTTCGGCTTTACCTGCGCGCTCGATTAGGTTACGTTTGGTCAACGAGGGAGTCGAGCGCACGCCGTCGGGGATGCGCACGAGCCAGAGCTCGAGGTCAGGGTTGCTGGAGAGGGCATCCCAGTCGGCGTCGCCCATGTCCGCGGATGCCTCTAGCCGCGTTGACTTGCGCGGCGGCACGTACGCCCAGTTGGGGTCGTCGCCCTCATTTCGTGCCTTTAACTGATTTGCGCTCTTTGTCTTCTCAGCAGCCTTAGATTTGCCCTTCTTGGACGCGGAGATTTCGGGTTCGGGAGAGGCTGAGCCTGAGGACGAGGATGAAGCGGTCGACGGCATTATGAGGAAAAGAGGCTAAACGAGGAGGATAGGATGAGCGAAGCGGAGCCAAACAACCGGATATGTATTGAGGGAGTTTTCACAGACAAGAAGGGATACATCATAAGAGAAAACGAGAACGATCATCTATGCACGTACATAGTGTAGCAACTTCAAAGCAAGAACGAAGGGGCAAAGATAACTCAGTTAAAAGGCCTGAGGGGATCCGCTGCGGGGCGACAATATGAGGGGGCTAACAGGATAATTCGAAGGGCTGGGCGGCCCAGGGGACGGGCTCATGAACGGGCTCGTGGGATATTCAGACGGGGTCTCACAGCGCGCCTCCGGCTGCTCCTCCATCGAGCCCGCCGAGGAGCGAGACATCCTGCGCGAGCGACGCTCAGCAATGGTGCGCAACTCGTCGTTCAACTGTCGGCTAAGTGACGACGAGTCGGAGTCGTACGCGGGGTCGGGCAGCTCAATGGGCTTCTTGGTGAGCCGGAAGGCATCGGCGTCGTTCATAATACCGACAGGCCGCCGGTTGGGTGCATATCGGTTCAGCGTCGGCAAAGTTACTGACGCGGTCGACGCAAACATGCTGCTCGCAGCGGCTTGCTTGTCGGAGCCTGTGAGGGGTCAGTATTGGTAATGCTTGCTGACTGTGAGGGCCCACCAATGTATGGCGCTTCCGGAACGGAGCCTTGTCCAGCGGTCACCAATTCGGGGCGTCTGAGAAGCACGAAGAGCATCGTGCAGGAGTATACTCGCGCTTGGATGAACGCAAAGATGATCCAAACTGTGAAGATTGTTGTAACATCGTAAAGGAGAGATGGGATGCAACCCACTCATTTTGTCTCGAACACTTCCGAACGATAGGGCAGTACCCGCGATTGACACTGCTGTGGATATGGTGCCTGTCTCAATTAACGCCGAGATTACCCTCGAGGGAATACTGACCGGCGGTCAGTCGATGCTGAACAAGGGGGGTGAGATGCGAACCTGGGTTTTAACGCGCGGGCATCGGTTCTTTTGAAGCGCTGCCAGAACAGTAGCACAGAGACCAAGACGTTGCAGATAACGGTCGCGATGAGAGCCAATCTGGGGCGGCCTTTATCAGCTGGATAGCCCACAAAAGCACTGCAACTCACAGCACGAAGACATTGAGTAGCCTGCTCTGCGTAGGCTCAGGTAAGATCATCAAGACACCGCACCCAAAAATCCCTGTAACCTGGAGGTCGTGTCAATCTTTTGAGCTCTAGCGAAGAACACGGACACCAACCGCGCCGCTGAGGATAACGAGCAGCAGAACTAACACAGCATGATGCTTCGTCCTGCGGGAAGATGATATGAATGTTGTAGGATGTCCCGAATCGAGAGCACGCACATTTGCCAATAGCGACAGATCATGAAGAGCTGCGACACGGATGTGACCACGCCCACCGTGAAGACAACAACGGTGAGGGCCCAAAACTGATTCTCCATTGCCTCGGCCTTGTCCTGACGGATGAGGATGAGAAAGTTCCATAAACGCCCGGTCATAGGAGATCCGCACCTGATTGATAACAAGGTGCATATACGCCATGGCGCAGCACGCGAGGGTGCCGACTATATCTGCAGCGAAATTCTGCGAGACGCCAAGTGCAATGAGCCCGCTGTCATGACGGCGGGCTCTGCTCGAGAAGTACTGTAACACCTGGACGGCTTCGAGGGTGAAGAGCACGAGGTTCACCCAACTACCTATGGCGACAGGGCTAAAGTCAGGTTAGATTGGAAGGTTGTGCACAAGGAAGGGGACATACGCTAGACTTGAAGGACTCAGTAAGAGCGACGTGTTGGTGAGCATGACGTGGGTGGGTATATGAGAAGGGGGCAGTAGGTGCGCGCAATATAAGGCGCGGCAGGTCTCAGATGGATCTGAATCCGCGCACACTTCCGCGGGTTCACTTCGGATTCGGGGGCATCAGCGGGCCGCTGCATTTTGGGGGGTCAGTCTCAGGAGAGAGAAAGGTGGTGAAGGTTGGAATCGCGAGTTTTGCTCAGTTTTCCGAGTTGTTCGACCCATGACATGGGAACAAAACACTACAATGAGACTTAGCCCACCACAAGCGGCTTGTTCTGAGAGGGCCCTCAAGCCATCCCCGATCGCTTCGGAAAGTTCGCGGGTATCCCAGGCCGTAAGAAAGGATCCAGAAACTAATCAAGATATTGAGACGAGTTGAAGGCATTGGCAAGTTGAAGGGAAGGCCTGGGGTCCGGGCCGGGGATGCATCGTGTCCACGTGACTCGTAAGACTCAATTCAATTCCGAATTCGGGACTTTTCATTGACTTTTCAAGTTGCTTTTCTCTTGCTTAAATGCTTGGTATAGTTGTGGTATAGCTTTGGCTTTGCCCTATCAGCACATCCAGCAGACTTTGGATATCTGAAGCTAGCCCAATTTCTACCTCTTTCCAACTCCAGCGAGAGCCGATTCGATGACTCGGAGCTCCAGCGATGGCTCGGGCGAGGAAGACGGTGAAGCGGACCACTCGTGGCTTGCAGCCCATCCATCGACTGGAAATCTACTCTAACGCCTGGCCACATCACTTATCTACCGCCGTTGCCCGGGGAGCTACCTCAGCGAAGCTCCGTCTTTCTCGGCTCAAGACACGGGCCAGGCCGCTGGAGCCTTCGGTGTATGGTGCTGACTCAAAACACATCTACGTTACTGGGTTGACTTGAACTTTCGCAAACTTGAAGCCGCCGGATCTTAGTGACGACTGACTATTACGCCAGGGACTTTCCGCGCCAGCCATGGTTGAAGTATTCCTGTGTCCGAGTCTTTCTCATACTATCGTTGGACTGAAATCGCGGTTTTACCATCTGGAGCTACTCGTGCAACGGTGTTATCACCCGCAGATCTGCATAGCCCTCCCGGAGGTGTCAGGCATCCATATGATCGTGATCTCAGGGCTAGCAGGGATAGATAGATGGGCGGAGAGCAGGGGACTTGACGCTGGCGAACAACGGGACCCCGGAAGCGGCTTATAGAATGCGACCAACGTGCGACGGAGCACCCATTGGAGCGTTAACGCCACTGCTTTTTTCTTTGTCGAAGCCCAAACATCTCCGATCTAGATCTGGAGTCTCGCAACTCTAAGAAATCTCGGGAGGCAAAACACAACCTCGCCGCGCGCATTTCTGAAACTCGGACTAGTCCTCGAGGGGCCTCAGGCTCGGCTGTATCTTGGGATAGAAAACACGGAGCCATATATTACACTACTTTCCGAACCTATCGTGGGTCGAAAATTTCCGGACATCGAATATACGCCGCTGAAGAGTTCAGTGAAGCGCCTGGCGCCCACGATACTAGGACATACCTGCCTACCTGCCTAGATCATCACGGAGCTGCCTGGCATGGCGGCCCCCGGGTCGATTCGTTGGAAGGGTACCCAATGGAGGACAGAGTTTATCTTCGCTGGCAATGATAAAACAAATGTAATCATATCGAATGACGATAGCGTGCTGAGGGCAAGTGTACAATTTAAACCATCTGGATACCTTTCTCTAGAGGAATGTGAATAACTTGAACAGCATCTTTGTTGATAGATTGGGATGGAATGTGATCCATGGTGTTGTGCTGTACCACAGTCATGGTAGGAAACGCAACCTGCGTATCCGTGTGGGACTCCTTCGAGGGCAGGGATCGCGAGATAGCACCCGAAAGGAACGACACCACTGTAGTAATTCGCCATGCTTGCAGAATGTCCTATGAGATGTGCGTGTTTTAGAGGAATAAAAAGAGCAAAGGTGTTACTTCTTACCCTCTGAGTACCAAATATCAAGAAGGCAGCAGTGGGGACTAGAACCAATGTGAACGAACAGCGAATCAAGATTTCGGAATAGTTACTAACGTGACGCCTGGATAAAATAAGGAAGGTTGTCTCCCGATGAAGACCAGAAAGCGATACATGCGCTGAACACTTGTCAAAAACTGCAACAATACAATCATGTAAACTTACACTAGAGCCAGCAATGAGTATCCGCTGAAAACCCCCATCCGGACGAAGAGATGGAACGGCGGAGTGTTGGTGCCGGTGCGGTCCATTGCCTTGAAAGCTTTGCTATGGCGATATAACTTGATCCCGACGAGAACTGGTACAAATTGCTATGAGAACTAGTTGGAGGAAGAAAAAGATGACACACTTTCGAATATCAGCACCACACCCATAATAAGGGCACTCGTTCCTGGGACTGCATTCCTGGAAGGGAAGGTGAGGGACGAAGGAACATACACGGATTTATGATCGTACACCACAGCTAAGTTGATCGTGCAGTAGAAGAGGTATCGCGAGCGCGACACAGTCTCCGGGTACATTGATCCAAGCTGGGCCCGCTCAGTGGTGCACAAATTGAGCCGAAGAGACACGAACAACGATCATCGCCACCGAGAACCCAAGGAACATGATATACGGACTGGCCAAGAGCTGCAGAGATATTCAGATGTGAACTCTAGGTATGTGCGAGCCACATTACCAAGAACATTTGCCACCGTCGTGTTCCTCCTTTCTGTAATGAAAGCCAAAGCTAGCAGATGTTAGTACACTATTTTCAAGTTCTCAACGGTCTGGAACGACAACTACGTGTATGACAAAGGACAGGCCTGCCATAGCGGTCCTTCAAAATAAGATCAGCATGCAGGATGGAGAGGGATCAGTATTCACACATTACAGGTGTTCCATATATGAAGGCGGACTGGATTATACAGAGTTGGCGGGGTGGCTCTGGGCCGGTCTGTTTACCGGAATACAGCCTGGGGAGCTTCAGTACTCCGTGGGAGTCAAACGGTCATGGAGCGTAGTACAGAAGCGTGAACGAAGTGGCATAGATGAACCACGTCACACAGAAATTGATGAGCATGGGGTGTCGCTGTACTTTCTTCGAGACGGCGGCAGTGAGAAGAACCAAGGGAATCCCCAGATGCCCCCCAAATATCTGCAGGAACATGAAGCCTGTAATGAGACCTTCCTGGTGCGCCTGAGTCCCATCCGCAGGATGGAGGTTATATTGGACGACTGACGATTAGAACCGCGATGTATATTGGATTGTTCAGAACTCACAGTGTGGTGCAGCGGCTGGAGAGTTGAGAAGGAACGAAATACCCATATTCAGGCCGGTGAATGGGGAGGACGAGAGGAAAGAAGAAGAGAGCTCTGTTCTGCGGCACGCAGCTTCGGCGGAGGTATTTTACGGACATCGCAGTTCTGTCAGTGGATCTTTCGTCTCGTAGCGTCAGATCAGCGCTTTGGCATCCGGTGCGTCAAAGACTCAGATCGCAAGTCCGATGGCAATGCGATCTCCGCGGATGAGATCGATGAGACTCGGAAACGGTGTTCCAAGTACTCGGTGAACCTCGTGTTCGGCGACTAAACAGGCAAAGGTCGAGTCGGAGAGCAGACTTTGAAAGACACGAGGGTCAAGGAGCCTGAGAGACGGAGATGATTTAAATACTGGCCGAGGAGGAAGTGGATTTGAAGCAACGATGATGGTCGTCCGTTATGGGTGGCGATCAAAAGCGGAATCCCACGCTCGCAAGTACGAGCGCCTACAGTTCAACTTCTTTTATGATGAATGGACATAGCCATTGCTGCATATCACAGTCGCGCAGCACCTTTCGTCCTCCCTCCATGCACGACTCCGTCTCTAACGCGCTTGTCGCTACGGGTGTGATGATCCTCCTCTACCATGCGCTCCAGACGCGGTATTCAACTCACAAACAGCGCTCTTGGATCATCACCACCCTCTCTAGCGCCACCATGAGTCTCTGCAGTGCCCCCTTTGTCTTCGATGTCCTTTTTTCGCGAGGGGATATTACCGCCTTGCAACCTCGTTTGGACCTTGCCGCGCTCATATGTCGCACCTTTCAAGGCTTCCTCCTCGCCGACTTGGTTGCTGGATGCAGATATTACCGGCGCCATATAACAATAGGCTGGGGGTGGATCCACCACTCCGCCTACATCGTTCTGCTGCACTACATGATCCAACGAGGATGGGCTCCTGGTTTCTGCCTTTGTGCAGTAATGGAGCTTCCGACGTTTCAACTCTCCCTGTCATTCCTCCACCCTCGACTCCGACACGACTTGTTGTTTTGCGCATCTTTCTTCGCCACTCGAATCATATTCCACCTCTTTGTCTTCGGCATCTTTTGCTCGCCAGCTGGAGTTTCGTTGGCACAAGGAAGTCGACTCCCCGCGACATTCCTTGCCCTAGCATTCCCCGGACACCTCGTATGGTTCGCGCAAAGTGTTCGGGGCGCTATTCGCAGACGCCACCGATCAGTTCGTAAAAGAGATATGCCTCGTGCAGCATTTCTGAATCAGGCCCTCGTTTGCGCAACACTGGTGTCTGTGGATGACATGACTCCGCTGTGGGAACGCGGCAACATGCCCATCAGTACGATGTAGATTGCGTCGCTTTACTTGAGGTATGTGTAGTCCCTTCACCTTCGGTGTTCGGTTTTCGCAACATTGAGACCTGCTTGTAGATCGTCTAGCCAGAGATGTTAGCCTGCCCACGCTGCGTGGGCAGGCTAACGCAGCCTTTTTTGTGTATGTGGTTCTGAGGAGACAGGGACTGTATATATTAGACCCCGCAAGCCGGACTGTGCATACCTACCCTACGTGTGCCATGCAATAATGGTAGTTTGATGCATTCTGAAGGCGCAAATTCTCCCACGAGGGCACATGGAACTCGCTGACTCGGGAGTCGAGGGACAATGATCTCAACGTTCATAATCGGGCTGAGATAATAGTGTGTTCCAGCGGGATAGATCAGCACCCTAGTATCTGTAACGGGTAGAGTAATCTGCGAGCCGATTAAACCAAGTTGAACCATCGATTCTACACACACCTTTAGGGGAGACGACGAGACCACGGCCCTTTGACGCGCCGCGGTAGACAGTTTCGATAATGTCAATGACCTGAAAGAAGATGAAGGGTTTGATTGCGGTTGGGATAGATGGACGCGCCTCCTGCTTGTTGTCCATGGCCCAATTTCTATACCGAGCATTACAAACGGGCGAAGACGAGACAAGGGAACGGCCTACATCTTATTGTTGTTACCTGTACCCAAGTCGATCATGATATGCTTGTTCCTTTCATTCCTCGCAAATGAGCCCACCAGGAGCAGGTTCACGAGAAAGGATTGACAGACCGGTAGAAGAACATCACGGTGCACGGATCATACAATTCGTACATCTAGATAACGCGAGTCAGTGTCGAAACAGCCAGCTGAGGAGAAGTTACCTTGTTGAAGTCAGGGACCTCAGTGATATCCGCGAGGTAGATGACCGCAAAGTTCTGAACCTTCTCCGCAACCGCGTACAGGCTCTCGTCCATCGTCATGCACTGGCTGTCCCAATCATGTCCAAATCGGATAACAACCACGCGGTCTTCCTCCGACTTTATGGCCTCATCTACGTGCCATCCAGAGGGAAGATGCGGGAGGAAATAGGACATGGCAACTTGAAAGAGACGAGGAGGATTGATAGCCGAGGCCTGGTCTTGGGAAACTAACAGGCGCAAACCTCTCCTTCCATATAACAACTCAGTCGAGGGGTTTTTCTAGACTGACCGCCGTCGAATTATCTTTTTCATAACATGAGTCGCCCTCGCAAAGGCGGCAAACGGCCAGCTCAAGGTCCAACTGTCTCTGGCAATCCCGTGTCAGACGCAAGACAACAAGGAATCGACGGGGAGAGGCTCAAGAACGAGGTCGGTTTAGATCCAACAGCCAAGATATTCCAGAGGCTTTATGCTGGGTAGGGCAACGAGCTCTTCGTGCAAGATCACTACAAGGGGGCCATTGAGCGTTACAAAAAGGCTATTGAAGTGAACGGGCCGCAACCCGCTTACCTGTCAAATCTATCTGCAGCATACTTGAAGTTGAAGCGGTACTATAATTCCTCTTGCTGAATGTCTTCCGCTCACCCCTCTCCAGGTACGACCTCGCAGAAGAGACCGCGACGTCCGCGCTTGATCAAGACCCTTCAATGCTCAATGTTTTGTACCGACGCGGTATTGCGAGGAAGGAAACCTGCCAATTCTCAGCAGCGCAAACAGGTAGATCCTTCAACTCAACTCAGGGCCTCCTACCCACTGCTACATACAGATTTTAGGACTATCTTGTCGAAGGACCCGGCTTCTGTCAACGCCAAAGCCGAACTGTCTGCAATCCAAGAACTCCTAGGTCTGGGACAACCAACCGCTGGGCAGACCTCGGATCCTTCCAAGATGTTCGTCCTGCAGCTTTCGCTCGCGCCCGAGGGCTTCTTCGACGGCGTTCTTGACCACACCCTCGCCGCCTTGCGCGCCCGGATCACTGTCTCTGTAGCGCGATCCGCGAGCCAAGCTTTCGATCTCCTCGCCTCCCCAGACTTGACTGCGGTCTTCGTAACTGACCCAGGCATAGTTGAGCCCAAGCACATTGCACTACGCGCCAAGCTCGTCGCGTACGCCAAAGCGGGGGGCTCTGTGGTCATCGGGGGCATGTTCAGCTCCTTCGTCACGCCGCCCAAACTGAATTCCTTCTTCCGTGAGGCATGGGGCCTGCAGTGGGCGACAGGGTCCTACCACCGCGTCGTCTGTACCCTGAACCCCGGGAACGAGACCGTGCAGCAGAACCCTTCTCTGCTTCCGTCGTATAGCATGAAGGCAGTGCTTCTGAAGCACATCGGCGCTGGTATGGCTCTCTATACCGACCCCTACAACTCTGCCTTCGAGGCACCTGCGTGCCAGACCAAGGTCGGGCTGGGCCGCCTGGGATACGTTGGCGACGTCAACGGCGAGCAGGGATCTACCAACGTCATCTTGGCGATGCTTGGTGTGTTAGATACCCTCCCGGCCCCGCTGCTCCGCAGCGGAAGCGGCGCGATAGCGCACTTCATTCTGCACCTCCCGCTCAATGAAGATGCCGACAACGAATTGGATGATGACATCCTGTCGGCGCTGCATGCCCTAACGACCGTTTCTACTGTGCAGACGGCGGAGGCCGCGATGCCCCTCCTGGCATCTCCGGCACTCAGTGGCGTGTTCATCACGGACCCCGCCGTAGCGGCAACAAAACACGCCGCCCTTCTCGCCAGGCTCGTCGCATACACCAGGGCTGGGGGCACCGTCGTTCTTGGCGGTGCCTTCAGTTCACTCATAGAACGGCCCGTGATGGAGGCGTTCTTTCAAAACGGCTGGGGTGTCTCGTGGAGGGTGGCGTCGTACACCCGGTCAACGTTCGTCCTCAATCGGCGCACTGCACTCGCAGAGTCTGCGGTCAAGCAGTTGCAGAACGCATACGTGATGAAGGCAGTCACTCTGACCGGCGTGCCCACCGCTGCTTCGCTGTACCTCCCAGGCGATGAGTCTCATATTGCGGACCCCACAGAGACACCGGTGGTCTTTGCAGAGGTCGGGAACGGTCGTCTTGGCTATGTAGGGGATGTCAGTTCAGGGGAAGGCTCCATGAGTGCCATCCTCGCAATGTTTGGGCTGCGCAGTACTTAGTAGCCGACTGGGAATGTAGTATAATCATCAAGACAGCTCGATATCGGGTAATGTCTGTGTGCGCTTCACGAACGCTCCGCTGCCTTTAGGTGTGGCGCGTATTCGCGCCAGCCAGTCGTTGGATTTGCGGGGTACGCGGATGCCCTGCAATACAGTGAGAAGAGAGTTCTCAATCCAGCCATGACGCACTTCAGCAGAGTTGTCGATTTGCAGGGACTCATTGGGGTCGTAGGCATCTGGTTTCGGATGCTTCACCGTTCTCGATACTAGTTTCAGTTTCTTCTCCAACAATGAGATCTAATGCAATTTGAGACAATAGGAAAGTGGTGAACAAGGGACTGACCCGGTTGTCACGTCTGGCCAACTTCGCGCGAAGCACGTCGTTTTGGTCTCCCTTTGTGCTCAGCTCAGAAAGCTGTCGCTGAACGGTGCTTCGTAATCGTGAGTTATCTGCCCGCTCCTTGAGGACCATCTCGTTTGCCCTCGCTTCCTCGCCTCGGGCTGCTTTGGTCTCCCTGTTCGCTCGCACGACGGACTGCCGAGTCTGCTTCAGCTGCTCCTCGAGCGACTCAGCTACTCCGAGCTGCAGCCGGAGCTCATCGATCTCCGCCGTTAGTGCCGCGATTCTGTCGTTCGCAAGGCTGAGCTCCAGGAAGACCGGGTGAATGCGCTTTTCCAAGTTTTTTGCAGCATCTAGCAGTTCACGCTGTCGCACGAGATCAGCATCAATCCCGGGTTGAGACAATTCGAGACCCACTGCGACGTTGTCCTGGGGCTCGAGATCCCGCGCAGCATGACGGATCTTCCGTCCTGCCTTCTGGACACTGATAGGAGCTGAGTCGACGTCGATGCGCGCTATATTGTCGATCATTGCGTGGACTTTGTCGGCGGGGTTTGAGTCGGCAGCGAATGTCAAGAATATCTGAACTGGTTGCTGGAATCCCTTGGGATGGCGGCATATCGCGCAGTTGCGCCCCGTGGCCGTCTTTTCGGAGCAAGGGATGCACAGTCCGTGGCCTGCGATCGGAATTGCTTCAGTGAAAGGACGGAGTCGGAATGCTAGCCTACTGTATGTACTGACCACAAACCGGGAGGAAGCGAAACATGTCCAGAGTGAAGCTTTCAAAGCAGACGTCGCATCTTATTTGGACGCTCATGGTGATTTGGAGGAACGGCGGTTCAAATCTTGGCAAGGGTCAAGCAGGAGTTCTCCGAGTTGGTTCGTTGTAACGGACGCGTGTAGTCACGCCACGTGTCCACTTCTCCCTTTCAACCTTTTTCAATCATGCCCAAACCTCGCAGGGAAGGAAAGACTGGACCTCGGAGGGAGGCAAATGCGACAGAAATGAAGAGGATGGCTTTAGAGACAGAGCTACGAGCTTCAGAGGGGGAAAGGCTGAAAAACCTCGTTCGTCAAATGATTTTCAATTTTGAGCCTTGGCTAAAAAATGTGCACAGGGAAACGATCTCTTTCGCCAAGGAAAATACGCAGAGGCTGCCGCCATATACAACCAGGCAGTCAATACGTTTGGAACGCAGCCAGTCTACATGTGCAACTTGGCTGCCACTTACCTCAAGCTAGAAGAGTGCGCCCTTGAACAAAAAAGGCCACAAAGAACCGACTGACAGCCCTTTCTCTCCAGCTACGAAATGGCTGAGCGGGCCGCACTACTTGCCCTTGTCCACGACCCGCGGATGGTGAAGGCCCGATTTCGGCGAGGCATCGCGCGCAAGGAGAATCACAAGTTCAAGGCAGCAAAAGCAGGTGATCCCTTCTTCTTGCCGGCCGTGTCCATGATCTAAAGGGTCATGTACACATAGACTTTGAGACTGTCATAAGAGAGGATCCGAACTGCGCCGAGGCCAAGGCTGAGCTCGCTGCCGTGAACTTGTTGCTTTGTGAGATCGATGGCGAGCAACTTGAAGACAACTCCGACGAGTCGACGGACTACGAGTTTCCCGCGCCTGATACTCCTCCTCGCGACCCTCTCCCTATGTGGCTCGCCTCAGCGTCGGACTCGGAAGATAGTTCGGACTCAGACAGCGGCGACATTCACGAGGACTCGGAGCATGTTGGCAATGGGATCCCGTGCAAACATCATAATCGCAAGCCCCTGGGTTGCGCTAAAGGCGCGAGCTGTGTCTACTCCCACGCGCCGGACGCCAGAAGCGTGCCAGACAAAGAGTGAGTGGCGAACACACACACTTCGCTTTTTGTGCTAATAGTGGGCAGGGGGCGTAACGTCTGTCTCTACTTCCTTATGGGGTCCTGCAAGTTCGGGGACCGCTGCCTTTACTCGCATTCAAAGGGGGAGCTGCCGGACTTGTGGGGAGCTGACTTGCGGAAGCACGAGATCCGAGAAATGATCACTGAAAACGAGCGGTCCATCGAAGAGCGTCGTATGTTCTCCAAGTACATGGGCAAAGGCCCACTTGCTTCCGACACATTGATGGCCCTGAAACGGGCCACCGACAAGGCGAAGGAGGAAAAGGCGCTCAAGATGGCTCTGGCCGAATTCATGTACGACCTGCTCGGCGAGGAGCCACCAACGACCGCGCCCCCCGCTCCTGCGCCGTTCATCATGCACCTCACTCTCAACAAGTCAACAGACATCCCACGCGCCGCCGTCACGGGCCTCCGTGAACGCATGGAGGTGTCGCGCGCCAAAAGCGCGACCAAGGCACGCGGGATGCTCTCCTCCCCGGCACTACGCGGCGTCTTCGTGACCGACGCGGGCATCACCAAGAACACGGGGCTTCTCGCGCAGCTTGCAAAGTACGTGCGCGGGGGTGGGACCGTCGTCATTGGCGGGTCCTTCAGGCTCTTCGCGAGTAGCAAGCAGACGGACGTCCCCGACGCGCAGCTCGTTGAGTTCTTTCGCAATGGGTGGGGCGTTGCGTGGCAGCCAGCTGGTCGTACGGAAGGCTCCCTCAACCTGAACACACAGCACGCGCGCGGGGGGGTAGACGGCTTGCCGCCCTCGTGCAGCGTCAAGGGCCTCTCTTTGAGGGACGTCCGCGTGGAAGACGCGCTCTATCTGTCGTCCGCCCCCACGTCCAGCGATCTTGTTGAAACTTCGATTGTGTTTTCGCAGCTTGAGAAGGGATATTTGGGCTTTGTGGGGGATGCTGGCGCAGAGAGCGCGACGACCGAAATCATTGCCGCGATGTTTGGGTTGTCTCCGTCGTAGATTACATTCATCCGTCACGCCTACTTGACATGCTCACTAACAAATCTGCTCACCTTCTTGCTTAATCTCTTTGTATACTTAGTTGCAACACATTCATGTATTATACCAGAGCGCGCACGAGGCGCCCCGGCACGCTTAAATTTGGCGGAGCCGGTGCCTTCAAATGAGTCGATGATGTGCATTATGGTCGCCACTGTATACGTGGCCGAAAGACTTCGGTGATATCAGAGGTTGGAGGCTTCAGACAGACAGACGTGATGTTATAGAGAGTAAACACATCTATCAACTATATATTAGTAGACAACCAAGCAGCAAGATCCCGTATGCATATTAGTATTACAATCTCTCGACGGCGCCGTACATGTTGGCCGCGCGTGGTGGGACGACGCCCAAAGCGCGCATCAGTAGCTGTCGTCGCTCCTTTGTTTCAAACACGGTCGCATGGTCCAGCCCTTCAAACCACAACACCTCAAGGGCTCCCGAGCGGCTCATCCACCGCTCTGCCCCCTTGCCCGCGCAATCCCACTCACGGGCGCCATCGGTGAGGTACGCGCGCACGTCCGCGCTTGGCACAATCTGGTCCCCTCCCCCGAGTACGACCGCCACCCGCCGCCCGGTCTCGCTGAACCGCTCGAGATCCGTGCGCCACACACAGCCTTCCTCCCAGAAGAAGCACCGCCCGAGCACGCGGGCGACGTCCGCGTCGCGACTCGCGAAGTACCACAGCTGCCACTCGTTCGAGCGGCGCAAGCCCGGCGGGCGGTAAAGGAAATTATACGCGACCGCGGGGAGGTGCAGCAGGAACGGAATCGGGTCGATGAGGACGAGCGAGGCAACTTTGCTGTTAAGCGTGTGCGCCGGGTCCTCAGGGTCCAATGGCGGAGTAAGGATGTGCCCGGCCAGGAATGTCCCATATGAGTGAGCAGCCAGGACAACCTGTGGAATGGACAGGTCCTCGAGGGTAGCGTTGATGGCGGCGAGGGTCTCTGCTCGCGAGGGCATGGGGCTGGTTATGCGAAAGCTCACAGGCAGGAATTCCATGAGGAGGAGGGACTGGGTCGGATCAGTTCGTAGAATGTCGCGGAATAGAGGTACATATGGGTGGAGCCCGATCTGTATCTTGTCAGATCACTGGAAGGTCCATGCACAACAAACGCACGCCTATTCCATGGAGGAAGAGGATTGGGTTCTTGCTCTCAGAACCAGCCCTTGATGGACGGTACCAGTAAGAGAAGTGAGGTGTTGCCACAGATTTAGTGAAAAGCGCTAATAGAGGGCGCGGGGGGAACGCTCGGAAGTATGAGCCCCGTGGTGCGTAATGCTTGAATCCCAGGGAAAGAAGAAAGATAGAGGTGAGGGTATCCACCAAGCCTACGATCTGTGTCAAGTCAGAAAAGCATATGGCCCGCAGCATACGACACGCACCATGTACCATATCAGAGGCCGATGTAGGGCGTATATCGGATCGAAAGACAGCCTAAGACTTTGTACGCCGTGGGCCCGCCCAGGCTCTAGCTTGCGACCAAGCGATTTCTCCACAACGGATGTATACTCATCTATTTCCTCCTCCCATTCGGGAGACGCATGCTCTGGGGTAGAGGCAAACAGCGCCCAGAGTATCCAATCGCGCGCGTTCTCGCGCTTGATCTCGGAGTTGAAAGGCAGGAACCAGCCCGATGGGTAGTCCGCAGTCATCTGGGATGCACACTTTTCGAAGAGCTCTTGACGCGCCGAACGAGATAGTCGCGGGGGCATTGGTGGAGTTGGCTAGACGCATTCAGTCTTAGGAAACGGGGACTAGGGAGCGGGAGGAGTACCCTATTGAACCGTCTGCTTCGGAGGAAGAAAAAGCCATAAAATGAGGCTTCACAGGCGGCTACAATTCCCAAGACAGGCGAGACAAGGATGGTGCCCGTTGCAGCGCATGCGATCAGGTACGCTACACTGGCTGGTCCAACGAGGCGGAGCCCGGCAATGCAGACGCGTATGAAATAATACTCCGGGAGACTCTGGCCTATCATTGGTGCGGTGGAGACTCCAAGTTTCGGAGAGGACGGAGGAGGAGGAGAGATTCTTTTCACCCTGCCATTGTCAGTGTGCTACGAGTCACGACAACATCGTGACGACACGCGCAGTCAAGGCACTCACGGCCCGGGTTAAACCGAGCAAATATTAGCACGAGTCGGAGAAGAAAGCGTTGAGATCAAGTTGAGATTAGTCTCTTCAAGCAGACGCTATCTATGCTGCTACCTCGCTCGTTATATATATTGGCTGGAGGCTAGTTTTACATGAGAATCTATCTGCACAAGTGGTACTTACGAAGAGCCGAGCAAAAGCTGAGTCCAAGGCCGCCCGCCATGAGCTAGTAGGTTAATCAAGTAAACTAGAAGAAACGGCATGCAAACCGATGCCCTATACCCTCAGCTCTCTCCAGCTTTCATCCCGCGCGTCCTCCACCAAGAAGTCGTACCACAGCACCGCAATCGGGGCTGTGGCGAGATGCCACAGAGAATGTGCGTCGATTACTCTTAAAAGCGGTGGAAAATCGATCAGCTCGAGGGCGCTCGCCGCGGTGGTAAGGGCGACAAAGATGCCAGCGTTTCCCACGAATGAGGGGCGATAGGATTTGGGACGCGAAGGGAAGCGCCGGAACAATGAGAGGGACGCAGGAAGGGAGTAGAGCAACCAGAGCGCATTGTGCGTCAGGCCGACGACCATGTTGAAGATGATGTTGTACGTGTAGTCGAAGCGCGGGAGGAGCGTCAGGTAGGAGACGTGGCCAAGATATACAAGGATGCAGAGGAGGGTCCAGGCTTTGTGTGCTAGGCTGCTTCCAGCCGGGGCGCCTGATGTCGAGAGTGTAAGTCTGTTTCTCCGAGGGGATGAGTATAGGTGGAACAGGCGGATGACGGTGTAGTATAGAGCGTAAAGTATCGTCAATGCTGCAGAGAAATAATCCAATTTCTCAGTCCTTGACATGTCTAGTACAGGAGCGTGTTAGTCATGGCTCTTGAAGTCGGAAGCAACGGGCCTGACCTCGCGTGTGGAACACAGCCGACCAGATCCAGGCATTAAAGCCGGTAAAAGACCAGATGATGTAGTACCACTTCATAGGATGCGAGTCCGGTATTTCTCTCCTGACTCTCGCCAGCCCCCGTGCGTGCGCCCATAGGTTGAGTAGAGAGAAAGCAACGGAGGCCGGCTCCTGCATCCCAGCAAATCTCCAGAACGGCCACTTTCCGTAGTACTGGTGGACTCGATCGCCTAGCCGAATATTTCGCGATGTGATCTCGTGCATGCACGAGTACTTGCAGTTGTCTTCGCAGGTCCAGAAGGTAAGCTTCAAAGGAATCGAGAGGGGGACTTGGTGACTGCAATAATGATATCCACAACGCTTCAGGCAGTTTTCGTATTCGGGCGACCGATCTCCTGAAGACGCCCAAGCAGCGACCACGGCTGCCGCAATGAGAAGTGCGCGTGTTAGTCGGGCTCCCATGGTATAGCTAGGGAACTGATCCCGTTTGCTGCAGGACCAGAGAAGCGCGAAAAACAAAGCTGCTGAAGTAGGTGGCTGTGACGTGGCGATGACCTGAAACAACCCACTTAAACAACCCCCAATAACGCTCGGGCCGGCTTCCTCGGCAACCTCGGCGTGGCTCTTCGACCTCATCCTTCAAGTTGTTCGTCGCGCCTCGCAAGCTGCAACTCATCGCATTGAACTCGTCCTAGGGAGTTCCTGAAGGACCCAGAAATCTCGCTTCTCCCTTGTGCGGGCCTCTGCTCAAGTCGAACTTTCATGGTCCGCTCCAGCCAAGCAACCACATTCTCCTCTTCGCCGTATTTCTTTGACAGAGGCTCTCATGGAACCGCACAACCAATATCGGAACGCGTCGCAGTATGCTTTAGTACTTCGCGTCTATTCGGTATGCTCATTTTCGATATGAAGCCACACTCGCGGCCAATTGTCTCGTACTATTTTCCTAAAGGTGTTGGGGCACACCACTATGGGGTTTGAGTTCTTTTTCCGGCATGAAAATGTTTTGACGTGCCCTAATATTCAGGAGCGCCACCCGATGAAACCGCATAGATTAACTTTGACAAACGCTCTTGTGATGGGATACGGACTCGACAAGCAAATCCAGAATATCTATGATGTTCGTGCTGCGACGCAAGCAGAGCTCGAGGCGTATCACGACCACGATTATATCGATTTTTTGTCGAGGTTCGCAATGATCTACTGCGTAGACGCGCCATTTCTCACTTTCATGCGAAGAGTAACTCCACAGAACCAGTCGGAAATGCGGCAAATGATAGACACATTCAACTGCGGCGAAGACTGCCCCATTTTTTCTGATCTGTATGATTTTTGCCGCATGTATGCTGGCGGCTCCCTCGCGGGCGCGCGGAAACTGTGTGCTGGGACCACAGACATCGCAATTAATTGGTCCGGCGGCCTCCATCATGCTAAACGCGGAGAAGCCAGCGGATTTTGCTACGTCAATGACATCGTTCTAGCTATTCTCGAGTTGCTCAGGTTCGTCAATCAAGCATACAACCACTCAACATTAACTTGCATAGATATCATCCCCGTGTGCTGTACATCGATATAGACATCCATCACGGCGACGGCGTCGAGCTCGCGTTCTACCAGTCCAATCGCGTCATGACCGTCTCATTTCACAAATACACGGGCGAGTTCTTTCCAGGGACGGGCAAGTTGGACGACAATGGCTCGGGCCTCGGCAAGCATTTTTGCTTGAACGTCCCACTCCAGGATGGGATCGACGACGACATGTACGTCAATATTTTCAAGTCGGTCATCGAGGACACGGTCGACTCGTTCCGCCCGACGTCGATTGTCCTGCAGTGTGGCGCAGACTCCCTCGGCTGTGATCGGCTCGGCGCCTTCAACCTCTCGATAGCGGCGCACGGCGAATGCGTCAACTTTGTGCGCAAGTTCAACGTCCCTATGTTGGTCGTCGGCGGCGGCGGGTACACAATAAAAAATGTGAGCCGCTGCTGGACGTACGAGACCTCCGTGCTCGTTGGCGCGTCCATTCCGAACGAGCTCCCCGCGACGGTCTACGACTCGTTCTTCAAGGACTCGCAGTTCAAACTGCACCCGCCGCTCACTGGCAAGGTCGACAATCAAAACTCGCCCGCGTCGCTGCAGCGCATCACGATCAGCATCAAAAACAAGCTGCGTTACCTCCAGGGCGCGCCGAGCATCGCGATGCAGGAGATCCCGCCCGACATCCAGGGCTTCCTCGAGGACGAGGAGCGCACTTTTGAAGAGCGCCAGGAGGAGCTCAGCACGGCCCTGGCGGGCGAGCGGCGGTCCGACCGCGTGACGGCGCGCAACGACTACTTCGAGGGCGACAACGACAACGACCAGTACGAAGTCCCGCCGACGCCCACTGTGAGTGTGCGCGCGCGTGCCGTGCCTCCCACCCGGCGCGGGCGCGGTGGCCGGCCGCGGGGGCGGGGCCGTGGTCGGGGCCGTGCGCCGCTGCGCGATGACGACGACGACGACGATTCCGCTGACAGCTCAGCACCCCGCCGCGGGCGCAAACCAAAGAGCCGCGGCCGCGGGAGAGGCAAGGTCGCCGTTACCGAGCGGGACCTCAGCGAGCCTGTGCCACTGCCTGAACCTCTGCCAGAACCGCTGCCCGAACCCGACCCCGACGCGCTCATGGATCTCGAATATATGCTCGAAGATTGACGTGTTCATTATTTACTCCACAAGAAAGAAAAGGACGAAGGATGTATCTTGTTTACGTGGTACCACTTGGGGTATATTCCGTGTGTGCAAGCCCCCGCTCGTACCCCCTCTGCTCCGCCAACGACAGCTGCTTGGCCATCTCGAGTTCACGTAAAAAGGTAGCGTCCTCGTCGTCCTCTGTTTGGTCACGCGCCGGCGTGGTTGTGGTAGGTTTTTGCGGAGAGACCGGTCTCGACGACATGCTTTGCGGCGACCTCGATCCGGAAGCCCCCCCTCCTTTGCTTGAACCCTGCTGTTGCTGCTGTTCCTGCTGCTCTTCGAACATCTCCGCCTCAGCCATGTCCTTGTATCTCTTCTGTCGCTCCTGCGTCCCCGCCTCGAGCTGCTTGAACTTCTGGATCAACCCCGACCGCTGTGCCTGCGTGCTCTTTCGCGCAGCCTCAAGGCCGTCAGCAATCCTGACCTCCCGCTGACGCTGCTCCTGTTTCTGCGCCATCGGTGACTGTACGCTTTTCCAAAGGCCCCGGACGGGATGCGCGATGAGTCCAACAATTCCGCCCGCAGGCCTGATAGTTGCATTTGCAACTGCATACATATTTGAGGATCCCGCAAGGCAGTAAAACGGTACGAGGCTCACAACTTCGCAGGGACCCCTTCACTGCACCCATGAATCCCTGCGAAAAATGAGTTCGATCAAATTGAACATGATTGATAATCTCACCTCCTTCTGAGCCCCTTCATATGGCTCTCGAACAAGACCGGTAATCCCATCATAATACCCGTAGAAGAGGCCCTGACCGACATCTTCAATCAGTTCCGTCGCGTTATGCAGACATAGCCGAACACCCCGCACCTTGCCGCCCTCTTTTAACCCGCTCGCAAAATCAGTGACCTTCCCAGTTTTCCGCACTTTTGAACCATACAGCTTCGGCGTGTTGTAAAAGCCTTCGTGAACCGAGGCGACGATGTCCATCACGCCTATAAAATATGAATGGCATCCCAGCCCCGAGCTGAGGTGCGCACCTCGCGGAATTGCGGTGGTGGTTTTGATAATCCCCTTCATCGGCGAGCTGGTTGGACCCCTGAGTTAGCCAAAGAAATTATCGTGAGATTCTGCGTGAGACCTACTAGAATATCTGCGCGATCCCAGCATAATAATGGGTGACGGTCCAGTAGATGGCGCTCGCGCCGCCCGTGACTGGGTCGGAGACCTGCTTGCGCGTATCATATTCCTTTGGCCCTGTATAGATAGTCGGAGGCGTTCACCGCACATGTCAGAATACTCCAACGCACGATGTTGATCTAAACTCGACATGTCAAGCAGCTTCGCATCAGCCAAGGTTTGGGCCGCAAAACCGCTGAGCTTCAGACACTGCATGAATTTTGAGATTCAATTGCCCTGGTCGAGGTTAAAATTTGGAAAGCTACATACGTATTCTGTGGACCACCACACTGCGAGTCTTGATGGATCCAAATCACATCGCATGTTGAGCAGCGGCAGATGACGATAGAAGCTGTCGACGCCTTTTCTTACCCCGTTCTATTCAGTATCAATGTCGGCCGAGGTTCGAAAAGTGTTCTGCATAGAAGCACACATACCTCCTGATGTATTTGCTCTGCCATGTGTTTCGCCGCGCTTTTTGCCGCGGGGCTAACAGCGAACTTGAGCGCATCGCGCAGATTCTCAACGTTTAATTTCTTGTGCGGGATCGGCTCTGGTCCGGCCCCGGCTTTGTGGATCATGCTCCCTGTATTTACGTTGGATTTCTGCGCGTCAATAGAGAGGGTTGCATACCCCAGAAGCCCTGGTCCCCGAAGAACGGGACGACAACGGTCGGGCGACCCTTCGCCAAGCCAACGGCGGTGGTGCCAGCGCCGCCGTGGTGCACAACGGCTGAAACACGCTCCTTGTCAAACAGCCAGTCGTGCGGCACGTTTCCGAGGATGAAGATGTGTGACGGGATTGTTGTGCCTCCAAGGCCGCCCTAATTGTGGTTGCAGACATATAACAGCCGATGGATTTGGAAGCAGGGAGGACTCACCCAACCGGCAGAGACCAGGGCGCGGACGCCCGCCTGGGCCGTCGCCTCGAAGATCGTCTCTAATACTCTGGTCAGTGTTGGAAATGCAATTTGTGATTCAATTTACTTGTCATTGCCTCGGCGTCATCCACTACGACGGACCCAAAACTAACGGATATTTTGAGGAGAGCATGAGAGATGCATGACTTTCGACGAACCCGATATAAACGGGGGCTTCCCCGGCCGCCAAAAAAGCGGCGAGGTCGTCCGGAGGCGTGTAATTCGTTGCTAAATCCAGGAAATAAAATCCCACAACATCTGCATACGTTGTCAAAGCTTTCGATCAGGGTTCCCAGCTCACATACCGATGTAGTTTTTCCAGTCATTGGGCTTCGGAATCAGCGCCGGGCTCATGCAATATGTCCACGGAATCTTGACGCGATCGACGAGACTTGGGCCGGAACGCAGAGACAAAGGCTCTAGGCCAAGCGTTCGCGTGCGGAAGTTGTTCACGAGGTCTCCGATCCTGAAAATATATTTTAGAGCATATTCATTGAAACAAATGAAGTGTCGTGGTACCCTTGCCAGGTCATTATATCTGCGAGAGCGTAAGTGAGGTAGTTCGTTAGGCCATTCTCCGCGTTCGACGACATGATGTTGACTAATGGGTGCGGAAATGCAGATGTAGGACTCCTGTTAACAAAATAAACGATCAGGGATGGCTATACCACGGGGAAGCGATCGTACCAAGGCATAGCTAGATGATCGTTAACGAAAGTTCATAGTACTAGAGGAAATCGATGACGCACTGAAACTGAGCAGAAGAGGAATCCCAAGGGCCTCGGCGCAGTGTACATGCGCAAACGCTGGTGGGTTGGAGATTATTGCATCGGCCGCAAATGTGCGACCGGTTTCTTGACATGGCGAATGGCAGGCAAGCCAGCATCCGTTTATCATCTTTAATGCTGATCAGAGTGTGTTCCCGAACAAATTGAAAGCCGTACTTCAGTCAGCATCTTGCGCTTGCGGCCAATGTCGCCATTGGTGAGTGAGGTCATTCCCGGCATCAACCCAGGATCTGGAAAGCGTAAGCAATAAAACACGCCAACATGGAAGCAACTGACTTTTGACCATATAACTCATTAGATCTTGCGGGTTGCCGCCAATGTTGAAGAATTCCAGCCCAGCTTCGTTAACGAACGTCCGAAATGTTTCATGAGATGCAATCCGCACGCGATGGCCATCTGCTAGAAGCAGTTTTCCGAGAGCGACATAAGGCTGGACATCACCTGATGTCTCCGTCAGAAGCCTTCGTTTAGTTCATGAATCTCCAAACCACGGCTTCCGACAATCATAATAACGATATTCATGGGCGGATACTGCGACCATTCCGTCTTGTCTACCGCGAACTCTTGGATATCGCGGGCATAGTCCTTAGGGAGGTCGGGGAGCTTCTTCTTGAGATCCAGAGATATGACGATGCGTCCGTCGGGCAGGACGCGGGCGCTCGAAGCAAGCCCTTTTCCGATTGCCTTGTATTGCGCGTAGTCTAGAGGGAATAATGAATATTGCTGATATAACGCGCTGAAGAACAAACACCTATCTGCGGGTCGGTCTGGATGCTGCCGATGTCCACGACCGTCGATTGCTCAGGCTCATACTCGGGAGGGATATCAGCGTCTTTGGGGAGAACGGCAACATTGTCTTCAAGGTCCTGCATGTGGAACGGCTCTGGTTTGCCCATGGTCGACAGCTCAGATGGTGGTGGGGAGCAAGTGCTGAATGCAGCTGAATGACTTCATCGACGATACCGCGATCACGTGTTACATATGGGCGTATTTTCTAAGTGGTGCATACCCAACTCCGAGCATTCTTCAAATGTTCCTGGAAGCAGTCATTAGAAAAGCGAGTGGAGCGCTAGAGAAAATCCCTGACATCCGAAATCCCTACAGCAGCCTGAATGTCCTGGACAACGCCCTCGATCTCCTGCTCTGCCCTCGCCACGAGCTTACGTTGCACCTTGTCCGATTCCGTCGTGTTCGTGGCAGAGCGGCGTCGAGCAGCGTTGCTGGTCAGGCTGGTCAAAGTCGCGTCATATTCGTATTGGAACACAAGCGTTGCCACGAGCGCCTCCACGAGCGCCGCCACGGTGAGGAGCGAAATGGGCAGCGCCAGCACATCGGGAACGCAGACAGCATCGAAAAGCAGCGCCCACGTCTCCTTCTGCGCGTAGTTCCACCCTCCACGGAAGCTCAGCACCTGCTGGAGCGAGGGCAGGGCAGTCCACAACTCGTCCAAGAGCAGCTGTGGCGTGTCGCCGAGGCGGAAACGCAAACCCGACAGTACATCGCGGTGTCCGATCTACATGTATTCAGACGAGGAATCGCGGTTTCGGAAGAGGCACACCTCGAGATCCTCGTACGTGAGATCGTGAGGCGCAAGTGCTTCGAACTCCCATGAAAATACTGGACTGAGAGGTTCGAGCACGTCACGATGCGCCTGAAGGGTGTGTAGAAGCGACGGACGAATCGAAGAACGTGGAAAGAGATACCTTGACACTGATGGCCAGACATGCCAGGCAGAGGTCCCAGACAACCAGATTCCAGCCCTCGGGTGGAAAGGCAGGGTCCCACGGGAGCTCATTCTTCGCCGCCGTATCTGAATTTTGCATCCCCTGAATCCTCTTCCGCTCCACATCGTTCGTCATGAGAAGGAAGAAGTAGCGAAGGAAAAGGTACGCCGCATGGAATCGAGTCTCTGGCGAGGTGCGCAACTGGTCGAGGAGATCTATCTCTTCATGCCCGTCGGACGAAGAGAAGGAGACCGAAGGTCGTTTGAGGGAAGGCCCAAATAAGGACCTTGAAGCTGAGGAGATTGGTGGGTAGTATGTCGATCTCTTTGGCAGCACCTGTAGGCGGACACGGATATGATCAAGACCACAGAGGAGCAAAACGACCGGTCACTTACTTCGAGGATCCACTCGATCACCTTCACGCGCCACTGCGTACCGACGCCGATGAAGTCCTCCCACTTTGAGCGCTCCGCGTCTGTTGAGGTCCTCGCACCGATGTCGAATTCGAGGAGTCCGTCTTCAGCCCTCAGACGCTCCTCCCTCGCGACGAAATTGCCAATCCGAATCTTGGCGCACGCCTCTCTACTCAGCGGGAGGCGCGCTATGTGTTCGGGGGGTGGGGCGATAATAGGGACGACGAAAGGGACGGTACTAGTTTGCGACGCAGCTTTGATGAGACGCCCTGGTTTCGTCGTCGGGCACGGCGTGTTTGGTACGGTAGGGATGAGTTCCTTCTTATCGTGCGATGCCTGCGACAAAGGTTAGAAGCTGCGCCGACGGGTGGAGGATACGAGCGCAAACGTGGGACGAAGACGCGGCTGACCGCAGGGAGAACGACTTGCGGAGGCTTGCGGGCACGCGAGAGAGACTTTTGCTGCTAGAAGAAGGCTTGGAACGGGAAGATGATGGCGCGCGCGAATGCATCTTGCTTTTCTTGTGAGTCGCATAAGTCGGATCCTCGTGGAGGGACGAATAAGAGCGCTTTTCTGCGCGGGAAACTGGGGTCTTAAAAGAATTGGATCGAGTGAGCAGCCGTTTGTCAGGCGTCAGACGTTGTGTAGGGGTAGACTGAGAAGAGCTGTCGAGTTCCCGCATATTAGACAGCTGGGTTCAGGATACTAAAACCAAGGAAGATTACCGCGATTCAGTTGTCGAAGCGATTTGATACGCAGAGGAAGGAGCTTGGATTGGAGAAGAAATCAGAGAGGCGTCTACGTCTGCCGCGTAGCCAGAATAAGAATGGACGGTGGAAGCAACAGATTCGGTTCGAGAGGAAGACTTGGAACGAGCGCAAGCGCTGCAGTCGCATGATTCGGCGATCCCGGCGGAGTCAGAGGAGGAGGATGACGATGACGATGACCGAGGTCCGAAGTCGTTTCGGCGGGTGTGAATAGAATGAGAGATATTGACGTCAGTATATGGCGGGGCCGACGAGGCGGGATAGTCAGGAGTGACAGACAAGCTGCGGTTTTGAAGCGCCTCTGGAGAGTCGCGGTTGCGAGCGCTTTCACTGGCCGCAACGACGAGCAAATGGTACAGCTGCGAGCCGAAATCTTCGCCAGCTGTCTTTACTATTAGCGCTTCGGCAGGCGAGTCGGGATTGTGGTCAGAAGTCTGTGGAGAGGAAGACGCCTCATTCTCAGGGAAGAAATCCGCGCCAGAGTCTGAGGAGCGGCCTGGTGAGCTGCTGATAGGGGGACAGGCATTCACGTCGTCGTCTTCCAGCTCGTCCTCCTCGATGATTCCTAGATAACGGGTGTTCGAGCGTCGAGCGGTCGTTGGGGACGCGGTAGAGGAAGCCTGTATTGCCGTTAAAGAGAGCGCGTCGGATGTCTCGTTTGACCCCGGAGTGCGCATATATGCGGGTGTGGGGACGGAGTCCTCGTGCTCGGATTCTTCGATGCGTTCCAGAGGAAGTCGACGGGTGATTGGGGGAGTTGAAGTTTCTGAGCGGGCAAACGACGAGAAAGGATCGATGTGCGGGAAACAAGACGCGTCTTCAAGTTCGCCGAAAAAGCGCATATAGCCAGGTGAGATGGACGTGTCTGGAATGCCGCTAGGACTGTCTGTGGATATGGAACGTTGAGAAGAAGAGGACACAGGAGTCCGACGGCCTGCATGAGGGACTTGATTAGAGATACTAGAAGGAGAGACGCGGAAATCTGTCTTGAAACGCATGTAGGGGTGCGACGCGAGCCTCTGAGCGCGTCTTCTAACGACGGGGGTGTGAGGGTAGTTCATATGTCCGCCAGGAGAGTAGCTTGGAGCACAAGGATCTGGGCTCCGAGGCGCTTAGGACCTGTGTGCAGGTAGGACGAAGGTGGTGGTCGAAGGAAAGAACGCGATAACGTGACACGGCTGCGTTTGGGCTGCGGGCAACCTGCGGGCAACCGTCAAAACGATCTCGGGCGTTGCTTAGTCTTGCTACACGTCTTGTCGAGGTTGTTCGTGTTTGCGCGTACCCTAAACCTCTTTGACTAAGACCACCACAAGGAAATGCAAGACGAAGCGCTCGTATCGTTCCGGGAGGCTTTGGCGTCCTCGAAAAATATCATCATCGTGGCTGGCGCGGGCCTCTCAGCCGCGTCTGGTAGAGTAACAGTTTCTCTCTTGAAACCAGCCCACTGAGTTGCAAAACTGGCTTTCAGGGATACCGACATATCGTGGTCAGGGCGGCCTGTGGCTTAATTTCGCAAGTTATCTGACATAACTGACGCTTTTGGCCCTGAACTCTGATAGGATGAGACGAAGTTGGCCAAGCCCGAAGCTTTCAAGGACGACCCCAGTCAGGTCTGGCAGTTTTACCACAGGCGTCGTCAATCGTGGGCTCTTCAACAAAGATATACGTCGAGCATCTCATTTATCCATGCTCGCCAGATGTCTCGAGGCCGAGCCAAATGCAGCCCACCAAGCTCTCGCGAACTTCTGCCTTCCGGAGACCTTGGCGCGGCTAGCACCGTCGCTGGATCCCAAATGGCCTGCGCCCCTCCTTATCACACAGAACATGGATGCCCTCTCCTCACGCGTGCTTTCGTCCTTTCCCCCTGCGGACAAGGAAGCTGCAGAGAAATGCATCATCGAAATGCACGGCTGCATCTTCGAGACGCGCTGCACCTCGTGCGCGCACGTCCAGCGCGCATACGCGCCGACGCCCGGCGCTGAGGCACTGGCAAACGCAGCCGTCGGTACCACGCTGCCCATCGAGCAGCTCCCGCGGTGTGGCGGCGCCGGCTGCACGACCAATCGCTATGGGCGCTGCGGAGGCCTCCTGCGCCCGGGCGTGGTGTGGTTCGGAGAGGTCCCGCTTCGCATGGGCGAGATCGCACAGCGCATGAATTGGTGCGATCTCCTGCTGCTCGTCGGCACCTCTACGACGGTGAGTATCATGAAGGGTTTTCCGGTCCAGTACTGATCTTGCCAAAGGTGTATCCCGCCGCAGGCTTCGCCAAGACGGTGAAGGAGCGCGGCGGTAAAGTCGCGGTGTTTAACTTGGAGCCGATGCGTGGCGACGCTGCCGTGGATGCAGATTTCACGTTTGTGGGTCCATGCGCAGAGACACTACCACCAGCGCTTGCACTATCGTAATCTTCCAGTCTTTCGCTTTGAGCTCGACAGCTAAACGGAGGCGGGATCGCAGTAGTCAATTACCGCCACAGGGTATGTGTATGAATACAAATGCAGGTCCGTCATAAGAATATGCAATCGTAGATGCATGCAAGTAGATGTGTCAGTAAGATACAATGCAGGTCGTTTCGGTCGTTAGGCCTACGTTAGCATTAACAGCCGTCAAACTGTGAGTTGCGCGGGAACGTATATCCCGCCTGTGCCCATGTCGTTAAATTGGGGTTCTGATACGCCTGCAGGTGCCTAAGTGCGCGGAGTCAGAACTAGGATGCGCAGGTACATTGGACGGGACGGACTTAGCGATGTAGTCCTTCGTGGGGCGGTTGGGCGGGTCGCAAGTCATGCCGTTCTTCACGCCCGGCTGCTGGTACACGCGCACATAGTCGATCTGCATCTGCGCGGGGAACACCATGTGCTTGAAGTCCTGCGCCTGGAAGTTCGGCGACATGCCCAAGTTCATCACGATGTACTGCAGCGCTGTGAGTCGCGTTGCGAGAGCGGGACGGGCGCGGGACACACCATGGGCTCCTCAGGGATCAGTCGCTCAGAAACTTGCGACTGAGAGTCCGCGCCGATCGTGTCGGGCGTCAATGTCCAGGTCTTCTTCCCGTTGAAGAGCCAGTTGATGTACCCACTGCCGCGTTTTGAGGGGTTCGACCACCACTCGATCCCGTACGTAGCGAACGCCTTGCCGCTGTAGAACCGGTCGTCAATGTATGTCATCCCTGAGATGGTCTGCTGGAACTGATTGCCCTTGTACGAGTTGAATATGGTGGTGGTAGAGTTGACGATGGGCGTCACATCGGGATTGTTGTTGAACTGGTAGTCGAAGTTGTACGGCGCCACCTGGTAGCTCTGGGACGCCTGTCCGCGGAAGCGCGGCGCGGTCGGGTTAATCTCGACCTGGGCCTCGAGAAGATCCATCTCGGGTACGCCACGGCCAGTGGACGTCGAGGGCCCCGGGTGGTCAGAGCCCGGGCAGGAACATGCGGAGAGACGTTGCCCCGGGAGGAAGCTCAGCTTCTTGTCAAAGACCGCAGCGGGTTGGTTGTCGTGCGTTGTCTGATTGGGAAAGGTCCCCAGATCACACGCAGCGTATGAGTACGGCCACATCCCCTCCGTCGTTGCACCGTAGCCCGCGCGTCCGAGGTTGCCCATCGTCCAAGCGCCAGGCCAAAAGCCGGGCTGTGTTGGCGCTCCAGGAAGGCTGATGGATATCTCTATGTAGCCCGTGGTGAAGCACAATTTGTTCCAAGACTGGAGCATCGCTAGAAGGCGTCAGCGAGAGAAGGATGGAAGGTGCATGTGCGCATACCGCTTTGGAAATTGAGGTCGTGATTGTTTACCTCGCTCATGGTTATGATGAGCTTCCCGTCCTTCGTCGTTGCTGCCTGCAGAGAAGATCAGGACAAGGGAGATTCCAAGGAAAACATGCGCACCCCGGGGTCATACCACTCCAAGTCTCCCGTGGGCCAGTAGTGTAGGTCCACGGCTTCCCACCAGGGATCGTCGCCGGGGTAGAACGAGCGGCCATCGACGTTGAACTCGTCACTGAAGACGAGGGCGTATTTCTTGCCATCGGTGCCGGTACGTGAATACGCCGACGAGGGCGTGTCGTCGTCAATTAATTTTGGGAGATTGGTGAGATCCGGGACTTGTCCCGTCCCATTTATGCCGCCCAGATTGAAGCCCACTATTCGCGGACCCGGGTGCGTGAATTGAATCACAATGGGCAAGCCCGCGAAGAGCATGAGCAGCCCCCCGAGGATGAGGATAAGGGCAGTCGCGTTCGCCCACCCGCGCGACGAAAAGACGTCGAACGAGCGGTCCCTGCGGGCGTCCGCTACCGGGTCCGGGTTGTGCAGCTCGTCGTCCAAATCGAGATTTTTTTCGAACCGGGTGTTGACGGTGGCCGTTCGGGCCAGCGTAGGTCGCGCGTTTGAAGGCGCTTTGCGAAGGCGCGAGCCATCGCCGGGGTTGGTACGATTCAAAGTTGGATCGTACTGGGAAAAATCAGCAACATGGACGCGCGCTGAGATGGAACACACACGGAATACGGTCCAAAATCTGCACCGATGGCGCCCGTGGCTACACCCTGGATGATGCCTGCCCTGCCGCTGGACTGCGCTTGGGGTGGAGGCGGCGCCGCCTCCGTAACCGCACGTGATGTTCCCGAGCGTTGCGTGCCAGAGCGCTGGGCTCCGGAGCGCTGACTTGTGGGACTCTGCGGCGCCACCGACGTGTAATATTGCTGCGGATGCGGTTCGGAGGGCGGGGCTCGCCGAGGGGGACCATGGTTGTTCGACATCGCGGTGCGCGGAGAACACTGGACAGGCGTGGTAAGGCCGCGGCCAAACACCGCCGCGTGTAGAGTCACGCGCTCGTTTCTCAGAATCTCTCCTTCAAGTTCCTCCAACTGCCAAAAGCTTCCAAAAGCCCGCAAAAAGCCGCAGAACCAGGGGGCAAATGGCTGGGAGTATTGCGTTTGAGCACTACATTTCGGCAAGGGACCCGAATCATTCGTCGTATAGAACGCAGCTGCCGACGTTCGACGAGAGAGGCTTGGCTCGCTACTAGAGCGAGTTACTAGCCAGGAGGCACAACTACGAGGAGTCAGTCCCGGTGCAACAACGTATAAGACATTGTTCGATGCCTACAGGTATACGTCTCATCCTGCTTGACCAGGATTAACAACGCTTTGCGCGTGATCCTAGGTGCTCTGGGTGTCAAAGCATTGGCGAGACACATTCATATTTTGGATGTGCAGGCGGGATGCAGGGATACCTGGTGGAGATGGAGGAGGGAGGTCGGAGGAAAGGCTGGAGTTTGTGATAAATTGAAGGCATGTCGGGTCACGCTATTCTTGTACTAATACAGGGGTCTAGGGAGCGAATGGCTTGACCATTGTGTTCAGTTCGCAGAAAAGTGAATCGAGCATCGTACATCCTCGCGCGCGCAACACTGGGATCAACCTCATCAATCGTCCGCGTCAAGATATGGCGCAAGGCAACATGAAAGCTGCACCACAATGGCGCCAACCCACATCGGCTTCGAGGCGACCTTACTCAACAGCGAGGCGACCATACTCAGCAGCATGTCGTGCGAAGCAGCACTTTCCACAACCACGCAATGTCTGTGCGCAGGAGGCCGCCACAGCGACGGTCCTTCAGCGCTTCAGCGGCTGATCATGCAGCCAGGGCCGCCGCAACAGGGGCGAGGGCATCGACCTCCGCGTTGGCCTGCGCGTCGGCACGGGCGTGACGTCAATGTCAGGATGCAAGGGTTCGAAACACGAGATGATCAAAGGAGAGATCATCGACGTGCAACGCCGCGGGCCATTCTGGGTCGAGCGGTCTCTGGAACGCAGAACGTCGCAAGGGCTCGACTCAACATCCAGACACCCGTGGAGAAGTCGTCAGGTTAGCTGCACGATTCAGATAGTCTGCAGAGATGTACAACTCGAACGCGTTTTGTATAATCATGATCTTCCAGCATCCAGTATCCAAACCCAGATTATGTAGCAGCCCTCCACCCGCAGCGCCGAACCGAACCGTACTCTAGTATGTCCACATCGGAACTCGCAACAAAGGGAGAAATAAGAGGAGACATAACGATAACCACAAGCCCGCCCCCGCCCCCATCCCCCATCCCTCCACGCACACCTCCAAGTCCACACGAGACCGAACTGAAATCCCCACCCCACCCTACCCCACCCCACCCCACCTACCCCCCGCCTTCGAACCCGAACTCAAACCCGAACCCGAACTCGAACCCAAACACCCACTACCCATCAACCACGAGCGCAAAGTCCTTGAACCACACATACTGCTCCCGCGGCGTCTCGTACGCCGCGCCGTGCCCGCCGAAGAACGTGCTACCCGCCGAAGAAAAAAAATTGCGCGTCAGCCGGGGTTCGCGGGACGGACGGACGAAAATGAAGTGGAGTGGAACGGACGGAAAAGAGAAGAAAGAGAAGAAGGGGAAGGCGAGGGAAGGAAGCAAGCGCACCTGAAGAAGATGCCGACGAACGGGATGGGCCCCGTGCGCGGGGCGGCCTGGTCGCTCGCGGGCACGAGGGTCGGGTACGCGGTGGTCGCGGCGGCGACGAGCGTGCTGGTGATGGTGCTAGTCGTGGTCGTGGTCATGGTCATGGTGCTCCCAGCGCCGGTGGTCGTAGTGACCGTAGTCGTACTCGCAGCGGCGCCGCCCTGACCTGTCCCTGTCCCTGGAACCGGACTTGGCGCTGGACCCGTAACCGGAGTTGAAGCAGGAGCGAGCCGCACCGCCTCTGCGCTCGGGACGGCGCCCTCCGTCCGGCGCCCGAGGAGGCCGCTGAACAGCGGGCCGAGCGGGAGCAGGTCCCCATCGCCGTCGCCGTCTCCCCCACCGTCATCATCATCCCCAGCCCCAGCCGTCGTCTTCGGCTTCGTCTTCTTCGTCGTCGTCGCGCCACCACTGCCCCTATCCCCATCCCCTCCCCCTCCTCCGTCCCCACCCCCACCCCCCGGCGGCCCATCCCGATAAAACACATCCTCCCGCCGAATAACCACCCGTCCATCCACCTCAAGCACGAACCCGCCGTCCTGCCGCCCGGGCGTGTTCAGCCTTACAGTCTGCACGAGCGTCGTCCACCCTCCCGCGCGGAACGCGAACGCGCCGCGCCCGACGGAGAAGCCGTACGCCGCGTCGCACACGGAGCGCGGGTCCGCGCAGAGGGATGCGGTTTGCCGGTCCTTCGGCGCGTACTACGCAATCAAAAGAACGCCATCAGTATCCATCTATCTCGGACGGGGGAAGCGAGGGAAGGGGGAGGAGAAGGAGAAGGGAAAGCGACTTACGAGATACAGCTCCCCCTCCCCGCCCCCCCTCCACATAATCCGCGTACTAAAACAGTCCGTCGCCCTGTCCCCCCCCGAGCACGCCGCGCGCCCGCCATACAGCCCCGGCAGCTTCCCCGCCTTCACCCACGCGAAGTCCGCGGGGAAGAACACGCTGTAGCGCAGCGCGGCCGTGTGTGCCTGCGCGAGCGCGGGGGCGAGCGGGGCGGCGTAGAACTCGGCGCCGCCGACGGGGAGGGCGGCGGGGTTGGCGGAGTGCGGGGGGAAGCGCAGTTGGAGGACGGTGGAGGCGTTGGTCCAGGGGAGGTACGGTGGGGGCGACGCGGGTGGTGGGGAAGGGGGTGGTGAGGGGGGTGGGAGGAGGCCGCCGAGGAGGGGGATGGGGAGCGCGGGCAGCAGCGAGTCGGCGTCGGTATCGGTTTCGCTGTCGGTTTCGCTGTCGTCGTCGGCGGCCGCGGTGTCTGAGTCGGGCGTGGCGCCGGCGCTGGCGGCGGCGGGGATGCCGGTGACAAGGCGCAGGTTCTGCTGCCCGGCGGGGAACGCGGAGATGTTGAACGCGGCGAGGTCCGTCATCTGCGCGGGCGCCGCCCACGCGGTCTTGTTGCCAGGGGGCGCGTTCTTATCGCTCGAGATCTTACTACTCGAGGACGCGCCCTGGCTCGGCGAGGACGAAAACGCGCTCGACGACGACGGCGGCGGGGGCGGGAGGAACACGGTGACGACGTCCGTGACGGTAGCGGTGGAGGTGGCGCGCGCGGCGGACGCGGACACGGACACGGTGAGGACGCGGGTATACGTCTCCGTCTCCGTGGCCGTCGCGGTGGTGGTGCTGGTGGCCGTGCTGGTGGTGGTGGTTGTAGTTGCGGGGTCCGGGGGCGGGGGCGGGGGCGGGGGCGCGGCGGGGAAGAGGTCGAGCGGCGCGGCGGAGGCGGGGGCGGGGGCGGGGAAGAGGTACATCGACGCGAGCGGCGGGAGGGCCGCGACGAGCTGCGCGGCGGGCGCGAGCAGCAGCGCGCCTGCGTTCGCAGTATCGGGGAGCACGCTGAGAACATGGACGTCCGCCGAGGGTGCGGCGGGCACAGTCGTCGCGCGGGCGGGCGCGTCCGGGAGGGGGATAGAGCGCGCGACGCGCAGGCTGCAGAGCAGCGCGAGCGCGAGCGCGAGTGTGGGGAACGCGACCAGGACGGTCATGGCACTGGGACGGGACGGATAGGGGCGAGGGGTTAGGCGGACGGGGACAGATCTAAAGGAGGGAGGCAATGGCATGGGCGGCTGACGTGCATCCGAGTCACTGCTCGCGCCTGCCACTGGTCTCCACCGTCCCGCCGCCGTGCGGCTCGACCGTCTCGTCGTCCTCCCCCTCCTCCCCGTCCCCGTCCTCTTCCCCATCGCCCTCATCGCGCTCCCCCTCCCCGTCGTCGTCGCTCATAGCAGGGAACGCGACCATCTGCGACCCCCGCGCGGACGCCGTGCCCGCCTGAGTCTCCGCGCCCTCCGAGATGTCCGACAGGCTCTGCCGCACGTGGTCCATGTCCTTGCTCGCCACCAACCCCTGCTCCTCCCCTTCCTCCCGCTCCCCTTCCGCCTCCTCCTTTTTCGCGCCCACAGCCCCCACCGCAGCGCCCGGCGTCGCGGGCAGCGTGCCCGTCGACGCGTTCGAGTGCGGCGTCGCGGCTGCGGCGACCATGTACGGTCCAGCAGCGGCGGTGGGCGTGGTGGGGTCGCTCGTGGCTCCGGGCGGCGGGGACGAGGGCGCAGAGGCGGTGGACGTAGAGGCGCGCGTGGGCGACGTGGGCGTCGAGCGCGTGAGCCCGTGCGCGAAGCGCGAGAAGCGGTTGCCCGGGGGCTTCGCGGTTGGGGTCTGCGGGTGAGAGCGTCAGCAGCATACGAATAGGACGGGTGGGAAGGGTGGGAAGGAGGGAATGAAGGGTGGGAAGGAGGGAAGGGTGGGAACGGGTACGCACGTCGTTGTTGGGCACGGCGGGGTCCGTCCCGAGAAACGGGTTCGTGGCGTAGTCCGCGAGGGACCCCGTGAGGCTGACGCGCTGCCAGTCGTCGTCCGCGCCGGCGCCGAGCGACGGGCGCGGCTGGTCGAGCGACGCGCCGAGCTTGCGCGGGAAGATCGAGAGCCGGCGTTTTTGTTCCACGCTCGCCTTGGGGGTGGCCGGTGCCGGTGTGTCTTCGCCGTTCTCACCGTCCTTCGGCTCCGTTGCGTCCTGCGCGCCGTTCGCCTTCGCGGCTTTCGTCTTTGCCTCCCCCTTGGCCTTCGCGCGCAGATCCGGCGACGAGCGCGTCTTCTTCGGCTTCAGCTTCGCCGGCTTCCCGGGCTTCTCCTTCTCCTTCTCCTTCTCCTTCTCGCCCCCGTCCTCCTTGTCCTTATCCTTATCCTTCTTCACCGACCTCGACCGCGCGCGCGTGCCCAGCCCAAAGAAGCGCCTGCGCGGCGGCGGCGCGGGGGCGGGCTCGGGCGCGGCGGGCGGGGGCGTGCGCACGCGCGCGGCGCGGCGCAGCTCCTTCTCCGCGGAGACCTCGGGGAACATCCACTCGACGAGGCCGCTGTCGTCGTCGAACGCGCCGAGCTGGGCGAAGACGTCGAGCACGGAGGCGCGCAGGGGCTCGAAGTCGCGGTCGGGGGGCGGGCGGGGCGGCATGGGGGGGGAGGGCAATGGACAATGGGGCAAGAAGGGGGAAGAGGAAGAGGGAGGAAGTGGGAGGGTGGAAAAGCTCACGCTTGGATCCCGTTCCCTTGACAGTGCTGAGTGACGTCGATCGCCGGGCCCGTTGTTAGCGGGTCGACCCCGGCGGCGAAGGCGGCAGCCGCGGCGCCGTTTCATACAGCGACGGGGAATGCGCATCCGGGCGACCGACGCCGTCGAGGGCAGTGGCGAGCACTCCCGACCGACCGACGGATCGCCGAGGCGTCCCACGGGCCACAAAACGTGGCGGGATCACCCGTGGCTGTGTTGATTGCCGTGTTCAACCTGGCAAGTTCAACCACAGCGTCCCCTTCCAGCAAATTTTGTGCAGGGACATCCTTGCGGAGGCTCCGGACAGGAGGATAGCTGGACAGGCCACCCCCGACTCTTTCTGTTGCACCGGGGCTCCGCAGCTCTCCCCACCTCTTCCCTCCTCCCCTCCTTCCCCTGTTCTCCGGGCTCCCTTCAGCCTCAGGTCCACTTCCCCTCACGCCGCCGCCCTCGTAGCCACCGCACGCGCGAAAGGGACCGTCGAGCCTACGCACACACGTCAGCATCAGTATCACCTTCTAGTATCTACCCCGCCCCAGCGCCACAACCCACAACTCAAGAAAGGGACGGGGACGCTATCAGAATGGGGCGGACGAGGAGACACATCTTTCTTCTTTCTTCAGAGTTCCACTCCCACTGATTTCACCTGAGCCCGCCGGGACTACAGTTGGCTTGTACTTCATTTGCGCTTGTTCCTTTCAGAAGAGGCCATGTCATGTGAAAGCTTACTCAGGCCTCTCATGTCGGCGCTCCCCACCTTATAGGCCCTGCTCGGGCGCAACGGATCGAATCCCAATCTCACCCAAAATAAACCCAATCGGCTTTTCGGCGATTTCGGGGCGGTAGGCAACCCAATCGATGTGCTCGGGTGCGTTGATGGCTACGGGATCAGGCTGTCACGCATGTCGGAAAAACAAAAATGTGGTCCGCAGCCGGATCAGGGTCTGATTCGCCCTTAAACGGCAGGCTGCCATAGCCTTCGGCAATCTTGCCAACGGCGCTCAAGCCTGGCCATATTCCTCCATCGGTGTACCACAGTGGGAGACTCTTAAGACAAGTTGCACCCATATATTATAAACCCTCATGACCACCTGGGATGGCCTCAAATCAGAGTTCCTTGGTACGGTCCTTATAAAATTGGTTCAATGGATCATCTGATAAGGCTGCGGATCCTGATGGCCTGGTCAGGCATGATCGGACCTGGTCGGCTTCGGCGGGTTTTTTCCGACACACGAGCTATTACAGTATGTTACTGATGTGACTCTACGCGTACAAAGTGTGGGAGATTGGCTGGGGCTGTAGCCGAGACAATCACCGATTGGCATCAACCACCAATCCGTTGCGCCCGAGCAGGGCCTTAGGGACTGTGCACCTCGACCACAACGGCGCGAGCCTCTGGCAGTATCTACTCAGCGCAGAACAAGCAGCACTGGAAAATGCCCCCGCATCGGCCGGCCCAAAATACAACGACCCCCTTATCGGCGTACGGGTCTTGGGGTTCCTCTTGCAGGATTTGTGGCAACACCAGTCACATTCCTTTGGCCTCATTCCGTATCACCGACTTTGTGTAGAGATTGCATCGTGTCTATCTCCTCACCGCGTCATCGTTGGGTCCAAAGGCGAAGCTCAAGCACAGAACGCCAAGATATATGAGCTAGGGTTGCTCTATCGAAATCACCTGATGCGCGTCTGTGAGTCGAAATTTATTCTCTGAACACGGCTGGACCCATTCTTAGTTCGATTGGACGGCGGCCCACTGCCCGCCGATTCTGACCACCCATCCCGACCATTCTTCGCGGGAGTTAGACAGCGAATCATTCAAAATATGAAAATGCCGACAACGACGCCCACCGCCCGCAAGCATGTACGTGCGGTCCGTTCGCGTCGAGTGGTATACTTATCGTCCGCCAGGCGCTTCTCCGGGACGGCTACCGTTGCGTGGTCACTGGAGCATTTGATTACGAATCGTGCAAACTCCACCCTGAGTTACGTGCTCGTGCCACCGCTACAAAAGCGGCTCGGACACCGCTGGATTGTGCCCACATCTTTTCGGAGTCGGCGCAGCGAGGTGATCACAAGGTAAGCTTTTCTCAATCTATAATGCGGCGTCAGTCTGATCTGGTTTTCTCCCTTTCCCTTTTCTTTTCTAGCTCGACTATGGCCGCGGCGCCAGCGCGATGGCCATTCTCACGATGTTTGGTTTCACCAACTCAGCCGAAAATCTCGTTGGCGGTAACGTCGAAAAGCATTTCAATATCCTAACCATGGCCGAGAATTTGCATCGCCTGTTCGACCGCATGGAGTTTTGGTTTGAGGAAGTGATTGGAGAGGCGAGCAATTTCTCACTGTTTCGTTGTCACTAATCAAAAACGCGTACTTCAGGCCAACACATACAAGATATGCGCCGCCGACCCTGACTTCTTTGATGTCCTGGGGGCTCCCCCGCAGCGTGTAACATTCACGGTTGATCCAGATGTCGTCACAGCTTGCGAGGCCCAGGGTAGGCCTGTGCCTGCACTCCCCTCACCTTCTGTCCTCGCCATCCGCGCTGCCTGCTCGCGTGTCGCACACATGGCCGGTGCGGCTGAACATGCCGATCGGATCCTTCGTGATCTAGAGCATATATCGGTTATGGCGGAGGACGGGACTACGGCCGAGCTTTTCGCATCGCGTCTGTTGCAGTCGATGCCCACCGTTCGTGTGGGGGCTTAGCGCTTAGACCTCGGGGCCGTTTCGGTTGTGTTGCACTACTCGCTTCCCTTGTATTATGATCCTCAGGCCGTTTCTAGCTATGAGTATCTTCCCCGCGTCTAAACCAGCTTTAAAGTTGCTCAGGTTTGGGACTACTGAAGTCTCTCCGTCAGTGCATAGCGCCTCTGCTGTTGGGCCTCATAATCCTTTCCGCTTTAGCTTGTTGAAGCAAGCGTGGTTAGCAAGTGGTCTCAGAACGAGGTACGAGCGAGGGGGTTTGTCAAGAGAGACTAGTCACTAAAGCGTGGTCGAGAAGCGTAAAACGTGACTGTAAAAGGACAATAATACGCCGCCGATGGTCGGAAAACATCTGATAGAGGAAGTACTGAGGACTCGGAATGTGTAAGGATTTTCGGCGCATCACACTGCGCAAACTCTAGATATGCCTCGTCTGTGATCTGCATTTCCGGGGACTTCTGGACCTTCCTCTTGCAGAATAGCTGGAGACTTGCAGCACGGTGAATCTGATTGCGGAGGTCAGGCGTCTCGTCGATGGGCCGCCGACGTGGTCGCTCTTTTTGCCCGGCGCGTGGTCTGGGAACATAGCGCGTCAGCGCGTTTCGCTTGGGCCATACGGATGATTCCGCCTCACAACGCGGGGCCGTCCTGCTATGCGGCGAGGACCTGGCAAGTAGTACCACCCAGTCAGACTGTTCCCCCCGTCACAGTTACTGTACTATTTCGATCAATTCGTCAGTGCCTGTGACCTGTGACACGTCGATTCGAACTTTGATATTCGTAAATGGGCCGAGATGCCTGTGACACAGAAAAAAATTCATAAATCCGCCAATTTTATCCCCTAAGGTCTGGATATAAGCAGCTTGTGTTCCCACATCCCTGGGATGTGGTTTCTAACCACAGATTTTGAATCATGCGCTACCTCCAATCATGTTGGATTTGGGTGATTCTGAACAACTATCTTCACAAAATCATGCCAGGCATACTATAGAGGCTGAGATGAGCCCAATTATGAGATACATGGGTGGATAACGCGGCGGCGCGCGTGTCAGCGCGCGCCGCGGAGAAAAAATGGTATTTCAGCGGTTTTGAAGATTTTTTGTGACCTCTTTTGTAGGTTCGTAAATCCCCTCGGTGACCTGTGACATGCCAAAAATTTTCGTAAATCCGGACCCCCTGTGACCTGTGACAGACGAATTGATCGAAATAGTACAGTACCCTCAGCCAGCTCGCGATGAAAATCCAGCGTGTTAATCTTTCACCGGAAGATCCGTATTCCCGCAACGGCTTCATGAGTCTCGTCGATGCGAGCCATCTGAACCCGGCATGTTCAACCCCAGCCGACTGACGGGCGCGTGATGCTTTCCTTTCAGCGCCCGTCATTTGCCCGTCATTTCAAGACACTGCATGTCCCGAATACGACAATGTTATGTCGCGCGTACCTGCAGCCGCAAGTCGCGATCTTTCGACATTTAGAGGGAGGTTGAACCAAGGTTGAACGTTGAACGTTGAACGTTGAACCCCGGACTTGAATGACTCGTCCGCCGAAAAATTAAATTAAATTAATAAAACTCTTCCGGCCCAGCTCGGGCCGGAAATGGATGATGCATGCTTGGGACGGCACTGGCAAACAAACACCGCTGATTCTGAACCACCATGGCATCGGTCCCCATGATGAAAAGGCCCCCCACCGACCTCAAGTCCGTCCTCGACTCCGAAATCAAGTCTGCCTCCCCGCTCTCCCTCTTTGACGCCCCCCACAGCTGACCCGCCCGGCAGGGAGTGGCAGTTCCGTACGATTGAACCCTCCTGTTTGTTGAACCTCCCCGCCGCTCACGCTTCGTATTGGCTGCAGACATCTACTTCCACCAGGGCAACGCGGAGGAGCACCACGCCGCGCTCGAGCTGCGCGACGCCGTGCTGCGCCTGCGGCGCGACGGCGCCTTCATCGCCGTCCCGCTGTTCCGCGTCAACACCGACCCGATCGGGCCCCACCCCGTTGGTGCGCCCCCCTCCCCCTCCCCGCCGCACCCCCGCCGACCCGCAGCTGCTACTAGGCTCGTACGAGATCTGGGTCCCGTCCGAGACGTTCTCCTCCGTCTTCTCCTACCTCTGCATGAACCGCGGCCCGCTGAGGTGATGCCCGTTCCGTCCGTCCTTGGGGTGAAAGGCGCGCTGAACGCTAACCCCCGTAGCATCCTGGTGCACCCGCTGACGCGCGACGAGGTGCGTGGCGCATCGCCCGATCGCGCGCTGCATGCTGACGCCGCCCGATAGCGGGAGTGCGCTCTTGTTTCTTGTTCGGCTGCGCCACGTGGGCTGACCTGGTCTGTCTAGGGACCACGAACTGCGCCGCGCATGGATCGGCCCCGCGTACCCGCTCGACCTCACGAAGCTCCCCGTGCGGAGCGAGGAGATCCCCCTGCGGTACCCGAGCCTCAGTGCGTCCCGTCCCTGTTGTTGTTGTGCTTCGCGAACCCCGCTCAACGTGCGCAGAGGTCGGGTACTCGAGCAAGGTGCCGTTCATGAGCTTGGAGGACCGCGCCGCGCTCGGCGCGAACGTCGAGAAGGTGCTCCTCAAGGAGAAGGACGCGGCGAGGGCGCCGATTCCGTGAACATGTATATGCTGCTGTATCGTTCAACGCGTTTGTACAAAAGTCCTGTGATCACAGCAGGAGACTGTAAACTACATGTCCGTGTACATGTCCGAGGTGCGCAAACGCGTCAGTCCATGAATCTGTCTCATATATATCCTCTAGAACATCAACGTTTCAACACTTGAACCACCTCCGCCAAAATCATCGACGTTCCTTCGCCAGCCTCAACTGACTAAGTTGGAATTCTGTAAGAACAAAAACGAGGTGAGCGCCGCGCCTCCGGGGGACATCCAGACGCACCCATGAACGGGCACTTTCTGGAATACAACGCGACGCCGCTCGCAATGTCGTCGTAGGACCCCATCAGCTCCGCCGCCATCGCCGCGGCCGCGGGCACATCGCGCAGCGCCCGGACCTCCTCGACGAGCACCTGCCCCGCCGCCGCCCAGACCGCGCCGGCGACTGGGCTGACGTACGCGACGTGCCGCAGGCCCGCGGCGCGCACGAGCGCCGCCATAGTGCGTGCGGCCGCGAGGCAGCGCGCGCGCGCGGGCGGCGTGCTGCCAGCGAAGGGGCGGTTGAGCTGGAGGGCGGCGGCGTGCGCGACGCTGTGCGCGAGGAGCGTGCGCGGCTTCGTCGCGGCGGCGCAGCTGGCGAGCGCGCTCGGCGCCGGGAGGGTGTCGCGGAACCTCTGGATGCGGTCGTTTGTCTTTTTGAAGGACTGGAGGAAGGCGGCGCTCTCTGGCGGCGGCATGTCTGTGTGGCGGTAAGAAAGGGTGAGCGGAGTAAAGGGGAGACAGAGGGTTGAGTACTGGGGCGCCATCGCTGGGCGAGGACTGTCGCCTTCGCGTAGAGGATGGCGGACTTTGCGAGGATGGCGAGGCTGGAGAGGCCGTCGCGGCTGTTTCCGGGCACGTCGTCGACGAATTGTTGAACGGTGTTGATGGACTGGAGCTGCCCCAGTTGGTTCTAGGGAGAGCGCTGAATAACCTCAGGCAACGGCGCTGAAGTTCAACCACCTACCTGCTCGTACGCGTCCATCTCCAGGGGCCACGGCGTATCGACGTCGGGCGGGCCCTCCGAGGTGAAGTTCGACGGGAAGTTCAGGGCCGAAGACCAGATCTTGTCCATCGCCAGCACCGTCCAGAACGCGCTGACCAGCTCGCCCTCCTCGATCGGGTCCTGGTAGATCTGCGCGCGCTGGGCACGCGCGCCGCGGGCGCTGCGGAGGCCCGCGAGGTCGCCGAGGACGACGTGCGAGGCGGCGAGGCTGAGGTGGTACTGCGCCTCGACGAGGCGGCCCTTGTGCAGGAAGTACGCGCACAGGAGCACCTCGGTCTGGATGCCGTGCAGGATCTGCAGGCGGTGGCCGGAGGAGAGCGCGCCCGGCGCGAGGTGCAGCGCGCGCGCGAGGAGGGTGGGCTCGTGCGCGAGCGGCTCGGCGGGGGAGGCGGAGGGGGAGAGGCAGGCGGCCCAGAGACAGACGGCGCTGAGGAGCGCGGCGGGCGGGTCCTCGGCGCCGAAGCCGAGGTGCGCGCAGGCCGAGCGGAAGCGGTTCTGGTGCAGGAAGAAGCCGACTTCGTGTGCGTAGGGGAGAACTGTGTCCAGGCTGGGGTTGATAAATATGTTTCAGATTCCGCATCATCCAGCATGAAGAAAGAAATCTTACGCCATGCGCAGCGTTTGGGGATCGATTGGACTCGCGGGGGCTAACCAGTTTGCTCAGTGATGTTGAACGCGGCTCAAATTATACCGCGAGGGCTACGCACCATTGTGGCTCATAGCCGGAGTGGCGGAACGGCCCGGGGTATATGGAGTCTGCAGCGCGACGCCGGAGGGAATCGACCCTGGCCGTTCGAGGCTGATGATCCTGTTCTGTATCTGGTGTATGCTCTGCTCTAATTGCTGTACATGTATCGTCGCCACCGCGCCGTCGGCATACTCGCAGTCTTCATACCGCTGGGCCCGGCTGCACGGCCCACAAATTGGGCGCACGGAATCGCATCGCTGGTAAACAAAGTTGAATTGAAAAGGGGCTCTTGGGTTGAAACAGGGCACTTGCGATTTTCCGCCTCCTGTGGGCAAAGGCGTGGTTTGGTGCGGTTCCTCATATTCTCAGGAAAAGGACTTACCTGCAGTCTACGCAAGCATGCCCTTTGCGCAACGTATGAGAAATGCTCGACGCCATTGGAAATTGCAGTCGACTGGTGAGCCAACCTCTCGTTGCCCGCACCATTTAAGTAGTGCAGGAGAGATTACCCCGGGTCGCAGTTGAGCTAAAATTTGGTGGCTGGAATCAGAACCATATACTATCGCATTCCGAGGGCCATTCCGCCCCTGTGCAATACAGGGCTTCAACTCATGACAATCATGCTGCAGCTGTCGAGCGGGAGCTACCGCGAGGATAGCCAAGCGCATCTCCCGTATATCACGCGGATGAAACCTGGTGGGGGGGCTTGCGACTGCATGTGCGCGGGGGCGTGTAAGTATGGGTTCTGGAGAAACCCCTGATGGCGGAATCAAGGCGGAATCGACACGGAGGTTTCAGGAAAGCGCGCACGTGCAGAAGCTGTATCGGAAACCAATGATGGTCGCGGCCTAACGGGATGGAAGATTCTGAAATTATTGTGAGAGGGAGATCCACAGCGACGGAGGCGGTAGTGGTTGGTTGGTTGGCCCAACGGATCAATCACCAAGTAAACAGTGGATCGTACGGAAAGGTACCGAATCTAGCCGACGGGAAAGGCGGTGCAAAAGATTGGCGCTCGATCAGCGCTCTATCATATTGATAATGTCGTCATGCTTCATCGCCGTACAACGCTCACTCTGCGTGGATGATGCATGACTAAAGAGACAGTTACTTCAATTTTCCCGCTCAGGCCGAGGAATCTATGTTGATTGAACAAAAAAATAAACATAAGGCTGCTACCGAGCCTTACCGAGCACTCCGATATCTACAATGAGCACCAAGAGCGTCGGGGTGACAGCCCCGCTATATGTTCGGCTGACCGAAATACGGTAAATACCCTGAAGGTATGAAGGCATGCTTGATCAATAGTATGACAATAGTGATAGACCTGAGGCAAACACAGTGATACAGATCGCCGGATGATCTCTATCGTCTAGTATTTATGATCATCGCGAACGGAGCACTGCCGTAGCACGGATCGGCGTGATTCTGGGAGTCGCTACATGCACAGTGCATTGCCGCTACAGTGGAGAGACCCAAAAAAGAATTGGTTTGAATCAATGACCGCGGGGTCTCCGCACGACCACAAGATGCCACATTGACAGCGAGCGCACATGTTGTTCGTTAATATCTACTGTGATCTTCACTCACTCGAGCTCACAGGCTCGGGCTTCCCCAAAGGTCGCTGTGTACGCAAGATAGACGCGGATGAGCTCTCATCTCCAATATTAAATTCGAAATTACACAGTGACTGCGCGGGAGTTGAATCAGGGCTTAGAACATATTCTTCTCTCCACGCATGATGGTATAATAATCACTCCCCTGAATGTCCCCTGGCTGCTCTAGGCTTGGGGTGCAGAGGTCATATTATATAAGGTTCTTTCAGATACTACGACAAGCTGGCTTGAAGCTTACTCAACGTTCGGTCGATCATGGCCGCTTTTGCATCGACCAGATCACATTTGTGTGCCTGTATATAAATATGAAGGGAAATGTTTTACGAGATAAACGCACGCTGTAAAGAGCACGAGGAACTGATTAGTGGCTTCTGGATACGACTCCCAGGAGGTTCTCGGCATTCGAAACCTGGAACCTGAACAGGTACCCCCGGTCCGAGTCAGGAACATTGATGTTGCTACAGGCTATGAAAACAACATTGAAGAGCTGTATAACTCTCCGCGGAGGGCATAAAAAAATCGGACGACGGAATTCGGATAGAATCCATTCAACTTCAAAAGAGTTTCAACTTACATCACGTGATATAGGGTTGGATTTGTTGTGGCTGTGCAATGTTCAACTACATCAAGAAAGTAACATCATGCAATGCGCGACGTTGTTGTTGGAGACGCGCCTGTGGCCCTTGGATTGAGGAGATGATACTTTTAACTGGTGAGGATGGTAGCGCCAGCTCTGGACGCCGACAACGCCGATGAGCAGCGAGGATCAGGTCAAGATGAGATCATCAATACTCGGTTGCCGAGGAGAGAACACTGGCGATCTGATGAAATCCCCAGGGACTCTGGCAGGCACAGGCTGGCACAAGGTTGTCCTTGTCGGGGAACTTGGCAAGAGGTATGTCAAAATAGAATGCTCCACAAGGGTCGCACAGCAAGTAGTAGTAGTACGATGAGTATTGGTTGTCTCAAGACTTCGATGTTCGCATTGCGCTGGAGCTGGTATGTAGGTGAGAGAGGGAAAGTGTCAGTACTCTCCCATTCTTACCCGGCCCGAGGCAGCTTTCCGTCAACCAACAAGACCTTCCTACTTAGAAGGTTCTGGATACGTAACCGTGTTCGTGCATTCATACAGCATCTAGGCAAGTACAGTCCCGACTGACTCTCGTAAAGCTCATCTCTTCTCCGGATCATAGACCCCTTCAATTTTCCGTGTCGTCCCAATGGCGAGAAGAGACGCCTCTTCATCGTCCATCTTGTGGAACACTAGTCGCGGGTGAGCAAAATATAACTCATACACAATTTCTTTAAGCAAAACGACGCACAGAACCAAATGAGGATAGCACTGATGACGAGCGCGCCGGCGAGGCCGACAAATGGCCATATCAAGTGCGGGTCAACGAAAGACGGCGAAATGATCAGGGTAATAGCAGCGGACAAGGCACTCATGAAGAGGACAATTGCAAACACGACGCCCTTCATCCGTTGCGGAGCACGGGTGTACGCGATTTCGTAGCTTGTCACATTAATGAAGATCTGTAAATATGTTGTGTTATCATCTGAGCCTCGAATCAAAACGAACTGGACGCGTACCTCCGCCAGAGCTGGCAATGAGTATAGCGGTATCTGCACCCAGACGGAGATCGGGGACACCCCCGTTCCGATAGAGCAGTCGGACGCGTAGTACCCACAGGGAGAAGTTACGTATATTTTCCACTGGATAAGGGCACCAATAACCATCGCCAGCGCAGCGACGAGGAAGCCGAAGACGATCCGTCGGATGGGCGAGAAGTTGATCCCCATCTTGCGCAGCCACGGGTAGATTACGAAGTTCATGAGCGGCACGGCGAAGATGATGGTGAGGGCGTTGAAGTTCCCAAGAAGGTCATTGGGTGCTCCGTTCGTCGTGAGAGAAGCACCCTGGTTGTTCTGGATGGTGGAAAGACCGTCACCCGCCCTTTTTCAGTTGAGTGAACGTTGTTGACACAGTTGCCTTCTGGCTGGCGAAAACTTACATGCTGAAGATCGGGAGGAACAGAAACAGCTTGCATGCGGTGATTGTGCGTTTCAGTTCATCAACGAAGTCTGATGCAATTGAGGGATAGAATCACGCGAAGGAAAGACAACTTACCGTCGTCCCAAGTAATCCAGCCGCGTTCCTTGTTCTTCAGTCCTCCAGATGCTGCGATGTTGGTCTATTTCAATCTCAACAACTATTCCTCCCCGGAGTTAAAAAAAAGAGGACACACAGGCTTAGCGACATTCCAGTTTTCTCCCCCTTTGAGCATGCCTTTCAGACCGGCGCGAGTAAAGAGCGTTCTGTCGGAATACCACTCAAAACCTGATATTGCGAGGAAAGCAAACTCAACGCACCTAAAGACTTTGAAGGAATCAAGGACAACCGATCCTTGCGGGGGCAGGCGCACTAGTCTCGGGTAGGCGAAAACCAAAGTGACGGGCATCAATATGTACAAGATCCCGGGTATCTAAATGAGACGTTGGATATCTTGTCTGTTGGCAAGTCTGGGCGACTTCACCTACCAGGTACGCGAGCCAAAACCCGATCCGCTTCTCAGAGTAACTGAGGAACAGCAGGCATGATGAGGAACTAGAGAGGGCGGAAGCAAATTGTAGCACCTTGTTGCAACCGACATGAAAGCGCCGACATTGACAGCCCAGTAATAAACCTTAGAAGGAAAGCTCAGTGGGCAGTCTGGGCATCAACAGATGTGCATGCCATCAACATGCTTTGAATGGTCTATCGGAAACAATTCAATCAACTGAATCGAAAAAGAGACCGGCGGCGTACCGATCCTGGGTCGATTATCACTTTCTCGCCGGAAGGCAGGGTCGTGACGGATTGAACCTTCACGACCGACTGGTCGGCAATGATAGGGGCAATACAAGACTGGGAACCTTTCAGACTCGGATGGTCACGGTAGAAAGGGATTGAGAAAATCAACCTTGATATATCCAGTCCCGAGCGCCAACAGAAGAATCGAGATGACGAACGGGGCGATAGCGTGCCCACCCGCAATCACAGATGGTATGGCGGCTAGAAAACGGAAAGGCATGAGCAGTTCGCAAGTTCACTCACTGCGCGACTCGTCTCACCGATGACCAAAATGATGTGCGCGACAGCGCCAATGGCGGTGCCTATGCAGATGGTTTTGAAGCGACCCCATTTGGTGTCCGCCATGATACCGCCGAGGATGGGGAGCGTATACGCGAGGAAGGAGAAGGTTTTGGTGAGGCCCGTTGCTGCTACGAGGCCCATGCCAAGTGCGCCGGCCGTCTCCTGCGTCCCGACCGGAGGCGCTCCGGCTCCATTGCCTCCTGCCGGGAGCTGCAACCATTCATATGAGATTACTAGAAGTGATGCGAAAAATACGCACAGGTCGCTGGATGTAGTTCTGGGGAACGTCAGAAAATGCTTCTCCAGAACATATCGAAATACTCACTGAAAAAACGCCGGTGCATCCGTAGTACGAGGCTCTCTCAGCTAGATATATATATCAGTATCACGCGACCTAAGATGGTGTTGGAAACGAACCAAACTCCACCAGACAGATCAAGTATGCCGCCCAAGGGATCTTCCCCGCGACGAGGCGGAGAGTGGCTATGATTCTCAATGAGTTGTGGTGCATTAGAGCAAAGAACACCATTACCTTGCTCCTCCTCTGTAGGCAACCTTCCTACGTCGCCTTCCAGCTCGGCTACTATGACAGCAATATCGGGCTGCGAGGACTTCTTATCATCGTCCATAGCCTCCTTTCTGTCGATACTCGTGCCAATGACACCCTTGACGTCCGGGCCGCCCGTCTCATCGTCGACAACCATGTTCTGTGAAGCTTCGGGAAATCAGTATCGGCCTAAGGAGAGCAAACGGTAACGGAAAACACACACCCATAGTCGGACTCGGAGCGCGCTGGACTGTTCGGAAAGAAGAGCTCGAGGGAAGAACTCCGAAGTTTCGGCTTATCTATGTAGCACTTCCTATCGCCTTGCATAGACTGGTCGCGTGGTTGGCCGCTGGGATGCCACTCGGAGATAGAGGTGCTTACTTGGCAGAAGCCCTCGATTCAACATGCAAACGTCAGATAAGGACTTGCAAATGATAGCGACATTTTGCGACATTCTTGTCCAGGGAACCGTGAACCCACAGGTTTTTTGAGACCTTTTGAAGTGTTCAGTTGAGTCCCAAGGCCATGATATGCGTACCTTTGCGTTGGTCTGCAGGGACAACTTGCCGTCCGTACGCGTAAAGTACCACCACTTTGCAGGTGCCTGACGCAGGGGGTAACGGCGTACCGACTTGATTGTTCATCAGGCCTCCCCCGGCCATCGGACGAGACTAAGAGAGCGAGACCGCTCGATGTCCAGTCATAGGACCGAAGGACCAAGGGAAACGCACACCCGCTGGCTGATTGAAGCACGACTTGCCAAGCGCCTTCTGCCCAGTTCGATGCATTGTGAGAGTGTGTGCGACGAATAATTGGTGGCATAGCGCCGCGGCGAGAAGAGACTCCCGAACTTGAAGCTCCGGGTCCGAGTCGTTCCGGCCGGCCTTATCCGCTATCTGACGGGATGCGCCGGCTCATCGCAAACGCACGGTGACACGCTTAACGGAAAGGGTAGGGACCTCCGCCGGATAAGTAAACCTCATCTTCAGAAACAATGAGGGAGGGATCGTAAGTGCCGTCTGTCCCTGGCAGAGAAGTTCCAGGGACTTGTAGGTCGACTCGTGCAGAGTCAGAGTTATTTAGAAGAAAAATTGGGAGTTTGACAGCAGATGATTCTATGGTTGGTTGTTGAGAGACATCGTGGGCGTATAGGGTGCGACACGCACCATCGGAGAGTCCAACCGGTGGCTGCTCTAGACCAATAGCGGGTTCAAATTGCGTATATGGCTCCGAGTCATAACTATGCCATGCATAAGGGGACCAGAAAGTCTACAGAAACGCACGTAGAGCAAGGGAAACCAGATAGATTCAATGGTAAGCCGGGCACAGAGATTTCCACGAGCAACTTAGAGAGGTTTTCGACCATCCGGCCGCGGGGGTGGTGGCATCGTGAAGCAGAGACGCGACAACGTGATCCCGGGCCCGAATTGAAGTTGGTCGTGTTTGTAACGCTGACTCTGCACCATAACCACCACATCGGATGCGATGAAATAAGTACCCTCGTATCCTTCCGAGAGACTTTGGCTGCTTCACAGATTTATCTATCTTGGCTCGGGTCCCCTCCGCAATTGAGCGGCGTGGATACTGCGTGGATCTCACTCATTGTAAGTCCCCTTTGTCCGTGCCAGGTAGTACTTACTACTGTCAGACTATCACGCCCACTGGCTTGAAGGTCATGCTTTCTAAATGGCAGTGATCCCGCGGTGAGACGCTCGCCAGCCTCGCGGCTTTCCAGGAAGTTGAAGCTGTGTTCGCAAGTTGCAACTACGTATGGGACCTCGAGCTCTCAGCCACTGCAAACTACTTCGTGCAGCCAACCCATTCTCGAATCTCCACAGGTGCCAATGCCTGGACGTTGAGCCAGCGAAACGCAGCGCACGACGGCCTTGAGCTTGCGACGCCCTGCCAGTGCCGTCCAGACTCCAGAGACGCTCTGCCAGTGCCGTCCCGAGACCAGCCCAACTCGGACCCAGACCCAGAAGGACTCGGACCCGCGTCGTAGACTCGTAGAACATCCGAATCGATGATCTCTCAGCCCAGTGAGCTCGTGCCCCGACTCGTGCCCCGACTCGGACTCGGACTCGGACTCGGACTGCTTCCATCCTTTGGCCCTGCGGATACGGATACTACGGGCAAGTCAAGTGCGTCGTCGAATTGCTCGGCTGCATGTCCGAAACGGCGCACAAGTCCTGTGCGCATACATATCACACACCGACGCCTGTTCGACTGTCGACGCGCACTGGCAGGCCAGTGCGGAGGTCGATCCTGCTGTCCTGGTCCCGCGTGGCCCGCGTGGCCCGTTGTTCAGCACATCCTCGGGCGCCGTCCCGACGCAGTGGTCGGCGCAGAGGCGGAGCGGGCGGTGCGGCTCGCGCCTGCTTCGCTTCCGGTTCCAAGTCCGAGTCCAAGTACAAGCAAAGGCGCCGCTACCCACGGTCACTACGACCGCCGGCGCACGGAACACCACGACCACGATCACGACCATGAACCTCACTGTCGCCGTCACCAGTGGCACGCTCTTCGCCCCCACCCCCGCCACCGCCCCCGCCGCCCCCGCTTCCGACCCTCGTGCCCGCGAGCTCGGACCAGGCCGCCCCGCGCACGCGCCCCGTTCCCTTCGTCTCTTCAGGTGCGTTTCCTTCCCCTTCCCTCGCCCTCCTTTCATCTTCGTCCGTACGCATTACGCTTCATTTTCGTCCGTCCCGCGAACCCGGCTGACGCGCGTTTCTTTCGGCGGGTAGCACATTATTCGGCGGGCACGGGGCGGGGTACGCGACGCCCCGCGAGCAGTTTGTGTGGTTCAAGGACTTTGCGCTCGTCGTTGATGCATTGATGGGTGGCGGTCGTTTTCGCGGTATGGAGGGGCCCTGTGGTGTTACAGTTAGTTATCTGTCCTTTTATTTTTCTTTCGTGGGCTCCGGATACGTCGTGCATGCATATATAATACGGATTTAGATCTTGAGATACGGGATGCTGGAAAATAACGCGTTCGATTCGTCTTTGCACTTCGCGGTCACATTTACAGATCGCATCATCATTGTGTGACGTATGTCAACAAGGAGATCGGGCCGGAGGGTCCTTGTCTCAAACGACTCCCGACTTTTCACCTTAGATGTCAGGCCCAAAAAGGTCGTCTGATCGCGGCAGGGCGGCTTAGTTTGATGGGATCATTGTCCGGCAAGTGTACGGCAGCGCGGCAAATGACAAACAACCGCACCACTGCGCTCTCCCTCGCCATCGTCAGCCTCGCTGTGGACCTATCTTCATCATGCCCCCCGCCCGCCCCCCAAAACACCGTCGAATCGTTCACCGCCGTCTCTCCTCCTGCATGCACGTCCCACCGTCGCCGACACGCGTCTGCTGTCCGCCACCAGCCGCCACCCCGTAGTACGTACGCAGTCGTCGTCGAGCCCTTTCTGCGCTGAGCACGGCGCAGCGCTCTACATGCTCTAGCACCGCCGCCGTCGAGCCCCTAGTACTGGAGCACGTACTGGCTTACTCCCATAGAGCTACGTACAGCTTTGATTTGGCGCACGGCGTACTGCTCGCTGCTCGACCCCCTCCACCGACGCTCGTGCGCAGCGATGCGCCGCTCCACCGTGCGAACGACTGCGCCGCCGCCATTGAGACCACTCCGTGCCGCCATCTTTGCCGCTCACCGTGAAGTACTCCGGCCCTTGCATCCTCGCTGCACCTACTGAGTCCTGACTGACTGCTACTTATAATTACAGCCCCCGACTCCACGCGCGCCCGTCCGTCTCGTGTGGCTCGCGCGATGCCACCGTCTCCGTCCCCTCGACCGCGCTTGTATGCCCAGCCTCCCGCTGTTGTGTCCGCCGCTCGCTGCAAGGTACGCCCTCACGCCCTCACCCCACAATCCTCTACTCACAGTAACTTACTGATCTTCTTACAGCTCTAACTACGCTCACGGCATGCGGCCTGCTGCCCGTGCTGTACCACCCGCCCGCATCCACCGACGCTCGTACGGAGCGATGCGCTGCGCCGCCCGTGTCCGCCGCTCGCCGCAACATATGCTCCCGCCCTCGCCGCGACTTACTAACTACCTACTTACAGCTGCAACTCGATGTGCGCCCCGCCGTCGCCCTGGTACCGCCCGCCCGCGCTTCCCCTTGCGCTCGGCCCCGGCACACAACTTCGACGAGCGCGCCCCCGCCCGCGCCTCGCCCGCCTCGCCGCGCAGCCGTAGCGCGGGTCGCGCTTGCCCGCCTCCTCGGGGTCGATCTGGCCTACGAAACGTTGGAGGCCCTTGCCAACCTGCTCTTGTGCCTGTATAACCTCAATATATGTGGTCATATAGCTCTTACTCCGCACCGCCTATCGAAGGTGCTCATACGTATTACTTACACTAGCACCTACTCTAAGTAGACACGAAATGTATATATCTGATTTCTCGCGATATCCGACCAACCATCGACACTTGTTAAGTTCTCGCTCCAAGAAACCAGGCCTGTGGACTTGGTCGTGCCCGCCGTTATCTGCCGAGGGATCGCCGATATTCCTGCCGCCGATCACATTCTCCCTTTTAGGTCTGACATCTAAGGCGAGAACTCAACGAGTGTCTCAAACGGTCATCCTGCATTCCCCGCGATCGCAGAATGGCTGGTGGACCATCGACGCCCTTGCTCGCGCTGCCGCCGCGAGCCAGGACATCCTCTTGCGCTCTCTGGCCCCACTGCTAGTCGACGCAGAGTCCACAACCCCCCCCATAATCTCCAGCTGCCGCCACGAACCAGTGCGTTCTGCAAGCGAAGACCACTGGCAGCTTTGACCCTACTGCTAATCGACGAAGAGCTCACAAATGCTCGATACTTTGCAGCCATCTAACGGCGCTCCTCGGGCATGTTCGGGTGCAGGCTACTCCACTCGGGGAATGTAGGTGCGTCTGGTGAGACAACGAAGAGCTTCCGCCATCCGCGGGCCTGGACCCTGCGTACAGCATTAGGGAGGTTGTGAGACATTCGCCCCTCTGCATATAAAAGGGCCCGCCTTCCGTCCATATTTTCCATCGTACATCCCGTACAACACAACCCAACAACACCTCAAGTAACTTGAGGGTGCGTGCTCTCATCTTATCTGGTCGCACATGTACTAACCACTCCCCTATAGCCTCGTTTAACACGCGCACCCCAACCACCATACAACCAACCGACCGCAGTTTACTTCCGCCGAGGTACGCTTAACCGTCCCTACCCTGCGTGCGTCGTGCTAACCGCCCCCAGATGCCCTCCACCTCCATCCTCCGCTCCAAGCTGCTCCCCGTGTCCGACGCCCACGCGGTCTACCTCGCGCAGCGCACCCACGCGCTCCCCACCGCCGCGCGCCTCAGGCACCCGCCCGCGCCGTACACCCCCCACTCATACGACACGCGCATGGCCCCCGCACACCCCATCCTCCGCGTACGTCTCCTCCCCCCCTCCCCCCCCTCCCCGCTAACCCCCGCTCAGAAATCCCTCCCCACCCCCTTACCCGCCCCCCAAGGCCCCGCCCCCGCGCGCATGCGTGCCGCCCTCCTCGCCGCCGAGCTCGGCCGCACGCCCCGCGCCGGGCCCTACCTCCTCCCGTACTCGCACTACAACCACCTCGTGCGCGGCGCCGGCGCGGAGATGCGCCGCGCCGTGCACCGCATCCCCCCGACGTACGCACCGGAGCCGGAGCCGATGAGCGCGGCGGAGGCGCACGCGCGCATGCGCGGCGCGCGGCTCGCGGACGCGCTGGGGTGCCCGCACCCCCGGCCGCAGCCCCGCACGCGCACCCGGGGCGCGCGTCCCCGCCCGCTCCCCATCTCCGCGCGCGGGACGCCCTTCGTGTGTGGCACGCCGATGCGCCGCACGCTGCACCTCATCCCCGCTTCTGCCTCTGCTTCCGATGACGCTGCTTCCCCTTCACCTTCGCCCACCCGCCAGACGCGCTCGAAGCAGCGGGCAGCGGCGCGGCGCTTCGGGAAGACGACGCTGGTGCTGGTTCTGCTGACGGTCCTGATCAACATGTTGCTTTCTTTTTCTGTGTAACTGTTTTCGATGTAACTGCTATGTAATTGTACGAACGCATTTTATACCCCGTTCATCTGTTTGTGTTCGTGGCCATGGAGGATGCGACCCGTAGAGTGATTCAGAGTAAATGCAGACTACTCATGTCCAGCCTTAGGTACAACCGTACAAATAATAAGTTGCAGTTGCTTTACTTGCAGGAGCGTGCGAGCTGAACGTTGGACGTTGAGGGCAGAGGGATTCTGAGGAAGGGCAGAGCTCGGGACAGTTCATAAATGCATTGGTGGACGGTTGCGTTGACGCAAACACTTAGTACCTGCATGGCACCCAAACCACCGCGGTCAGAATATACCCTCCTTCCTTCCTTCCTTCCTTCCTTCCTTCCTTCCGTCCTTCCTTTTTTCCCCTCTTCCCGAATCCCGAATCCTGACGCGGCGGCAGAGCCTCGCAGCCAACGCCAACCCGCAGGCCGTGCTGAATCCTGGTACGAGCACGCGTGACGCCTCCGAGTCTTCAATCCAGCCTTCAGCTTCAAACTTGAAGCTTGAAGCTGCAACCCACGCTGCTTGTGCATGTAGGTGCCAATGGAAACGCCAACACCAAACAGCGTGCCCTCGCTCTGCACCCAGCTTCAGCTTCACAGCTCGTCGCCCTGTGCGTGGAACGCCACCGCCCTCGTTCCCGGACCCGGATGCGCTACCAGGACCAGCACCGCCCACCCCAGCCCCTCCACCTCGAGCTCGAGCCCCTGCTCCCTCTGTCCCCCACGCCCAAACCTCCATCTAACCCCGTCATTCAGCACCTCCCTTACCTCCACCCCCTCCACCCCCTCCGACAACGGCAGCCTCACCTCGCCCGCCCGCGCGTCCGCGTCCGCGTTCGCGACGAGCACGAGCGTCTCAATCTCCGTACCGGCGCCGGCGCTCCACAGCCCCACATCGAGCCCCCCGGCGGCGGCGGGAAGGTGGAGGTGGCGGAACGCCGCGCACGGGCTGAAGAGGAGGTGCGCGACGGCGGTGAGCGCGCCGGCGAGCGCGGACGCGGTGTGCTTGATGTCCGGCGGCGTCGGGTCGAGCCAGGGCATGATACCTGCGTCGCGTGAGTGGGACGGTACGAACGAAGAACGAAGAACGACGAGGGGATGAAGGAAGGAGGAAGGAAGGAAGGAGGAAGGAAGAGGGAAGAGGGAAGGAAGGAAGGAAGAGAAGAGGCGCACCGCGCGCGCCGTGGTTGATGCTGAGGAGGACCTGGACGGCGAACTCGCGCCCGGTCGGCGCGCGCGTCCAGAATCTGGCGCCGCGGTCAGCCGGGTCGCGACGAGATGAACAAGACGTACTCCTCCCCCCCAAAGGCCTGCGGCACCGCCCAGAGCACGCGCGCCCGCGTCCACCCCAGCACGTCGAGCCTGAGCGCAAAGTCGTCCAGCCGCCGCGCGCCGTCCCCAAGCCCGCCCCGGCACCCATCGCACCCGCAGCACCCGAAGTCCTCCGTGCACGGCGTCTTGTACTTGACGGACCACGCGGGGTCGATGCCGACGGGGTAGGTGTCGGGCATGACGACGTCCGCGGCCGCGGCGTACGCGGCGAACGCGTAGTCGGCGCAGTTGAGCGCGAGGGCGACGGGGTGGTAGCCGTCGAGCGCGTGGATCGCAGCGTAGGCGCGGCGCGGCGCGGCGGGTGGCGCGCTGGTGCCGTCGGGCTCGTCGGCGGTGTACCACATCAGGAGGTTGGGGCGGGTTTTGATCAGGGTGACTTCCGCGGCGAGCGCGGCGGGGTCGGCGTAGGTGCTGTTGGGGCGTGGTCAGAGTCGGTGGGGCAGGGTTGGTGGGATGTACGCACTGGCGCATGTCGTAGACCAGGTACAGCCCGAGCTCCTCCATGCGGTCCAGGACCTTCTTCAGGGCGTCGAGGTCACCGAAGGTGGGCACCGGGTGCACAATGGTAAACCTAGTCCATCCACTTAAATGGTCTCCCTTGAAGTGTAAGTGCACGAGACACTCACCCCTGCGCCTTGAGGTCGTCGAGGATGGAGAGATCCGAGTCCAGGTAGCCGTCGAACGAGGTGTAGAATCCCATCGGAAATATCGCCTCGTACGCCGCGCCGCCCGCCGGCTTCACCAGCAACGCGCCCGTCCGCGCGTCCCGTTTCGTCACCGAGCCCGCCGGCGGCTGCGGCATATACGACAGCACCGTCGCCGCGCTGAACCGCTGGACCTCCAGCGCGCGGGGCGCCGCATACGCCGCCGCGCACTCGATCTCGAACGGCTGCCTGCGCAGGCGGCCGAGGCTCGCGAGCGGGAAGTAAAGCTCCGTGGTGGCGTTGAACGCCAGGACGCCTGTGGTGAGGACCGCGCTGCCGGCGCTGATGGACACGTCCAGCGTTGCCGCGCCCGGTGGGTCCGGGGGGGACGCGATGGGCTCTGCGCCGCTGTAGCGTGCGAAGGTCAGAAACGCCTCGACGAGGATTCCACCTCTGTCGTCGTCGTCGAGGTATGGTGTGATTATGGGCGCACAGCGCAATGCCAGGAGGGGCGAGGGGTGCAGCTCGGGGGCGGGGAATTGCCCGCCTGGAGGGACGACGGGCTGGCCTGGCAGGTAGTTCTTGTTACACCTTGATTCGCGCGCGGGTCAGACAGACGGCGGCGGGTATTGGAGGGGGTCCAACCAGGTCTGGGCGGAGAGTTGGGATACGAGGCTCAGTAGTGTGAGCGGAGAAAGCATCCTCTCTTTGCGAGCCAAGGCAGAGGTTTGTTCAAGTTCATGAAGATGAGTAGCCCGGCCCGTCCGTGCGCGTGATCCGCCAACAATCCATGATGATTGTCAAATGGTATCTAGTATTACTGACCAGGATTCCTAGCTTAGCGCTTAGCAATAGCTTAGGGTCCTGGCCCAGGACGCTGTCGACTGCCATGCCCCCGATAGGCGCTTCAGCCCTTCAGAAGCTTTCAAGCTCGGCACCCGTCCGCACCCCGTCCCTCTGCTTTTGCTCAGCATCCTCAACTAGCACAGTGCTCCTGTAAGTGAAGCAAAACCAAACCATATCTGCTGCATCTGCATGCTTGCAAGCTCATGCAATCATAACTTGGGGTCGATTGAGCAGAAACCTCGCAGGGTTAGTACACGGGAGGCCTGTGGAAAGATCAACTCCCTCCCCCGCCCCCGCCGCCACACCCGCCTCCGCCTCCGCAACCACCACCGCCCCCGCCCCCGCCCCCACCGCAACCACCACCGCCGCAGCCGCCACCTGAACGAAGCTAATTAGCGGAGGAGAAAACGGATCACGAAGCCAGTCCACACACCGGAGCCGCACGACGCACCCCCACCGCTACAGGCGCCCGCACCCTATTTGGCTCTCAGCTTCCGCGGGAGAAAGAGAAAGATCATTGGATTTACCGCCGCACACGCGCCTCCACCACAGGCGCCCCCGTTGTTGACGACGTGCGCCCCGACGGCCGCGCACCCCACGCCCGCGCCCGCAAATGGCATGTAGTACAGCGGCACAGGCACAAGAAACGCCGCATCGTGCTGCGCGCGCGTCCCCGTCCCCGTTCCGCCGCCCTCGCGCTGAGCGCGCTTCGCGAGCTTCTGCTGGCGCACCCGCCGCGCGGCCTCGGCCGCCGCCTTCTTGTGGAACGCGAACACCGCGTTGTGGTCGCTTGGGTGCGTCGCGGCGCGCAGGTCCCCGCGCTCCGGCGGGACGAGGTACGACTCGGAGCCGGGGCGCGACGGGCCCACGAGCCGCGAGAGCTTCTGCCCGATCGTCTCGCCGGGGATCGGGCAGCCGCAATGCGTATACTGTACGCCGAAGCGGTCTTTCCACGCGCGGCAGGTGATGTCGAAGGCGGAGGCGAGCTGCGATTCCTCCACCTTGTCATCGCTGGAGAGACTTTGTTAGAGCAGGTGGGAAAGGGAAGGAGGGGGGAGTTACTGGTCAATGAATCGTCGGACATGTTTGATGGTGTCCCTTGAATACTGGATCAAAGTATGAGCGAAGTGGGCCTCAGAAGGCTGTGATGAGTACCCGGCTAGCCATGAGCTGGTGTGTGTGCCACGCTAAATCGATGTCTAGAGTAGGCACAAAGAACGAGGCCGGCGACGACGACATGAGGTCGAGGAAGCTAGTCAACGTTGTTTGAGGTGGGATAATTGAAAGGGTACAATGATATACGTACGCGTGGTATCTCGCAATAGCATGCTGGAGTGCAACTTCGTCCTCGGTGCTGTCAAAGAATCCAGGTTGCGTCCACTGCAGGTCGTACATCTTGGCGACAAACGAGCCTTGCCGCAAGATCTGGGCGCAGATGAGTACGATGGCAGGGTTCCGAGGGATCAGCTTACCGCTCCCACAAGTTCTACGGAAAACATTTTGTCGTCCACATAGGCGCTCAAGACTCTGCCAATCCTATTCCCATTGCCGTGAGCAAGGACAGGTCGAAAAGAACCCAAATCACGAACAGTCTACCGCCACCTCCCTTCATCTTCATGGATAGGAACGTCCGCAGCCTGGAGAGCTTGTACTGGCCCTGTGCCATGAGGAAGTCTGCATACTCTGTGTCGGAGATCACCGTTTTAGGCTGCTTTCCTGGGGCGCGCTTCAGCGAATATGAGCTGAGCATCGCGGCCTTGACCGTTTGCCCGCGCTCCAGATCATTTACGTTCGTTGGTGTGTAAAGTGTCCCACTAGGTACGGCTTGGGGTCAGCGAGCTCGAAAGCGATGTCCGAACTCTACGAACGCTAGGACATCCGATGGTTCGTGTTTCGCCAGGTCGCTGACCAATTTGCGCATGGCCAGTGTCTCCTTTGTAATCTCGAAGGAGCATGTGTCGCTTGGACATTGAATCGCAAATCCCTGCTGCAGATACCCTGTGCCAGCCTCGGTGATATACGCTATAGGTATTCAGAAAATGGAGGAGAGGAAAAGGTGAGCACACCCACGGGCATATACTACGGCGCGGCATTTCGGGCAGGCAATTTCTCGAGATACTGTCTGCGTAGCGGCCTCAAACGGATCGAACGGCGTGGCAGTCATCTGGATCCAATTATCGACGCGCTGCTTCGAGGGCTCGGATGCGAGCAGTTGTCCTAAGTCTCCGCCCTACGAGGCATCAGGACACGCGTCTGCCAGTGGGGTAATAGATAGATATACCAAAGCCAAAGCCAACGCAGCTCCGGCGCTCTGAAGCCCCTTGAGTGCTTTGATACGGATCCCGTCTTCAGCGTACCATCTTGTCAGGTCTGTCAGTTCCCGATCGCAGCACACTAAGTGGCACGATACTGACCCTGGGTTCAGAAGATACGCGTGCCACACCTAACGCAGCGTCGAAGTATTCAGCCGCGGTCCGTTGATTACGAGTGTGCATACCATTAGCACATCCAGTGGCGGTAACAGTGTGGCGAGACCCTTCTCCGAGTGCGACGGCTGGAGAGCCTTGCACCATTTCTCAAACCTATGCACGTAACCAAGGTGAGGCCTAAACAATCAACTGGTACAAAAATCTGACCGTTCGACGGCGTGCCCGACGAACCACCCCCAGCGGCGCTCCTTGTCGGGCGGAAGGTAGGCTATACCCATGTCTGACTTTCCCTCGACCTCGAGTTTGAGCTTGGCGAAGGCATGCAAGAGCGCGAGGTGGTCCTTCGTCTGTGGGACGTTGACGAAGGGCTTGGTGGAACGACCCGCGCCCACTTGGAACCTGGTCGGGACTGAATACGCCGGTGGCGCGTCGACGGCGGAAGAGGGGGCGTTAATGCTCGGTGGATCCGGAGAAGTATACGATGGCGGCGGGGGGCTTGAAGATTCCATTGTGCACTACACCTTCGGAGTCAGGTTTCGGCTTTATAACCAGGCAGGTCCCTGAGTCTGATAAGGATCCCGACAACTTGTCATCGCTTTCCCCACATTATGATCAGATGGAGATGATCTGGAAAATCTTAATTTGGATCCGGCCAATGCCAACAACCGAAGTATACCCTGGAGGTTCCTGAATATCAGGCCAGAGGAGCACCACAGTTCCTCGTTTGAGGACTTCTGGGTGGGCTAGTCAGTGGCATTCATACGCAGGCAGAAATCCGAGAACACGACTTCTCCTAGGTTCAAGTTTCAACCGGAAGTAAGGAGACGGAAAATGCGCAGGCTGTGGACCTGCATACCTTTCCCGCCCGCACTACCGTTTCAACAGCTCTGATTTGACATTGACATATCCATGAGGCACCGGTTGCATAATCTGAAATCATCTAGTTCGTCTTGACTCTTGAGAAACCGTCCGTCCATGGTCTTCGGGCGGCTCGAATTCAGAACGCTGGAGTGTCATTGGAATCAAGTTCCAGTCCACCAGTCTGGGCCACTGGGTCTATCGCTGGATGTGATGAGCACACACGCAGGCAGAATAGATTGGGTTCGACACAAAGCTGTAGAGCGTCCCAGTCGTCTAGATCACGGGTGGTCATGCCCACCGACTCTCCACAATCTCGACGACCCTGTCTCGTTGACAGTCTGACGTCGGCAAGAACGAGCTGCTGTACATCCGGCTTAGCCACTAAGACAAAAAAGGCGCGACTTGGAAGGGAGATCAACGGGATCCAGGTGGATCCGGGTCCCCCGCACTGGCAGCACTGGAGGCTGGCCGACAAGCGTAGATAGAAAAATCTCGAGGCCTTGTTTGGGACTTGTCTATCCGACTCTAGAGCGCTAGGCAATACAGCTGTACAATTCCAGCGCCGCGAGTTCACGAGTATCAATGCGCCGAGTGAAAGCAGCCCAAGTCGGAGCACTTTAAGCAGATTCAGCACTGTGGAGGATTCAGCACTGGTGGACTTCTAGCTTGTAGGAGAAGTGGCAGTGCATAACATCGGCCGATTCGCCGCCGATCTTCGGCGTCTCGGCGCTCGCGAGGTCAACGCTGCTCGAGCTTGGCGAGCGTTGGAACCTACATAGAATTCCGGAATCAAAATGGTGAAAGCGGTAGAAGCTGTAACTGCAAGGGAAAATTGTTATCCAGGTTGAGTCCAGACGGGACCATTTTTCGTCCCCCCTATCTTCTGATCGATCGAGAGAAAAGTCCGAAAGAGGGTTTCTCAACTTGCTACAATGGTTGCGGCAGGGGTCATCCCACGTTTAAGCAAAGGTTGCAGGGTGAAGCACCGGTGAAGTGTTGCGAGAGGCCGTAGGTTTACTGTTTAGCGAGTGGGTGGAGTAAGTAGTATGGTGGGTGGGTGTATAAGTAGGGACGCTGGAGATACAGTGAGATACAACAACAGCGATGGCACATTTATGAGGATAAGAAGATCACGAGATGAGAGATGGGGTGCGGAGGGGGGGAGAGGAGAGCGACGTGCAGAAGTTCCATTCATCCATCCATCTATCCATCCATCCAAGAGGGAGAAGGAGAAAGAGGCAAGGAGACTGAGACGAGAGAAGATCTCGAGGCGCAGCTCAGGCGACCAGATCCATGACGAAGATGTTCGGAGCCTTGAATCCAAGGCGCGAAACCGAGTAGGGGTCGCTCTTACGGAGGCCCTCGAAGAATGTCCGCTCCCTTAGCCAATCTGGACCAAGTATGTTGAGCACAGAATGGAGATGAAAAGGGACGCGCAACGCACCGACACGCTTGTATCGATTCGGGGCGACGGGCGGAGTGGCATAATAGCCGGACCACTGGCCCGCCCCCGCCTGGCTGTTGTGGGCGGCCATACGCTTGACCTGCTCCTGCAGTCGTGGTGGCAGCGCCGCGAACTCGGTGTCCGTTACGAAGTTGTCCGTGTAGCTGTACACACATCAGCTTTTGTTCACAACGATAAAGGGAGTCGCGCACTCCTTCCACACAGCAGTGCACACGTCGTTCATGGTAACGCCGCGCTCGTTCTTGACGATCGTGCACCATGGGCTGATCTCGGTGATGACGATGAGCTGCGCGACGCGCGGGAGCGTCGCCGGTTCATCTTTCGCCGTGAATTGCAGATCGCGGTCGCGCGCGTCCGGGTTAAAGCCGCCCGTCTGGCCTGCGGAGCGCTCATTGGTTTAGTGAGGTGCCAGAGGCTTATAGAGCTCATTCGCACCCGTTATGAGATTAAAGACGAGGTGGAAGCTCCCGTGCGAGTTGGCAAGAATGGGGTGCAACTCGAGCTCGGTATTGAGCAGGTACAAGTCCGTTTGAGAGAGCACAGGGCCATCTGAAGCGCAGTGAGTCAGCTGTGGTTGCCGGGTCCGTCGGGGTACAGCACACACAAAAGGCCCCCGCAGCCCATTTGCCGACGGAGTCGGCCATCGGAAGTGTGGAGGGCTATGTACAGGAGATCGGAGGACTTCCGAAAGCGCCTTAGACGAGGGGCAAGTGGAGGGTATACAAGGGAAACGAAAAACGCGGGCGATGGACGTGGAAGACAAGCGATTTGTACTGCTTGCGGCCTTACCTCCGAGTCGAGGCGGTGATTGCTTGATTGGCGCGCAAAGAGATAAGATAAGATGGCAACGCCATGTTGAACAGAGTCAGAGAATCGTAGCTGCAGGGCGCAATATCCGTCAAAATGTGGATTTGATTCGATATTTCATCGTCTACATAGATTACCATCGAATAATATGACGGTCAACCCGTCTTCACTTGACAAGTAAGCAGACTACCACAAAGGACGGACGCGTGTTCATTACCGTATTATTCATTCGGCTTTCATTTGAACCTCTTCGATTAAAAACAGAGCGCCCAGAAGCAAGCTCAGTTGCGTTTCTCGCGCAGGCGCTCCTCGACTTGAGCTTTCTTGAGCTTAAGCGCCTCGACCTTCTCCTCCTTACTTGCGTCGTAGTCCACGACGGTTTGGTTAAAGCTGGCCGGATGGATGGTAAACTGATTGGGGCAGGGCAGATCACATAGACGTACGGATTCTCGGGCGCCTTCTGGAATTGCTTGAACAGCATATCCTAAAAAAGCGTTCGAATCAGTTATGGAACACAGCAAGTGCCCAAAGGTACCTTATACTGCTGTAGTCGCAGCCCGGGGTGCTGTACAGCCCGCGATTAGCCCGATGTAAGCCGATGACGCGTACACACACCTCCTTGCGTGCGATGGGCAGCTCGCGTTCCTGATACGCCTCAAAGGCCGCCTGAGCTCCGCAGTTTAGAAACGACACCGCAGCGACAAAACGCGCTTAATGCATGCCTTGAACCGCCTCTGTACGAGCAGTCAGTGAACAGATACTCCCCACACGCACGAGGCCACGGACCTCCGGATGCCGCTCGATCCCCGCCGCTTGCTGCCCGACGCTCGCTTTGTCCATCTTCGCCGTGACCACCTCAAGTAGGTCCAGCGCGTTGTCGATCCCCGTGGCGGTGTAGCTCTCGGGCTCCTCGTCGAACGCGCGCTCCTTACCTTTTGGCGTAGCTTTAGCAGGCTTAGCGGCCGCAGTAAGCCCACCACCCGCAGCAATGGCACCAGGGCCAGCGGGTTTCTGCACTTTCTTCACGGCCTTGGGTGCCACTTTGACCTTGGCCGGCGCCGTCTGTTCCTCCTCTGCGAGGAGCCGTGCGGTCTCCGCCTTGCGCGCAAGGTCCGCGAGTCGTTTCGCCTCCTTCTCCTCCTTGTTTGCCTTCCCACCCTTGGGTTCGGGGTCCTTCCACGCTTCCGCCTCCTTGCGTTCCTGCACAGAAATTGTTATTTAGCTCGTGTGCCTCGAATGAAAGAGGCCTTGCACAGCACCTTGTCGGCGGCAGCAGCGTCCTTCTTCTTTGACTCGTTCTCAGCCTTCTTCGCCCGACCGGTTTCTTTCTTTGCGTTGCCGCCTTTGGGTGGCATGGTGGTAAGTTCAAGGGCGTTGAATTGCTCTAGTTTGGCTGGCTAGGTATCACGTGAGCATCCCGTGTCGTCGCGTAATCACTGTCAGAACACTGCCACTGCAGATCAGAACAGTATTGATTCAGGATAGGGGCTTCTGGAACCAAGACCTCTCCGAAAGATTCTCAGATTGGCCTGTCTACGCAAGGCTTTAGTCTGATTCGGAGTAGTCTGAGAGATAGTGACGAACTGACTCAAGGTTCCAGTTTCCCGTCTATTAGCCATTACTTCGGCATCCACGACTCGGACACATGCATGCAGCCGATGATGATACATAGGCTTCAGTATGAATAGTAGCCGTAGTCATTTGGGACTTTTGCCTCAATTTTTTGTAGGATGACCCTACACTGGGAGTCTAAGAGCACGGCGGACGTGAGGTACTGATGCAGAACCGTTTGTGGAGTCTGGGTAACTTGTGCTATCTACACAGTAGTAATGGCTCTTTTGTTCTCCTCTAGACCCCCTTGAGACGTCGGTCCAGGAGCATCAGCACTGAAATCGACTCGGAACGTCCGCATTGAGATACTCGGGTTATGGTTGAACACGATGTCGGACTGATTGTGGTTGTGTATCTCACTCGATGGGTGGATAAATTGGCCTCGTGAGTTCAATATCTGTTGAGTTTGTTATCTTACTACAGCCTGTCGGACCATACAAAAGAAGGCGACTGACTAGCAATATGCTGTTTGAATACATCTTGGACAACTCGATGCAGAGTGCCAAGTGGTAGTTTGTGCCCTTGTACATCACAAATAGGAAGAGATCGAAGAGGGCAAACGATGCACAGAGGAGGCCTGTTGTGAGTGTCATCTACATGGAAACAGATCAGGTTAAACCGACTAGCTACAAGTGTGTGATACATACCCTTATGATTCGGGAGACATTCGAGTAAGTCGCCCGGAAACGAGGTTGTCTTAACTTCACCAGAAAGAAGACTGTGCTGAAGACAATGATGAGGTCGCATAGGGCCGTTGCCGCAAGCCATGTCTGAAGAGCATAGTCAATAGATTCAAAGGTACAATTGGTGGGAGCGAGCGCACAGCCGTAGCCACCACATTGTTGTACTGCAGAAGGGAGTATTTCCTGGCAATACAGATTTCAACGCCAGTCCAGATACCGCCGCCCAACTGAATTACGGAAACCTAGAAAAGCTAAGTGTGGACGACTCCAGAAGAAGAGACGCCTTACGATTATAATCAGGCCACATATGTATAAATTGTGTCCAATTATATAGATACGCCGTGCGTAAAACAGTTGTCCGACACAAGCAACTAGAAATGCATAAATGTGCAATAGCTTGAGTAAAAAACGAAAGGCTGACCGATTGAACCCATTACTGGGACGCTGAACCAGGCCCAGCCGACATCGTCAAGTGCCTCCATGTTCCCCCACCCAGCTCCGAATATATTTATCACATCGTGACCGTTGGAGATGGTTTCAACCAATTCTAGAAACAGGACAAAACCGACGAGCAGTTTGCATAGGCGCCTGTCCTTTGGGAAGGCCAGAAAGTAGATATCTGTTCGCATGGGTCAGTGTACCTTCTCCATCGTACAAGAAACACACAGGTTTGGACCAAGAATGTCCCAAACAAGCTCCAGTTGATCAGGGTTCCTAAGAACTGTCATATGCGATAGTGAGATGGGCATTCTTGACGGGGAAAACGCGAACCAGAGGGAGTACTCTGACGACTGTCGTTGAAAGACATATCTACGTGTGAGTTTCCACATACAGTTGCGCGACGGTCATCAGAAAGCGAGCAGTAAGCTGTCGTTGAAGTGGCTTCAAGTTCAAAAGGGCGACCAATGGAAGGGGAGTGGAATGAGGTGAGGAAGCTTGAGACTTGAATCCCATCCTGCTTTCAAGGAAGAAGTATACGTCAGGGACGCAAAGATCCGTAAAGAGAAGCCCCTGTTAGATATCGGAGTATCAAACCTATGGCAGTGGCGCGTCGTTTTTTTAGCTTTGCGCGCATGCATTTTCGGTTCGACTCGAAGTCACGACGGACCGACGGACCAAAGTGACCACAAAACTCCTGCTTGGAGTAAGTATAAGTGTCCAACGTTCAGCAAGTATACCATTGGAAAGCTGCTCTAGCAAAAGATAACCAGACGGAAGTTCCATGGTGCGTATCAGAACCTTGGTAGGTGGGTAGGTAGGTGATGCAGCACATCGTCTCGACAGATATCAGGGCTCCCGTGGAGTCTTTGTATGGCACGTTAGCAACGCTATTAACGCTCGCGACGAGGTCGTCGGAAGTTCGTTAGAACTTACTAGATCCCGCAACCCACCTTCTGACGAGTGGCTTTCGGGCGCAAAAGGACCGCTCAAATCAGTGCCGCACCTGAGTTACCTTGGCTATCCCGATCTGTGCAGATTGTAATCGGCCATATTCGATCCAATGAGTACAGGGGCAGCACAGTCCCCGGATTAGTGGGCACAGCTCAAATCTTTTCCAAGAAAAACAAAGAACGGCAACATTTGCTGTGCAGCCGGGCCAGCCGACCGCAGACATCTTCCTGCGAGATCCCACCTCGCAGGCTGATTGCGAATTGGCCGTGCACAGAACATGCGGGACACGGAAAGCAAAGTTGTGAAGCGCCGTGACCGTCTTGAGGACTTCAAACGATTCCTGTACCTTGCGTGAGGCAAGTTCTAGACCTGGAGTTGCATAGGACTGAGATGGAACGTCATGATGGCTGTACAGATGCAGTGTGCAGCTCAGCACTGGTGACAATGAGCACGGTTGCCCGCGAGCTGAAGGCTGGAGTAAGGGCCCCGTATACAGAGGGAGATCACAGCTGCGGCCAGCGAGGAAGCAACAATTGTCGGACATTCTAAGATTGGGGATTTTGGGTTTTGTTTTGCGCCTGTAATTGGCGCCGTGAGGATTTAATATCCGCAGTCGCAGCCGGTTATCGCGCAGAGACACGATGCTGGCAATGAGGCGGATTGGATCTGGGTCTACGGTGCAGACATGGCGGTGCGGAAGCAGAAACGCGTGTTGGCAAAGTAGCCGCCCGACCAAACAAACTGGAGCAGAACTCAGTCTCAACCGCCTCGCTCTGCACCATCTTCACGCGTCTTGGGGCTTTATTTTTACGACCGCTGCAGACGATTTAGGCTCTGCCACACGTACATCGCTCCGATCGCAATTGGCTCCAGTGTCTGGCAGTTTCGCGATACTATTCGGACTTTGCCCAAACTTTGCCGCACTGTATCTCTGACTCGCAGGCTTGGGAATATTACCTGGAAATTACAGAATTCCGTGGGGATTTCATCGTTTTATCCTGACCAAGGTCATCTACTCATCCCGTGAGCCAGTCAGCTTCTATGGTCCTGGACGCCGATCGCTAATAGACTTACAAGGCCGCGAGGCCTAGAAGTATATTCTCCCCCATTCTAGATAAAGACCATCATACGGAAACCGTGTTATCTCAGTCTAGCTCTCGGGCGAGTCATTTAGTGAGTCAAGTGCCTTCCGTGGTTGTATACCCTAATGCACCTCGAGAACACCCTCGGACATTGGTCGAGTCAACGCGCTACCTTACAAACAACGCACAGCGCGTCAATACCACTCGACAGATCGTCCCCCAAATAGAAACGATACCGGGATGGCGTCCCCAGGTGTTACTCCGTTTATTCCCCCGCTCAATACGCCCGGCCCGTCCCCGAACCCTCCCCAGCCGCCTCTCGCTCCCACAGCGCCTACGGGACCGAACCAGCAGTACCCTGCTTGGGCATCCCAACCGCAGACCGCGGGGAGCTATCCATTCTACCCCAACACGCCGTACAATCCTCAAACACCGTTCCTTCCGCCGCAACCCGGGATGCCCCCACAATATTTCCCAGGGACGGGCGGACAGCCCCCACAAATGCAACTGCCCGACTTTGGAGGAGGAGGAGGGTACACGCCGTTCGGGCCCCCGCCTGCTTGGGCGGGGACACCGTGGGCAATCCCAGGTGGGGGACTACCCCCCGGCACGCCGTGGCAGGGGGCAGGCCAGCCATCTCCGTATCCGGCCTTTGGTGGGCCTCCTCTCGCTGCCTTCGCGCCGCATGGCCCAGCACAAATGCGGCCGGCCGGCTGGGGCCCCCAGCCGCCAATGATGGGTGCATTCACGCCCGGGCCCACCCCGGGCGATCCGTGGCAGGCGCAGCCGCCCTGGGCGCAGGCGCAGGCTCAGGCGCAGATGCAAGCACAAATGGGCATGGGCATGGGCATGGGTGGGATGCCTGGCGGGATGATGGGCAGCGGGATGATGGGTGGGATGGGCGGGATGGGCTTAGGATTTGGCGCCCCCGCGTTCGGGGGGATGGCGGAGCCGCAGCAGCCGTTGTCCCGCGCAATTGGGCAGGTGGGCGATCGCGTTGGCCAGTTTGAGGCGGGCCCGAACTGTGCGCATTCCTGCATCTTGCCTTGTTTCTCCTGACGCGCCTCCAGACGGGCCAGTGCTCGAGCCATTCCTCGTACGCGCCGTACGCGCGCACGTGCGCCTAAACCCCCTCATACACCCGCTCGCTGAAACGGGCGGGCAGCCATACCTCAAGTGGAACATGCTCTTCCCGTCAAACCAGTGCCAGCGATCCGACGACCCCGTGCATATATCCTGGGCCAAGGGCCGGAAAGAGCCCCTCACCTTTCCCCGCGTCACTTTCGTGCGCCTCGTATCCGACGCCTTTCCTTGGGCAATCAGCATCACCGCCCACAATCGCGACATCGGCGTGACGTGCGGCGACCTCATCGACCAGGTCAGCCGCGACATGTACCAACTCACCGGCCAGGCCGAGTACGAGGCGCTGGGGAATGCGAAGAAGCGCACTGTGGCCGACGCCTACAGGCACAACCGCTCGCGGGCGAACGGCGTACCCGGCGGGCAGCTTAACCCAGGTATGCTCCGCCTCGACTGGCTCGGGCTTGACACGATGTTTGGCGGGGTGCGCGAGAACGAACGCCTCGTGCGGCGCATATGCGGAGATGTGCTCCCTTGCACTTTCGAGCTTGTCTGCGTTAAACGATACCCCATGACGGCGGAGGAGATTCGAAACCAGGAGCTGATGCAGCGGGCCATCAGCACCCGCGAGAGCGAACGCTCGGCGCGGCGGCGGTCTCAGCGCCCCACTGTTGAAGTTGTCCGCGCCGAAGAGGAGAGTACGACGAACGATGACGAAGCCGAAGAGGGAGAGGAAGACGATTCGGAGGAGGAGGGGGAGGGGAGGAGGGGTCGACGTGGCCGGAGCTAAGTTCCACCATCTACAATGCCCGAGAGTTCTTTTCATGACTATCTGCATATTTTGGCCATTATATCTCATGTATCAGCAATCTTGTTGTATTCTCTTGCATGCATGTTTTCCTAGTAATGTATCAATTGTAGCGGAGAGCGATTCATGCGCCGAGAGTGGTCGGTAGCACTGGGACAGCGAGACCTAAGCGCTGTTCAGCGATAACGCGTAACGTCCCCGGGGCGATACAATAGAAAAGGGAAGGGAAGGACGAGAAGATTCAGAGTGGCGTAGTGGGCTAGTGCACATCAAGTGGAGATTCAGGAAATAGTACATATTCAGAAAATAGTACATAGGCAGTGTCGGCTTGTGGCGTAGCGGATAGATATTAGAAGGACTAAGAGTACTCGAGTAAGTAAGCAATCAGAACTTGGAAAGTCAAGAACGCACGAAATTGGAGATCAGCTAGGCCAGACCAGCTCGGTGCGCGACGGGATTACAAGACGATCAAGGTGAGGAAAAGCCGCAGCCCCTATCTGCTTCCTTCTTATCTTGATCTCGCCCTCTCAGTGTTACATTGTTAGAGATCCACAATGCACTAGGTAGGTAGGTAGGTAGGTAGTATTACACGGCCGGTCCCGCTTAGGAACGCCGGGGCCCAGGAATTATTTAAGTTAATTTTACGCCAAGTCGTGAGTAACACGAGAATTATGCATTGCTAGTTAGGTACATGAAGTGAGTGAGTACAGAGATATACAGATGGTCCATTAACCAAGTTCAAGCGAGATGAGATATTACACTTTTCTGGAGAAAAAAGGTCGTCAGTAAGCACATATGCATCAACAAGGAGCAGAAGCAGAAGAGGATCAGAAAAAAGGCAATATCAAGGTTGTCTCCACAAGGGTCAGAACAGGTCTGAGATTTGTTTCATCCGGAAGGAAACGAGGAAGGGAGACTCACCGATATCGATACAAATAGTCAGGGTCGGGGGGCAAAGACGGAGCAGCACCTGAGGGAATATGGGTCAGTGAAAGCTCGACGGCAAGAGGCAGCAAGGGCAGAGGAGGGTAGGGGATCAGAAGTATTTTAGGCAATATCGAGTGTCCTCAAACCCCGAAGGGTCAGAACAGGTCTGATTGGGTATCATCCGGAAGAAAGAAGAACAACAGAACGAAAGACCGAAAGGAACGCCGACGCACATGCAATCAGACCACCATGGGCGGAAGCGCCGTCGCGACGGGGCGCCACTTCGCGCGCGCGGGCGTCGACACGCCGTACACCCAGTCCTCCTCGCGCTCCTCGTCGTAGCTCGCGCAGTCCTGCACGTACACGCCCACCCCAGCGCCCCCCTCCGCGGGCTCAAGCAGGACCTCGAGCCCGCCGTCGTCGAAGTGGCGCTCCTCGAGTTGCAGCTTGCGCAGAGCAACCATGAGGTCGTCCGCGAGCGGGCTCGCGTTCGGGGGCTCCTCTTTGATCGGCTCCCAGCCCACGGGCGGAGAGCCCGGCGGGGAGATGAGGAAGTTCTTCTCGATGGCGGGCGGGCGGAGGTAGTTTGCCTCTGGGATGGTGTCGTCCGACTCCGTAGGGAGGAGCGGGTTCGGGTCCGCGCGGTACACGCGGAGCGTTATTGGTGGCCTGTGGATGGCTCGCGATCAGCATCGAACGCTTTGAAAAAAAAAAAAAAAAAAAAAAAAAACATACCGATCCAGCGTCTGCTCGAGGACGATGGGATCGCAGTGAACTTTGGCGGTCTCTGCGTCGTCTTCGCGCGTGTAGACGATGAGAATGCGCCCGAAGCCCGGCAGAGGTACCCATCGGTTAATATGGCCATACGTGGCAAAGTGGTTGTGCAGAACATCGAGGAGCAGCGGCTGGAAAAACTCCTTTGGCAGGGAGGTGACTGCGAGGGAGTTGGTGCGCTGGATGTCTTTCGGAGAGGGAGGGGACGGGGAGGCGGGCAGGGAGATGCAGTAGGACGCCGTCATGGGAGTAGAAGGAAGAAAGCTTGCAACACTGTTCGTGGATGGCACTTTTTTTAAACTCCGCATCACGTAAGCACAGATTACCTTCTCGACACAGCTTTGCTGAAGCGCTGATGGCTCAGCCTCTCAGCCGCAGCCCTGGACAAGCTGTGCCCGCGGTGTCGCTTCGACTCCTTGCCTGTACTCTCTGCTTTCTATCTCCTTCCTGAGGGCGGGGTGCGGGCTACAGCAACCGCAACTAAATATATCTGTCGCGCGCATGGACTCACCGGAACAACTGCACCGCAACATATTTAGCAAAAAAAGGCAAACCCGACATATCCATTCGCGATTTCACGGACTGCCAAGAGGGCGGGGCGTCCGCAGCGCTCTCCTCGACTGCTTGAATGCTGTATATTCTTGAAGCTGCCGCTTGGGGCTCCAATCCGTACCTGACTGTAATTTAATTCTGCAGGGCTCAGGCGTCCACAGCATTTCCTCAGGGACAACTAGTATGACTCCAAAAAACGCTCTGCTCTCCCCGCAAGCTCAGGCTGCTCAAAATTAGTCTGAGGTAAGCATACCCCGGGCCAACACCGGTTCACGTACACCATAGCCACAGCGCGCCGCTCAATCACACGCACACGTATACACTCGATGACCGGAACTCTGTGCCCTTCAAATCTCGAGTTTCACGCCCAACGGCGGCGCTGCGCTGCGATGCTCCGGGTCGACGTCGCTTATACACTGCGTGCTCACGAAAGCCTTCCTGATCAACTCTGAAAGCAGACGCTCCACGGTGTGCCCTTCCCGAGTGTCACGCCCAACGGCGAATGCTTTTATCGTCTGCGCTGCGTCGCTTGTACATGCGTGCTCGCGGAAGACTCTCATCAACCTCAAAGGCGCTGTACGCTGCGCTATGTCTGCTTTGGGCTGATGATCTAGACGCTGCAAGAGCGGGGGATTATCCGCAACTCGATATGCGAGGAGACCATATGTGGCACTACTACTGAACATACACTACACTGCTATGCATATGCGGATCAAGGCCCAGCGACTTCAAGCCCTTGGCGCCTGTCACAAGATGTTTTGCTAAACCGCCTTGAATTGCAATAGCTTTCCAGCACGCGACGGGTGTCTTACCTTTGGTTCTTGTTGGAAGAGTTGAACCCTCATCATTGCATTAACACATCAATATTGGCAGTTACTCGTATCTATCTGATATGTGCATATTATCCAGCCATGCACGCCCCCCCCCCCATAGCTCCCTTATCCCGCCATATCCCCCGCATCTTCCTACAGGCATGCGTGGCGGTTCCGCCGAACAGCTCTCCGTCTTCGTCCCATTTCCGCCCTGATGCGGATGATCTGACTTCATTCTGTCGAAGATACCGGGTCAGAGCAGGCGCGTCGCTAAGAGTTGAACAAGTACCGGATTTCAGCCGAGGTATGGTTCAAATTCGCTGATTTGTGCTTCCCCCCTCGCTCGCTCCGCTATCCGCCACATCCCCCTTGCATCCCCCGCATCTTCACAAGAGGCATTCCCGCTGAACAGTTCTCTCCGTGTCCGTCTTCGTCAATTTCCGGCCTGCCACTGATGATTCACTCTGTGCAGAATACCGGTTGAGAGCAGTTGCGTCGCTAAGAGTTGAAGAAGTACCGGATACAAGCCGAGGTGTGGTTCAAATTCGCTGATCCATGCTGCTGTTTGATCTAGTTCTTACACGGCAGGACGATTCAGAGCTGTTCACTTCCAATGTCAAGTCAAGGAAAGCACAAAACTGTCACTGAATGGCGGGCATTTGAAGTCTCCTGTTTCGCGCGTTTCGGTCTGGAAGCATCCTCGGCGGTTGGGACAGCCTGCTAGGTAGCCAGCTCCCGATGTTTCCGGCACACTCTGGACTTAAATTCGTCTGTTGGGCATCGGCATCAGAATCGGCGGACTGCTCGATTCCACCCCTCCACCTACGCCCGCGCAATTGCATCCGTAGTCAAATGAACGCTCCTCTACTCTCGGCTTTATGTTGTACAGCTTGAATTCAGGTCTACATGTGTTAATGCCATCGACGGAACTCCTGTGGCTCAAATTACACGGCGAAAGGGTCTCCTCCTCCTGGACCTCGGCCTCCTCCTCTGGCTCGGAAGCCTTTGGCTGATGAAAAACCCGAGAAAAGGGGGCGGATTGGTTTCAAAGTTGAATATAACATTGAATTCGAATCAATGAAATTGATCTCGAAACGGTCAATCACTGCTGGGCATTGGGCAATCTTATACTGTGTGAAAGCACGGTTGCAATGCTAGACTTTGCTGGACTAGGGGCAGACAGGCTGAGGGGCAGCTGAGGGGCAAGCACTGTTCCGTCGGCGATGTTGAATTAAGGACAAATGCCGCAGCACCTCCCGCGGAGGTAGATGAACGAAGTTGTGGGCTTTTGTAGGCGCAGTGGAGCAGCCGAGGAATGCCGAGCGATGATTGATGGTCGATCCCGGATTATCTTTTACGATTTTGATCCCCGCGGCTGGCCGGCCATGTGATGCATCAGCAAATTGGGGAACATATTGTATAGCATTATAAGGCCCATAATTCGCATAAATCACTACAAACCTTAATCAGCTTTCTGAACTTTCACCTGACATTATATATGACCTCACTTCTCTATAAAGGCCAACAAGCATGGTAGGGTTTATAAAGCTTTCCGGTCATTTGTAAAGGCATTACATAGATGATACAGGTTTACAGCGGATGTAATTGCTTGCCAGACAGCTCCTCGCCACTCGAAAAGTGGAGCAAAATAGTTTATATCACGCTACTGGCTACACAAAAGACGACGGGCGGACAAGGGGAGGCCATTGTCCGCTGACAATGCAACCGCGCCGCGGCACCGCGTCGCCCCTGCTCACCGTGACACAGGGAACGGCCGCGCGCATCGATGAGCTATCTGAGACACCCGCACCTACTGCCCCGCCCATCACGACACCGCACCGCGCGTGTGAGTGGCACCGCCCGAGTGACGGCGCCGAGCTCTGCAGGCTGCGTACCGGCATCGCGCCGCCCTGAGGGAGATAGGAGGAGCCCCGGAAGGCTACTTGGCACGACGGCGACACCGGAGGGAAGGGATAGTGCGGGAGGGCGACAGAGCCGTCTTCAAAACAAAGTTGATGGGCGGTGGCCGCTGTCACTTGCACCCTTTGGAGCCTTGCGCATCCAGAGCCGTCTTGAGGTGTTGACGAGTAGATATGGGAGTTGAAGTTCATCTTGATTGGGTATGTCTTGCGCCTAGGAGGCTGGCTTGCGTCTTTGCGATCCAGGGGAGACGAGCCGCGGTAGCGCGTGTGCTGGTAGTGGATGTAGTTGAGGCTCCGAGATGTTGCAGGAGGCTTGAGGGTGTTGCTGTTGCATTCTGGTGGTGGTGATCATCGAAGGGCCCAGAGGGGGACACAAACAGAGCAGAGGGACGAGTATTGGGTGGGCGGGGAAAGAGGGAGAAAGGAAGATGTGTAACCGTGACGGTAACGCGTTGTGCCGCAATCAACTTCCGCGTGATCGGACACGCAGATCCAAACAATGCGCACGGACCTTCGACATCGCTATCAGATCTCGTGTCGCAACAACTGACTCCGAGTCCGAGTCCAAGGCCTAGTAATAGTATTTTGGGCTGCCAGAGGAGTCAGAATAATGATATCATGACATTGCTAGCTGCACAACCGTCCGAAAGGGGCTGGCGGCAGTACTACTTAGTAATTCTATCTGGAGAACTGACTCCGACTTTTGCATTCATGCATGTCGACGATGTTCAATGGCTGGTATGCTGAAAGTAAAGGTTTTGCATCATATACATGACAAGCAAGCAACTACGGTCCCAGGGAAAAAAGAGATGAATTAAGATTTCAGGTATAGTGATTGATAGTAAGTATTGCCTCAGAATGGCCGAGTAGTTCGTCTAGTCTTATAAATCCCTTACAATCACGCTGGTGCATTCCAAGAGACTGTCAGCTTGGTGAAGCCTTTGTATACCTTGGTGGCGGTTTGCCAAACCGTCGCCAAGCATTGCAAGATGCCATCAGTCTGATGCCGGACCGGCAAGGAATAACAGATCTCCCCACTTTTGGTGATGTGGTGGTCAAAGCGCAATCGCAAGCCTCCCGGATCATCATACCAGCAGCGCAATCCACCCAAGAAACACGAACCATCCACTTGCACAAGCGCGCTCGGCACACGGGCCGCAACTCGCACACTCAAAATACGCGGCCACCCTTTTTTCGTCGGCAGGCGGACGGTTTTGCCTGCCTGGACGCGGTCCAATATCTGTGGTTGCAACGGGTCGCGCTTCCACGAGTGCAGCCCTAGATGGTGGCGCCTCTACGTGACGGGGGTCGTCCCCAGCGCGTCCGACCGCCAGCGTTCGGGAATTTGTCCAATTTGTTTGATTCGTCCGCCATGCTCGTTATTCGCCTACAACCTCCGCGGTGCGCCCCAGATGTAGTAAAGGACGCTGACCCCATTACTAGCAGATCACTAGGCTGACCCTCGCACGCTTCGAGGATGGTCAGCCGCCAGCGCTGAATATTATCTGCGCGCAGATAAAAGGAGTTTTTGGGTTACCCGGCTTCAGCAGAAACCCCATGCGGCGGGCCGATCGCGGGTAAGCGCGCACACGTGCCGATCGGGGCTACACAAATGGCCCAAACTCGGGATGTGATCAGTGTCAGAGCAGCGGTTATGTATATCGCGTTCACAGCCCCCCGCGCTCCCTAATTTCTCCCCCCATGGTCGACCTCCTCCAGTGGGCGAACCCGGAGGACATCCCCGGGTCGCGGTGCACCGTGGAGGACGGCCCGTGGCCGCGCGCATACTACCTCCTCGACGAGCAGGAGATCTGGGAGGAGTTCGACCGCGTGGCGGACCCCTCGAGCGTGCTCTTCAGCAGGGAGCGCGGCTGGCGCGCAGACGGCGTCAATTTCCAGCCCGCCCCCGCCGCAATCACGCAGGACCGCTATGTCCTGCGTCAGCTCAACGTCCACGGCCAGCTGTGGACCCTGACCGGTGTTTTTGACGGTAGGTACCTGCTATTCGCGCGCGAACACCACTCTTATCGCCGCTTCTAGGACATCTGGGTGACGAGACCGTCGAACACGTCGCACATCATCTCCCTATCATTGTCGAGCAGTTCCTGCAGGAGTTTATCAGCCGAGATGACCCAACCTGCCGCATCACCCCGGCGTTCATCTCTGGGCTCTTTTCGCGCTCCATCGTGGCGTTCGACGACGCGATTGCGGGCGACATCCTGAAGCTCTTCGGCGGCGCCGACCGGCTGGCACGGTACTCCGACCGCGAGATCCGCGAGATCATAAACGACCAGGACAAGGGCGGCGACAACTACAAAAAAGCGCGGCTGTGCATGTACGGCACCACCGCGCTCGTCGCGCTCACCGACCCGGAGCACGAGAACCTCTGGGTCGCGAACCTCGGCGACTGCCAGGCAGGTGAGGCGCTCCGCGGCCGCATACGCACACATGATACTCATCCGCCCCGTGCCACCGCAGCCCTCGTGTCCCCGCGCGCGGCCGACGAGTGGGACGTCGAGTTCCTCACGTCCGAGCACAACGGCGACAACGACGCCGAGATCGCGCGCGTCAAGCGCGAGCACCCGGGCGAGCCCGAGTGCGTCGTCAACCGCCGCGTCCTCGGCGCCCTCGCGCCTTTCCGCGGTAGGCCCCCTCCTCCCCCTCCCCTCACCGAGCCCGCACGCTGACGCGCCACGCCCCACCCCGCAGGCCTCGGCGACGTCCCCTTCAAGCAGCCGCCCGCCTTCACGCGCCGCGTGCTCTACAACCTCGCGCCGGGCTTCGCCGACACCGCCCCCTGGGAGGCGTGCCTCGCGCGCAACCTCACCCCGCCGTACATCTCCGCCGCGCCCGAGATCACGCACCGCCGCCTCGGCCTCGCCCCCGGCCCTAACCCTAACTCCGCCCCTACCCCTAACCGCGCCCCCACGCCCCCGCGCGTGCGGTACCTCATCCTCGCGTCGGACGGGTTCGCGGACCTGTGCCGCGCGCCCGGGCCCGTGCGCGTCCTCGCCGCGTGGGCGAAGCGCGAGGCCGCGGCCTCGGCCGCGGGGGGCGCCGCTGCCAAGCCCGGCAACCCTGCGAGCCGCCTGCTGCGCCTCGCGATCGGCGGCGGCGCGGAGGACCGCGCGCGCGTCTCGCGCATGCTGACGCTCGACATGGAGGACCCCTGGGTCGACGACACCGCGATCGTCGTGCAGACGCTCTGAGCCCCCGGTCTAACGAGCCACACAACCACAATCTTCTTTTGCTTTCATCTTGCTTTCCCCTTTCCTGTTGCTTTCGCTGTGCATCTGTTCATCTTTCAATTGGGTCTCATCTCCGTAGATAGGGTATACTGTAATAATCGTAGTACTATTCAGTAAATAGTAGGGTTCCAATTAATGGAGGTTTTGTGGAGGAATTATCGGACGTATTCCGCCGCAGCGGCGGCAATGCGGAGAGATGTTTGGGCAACAGATGACCTATCTTATTCAAGACAACACTATATTAGTATCCAAAGGAAAGTACTCGATACAATTGGGTGGTATGTATAGTCGGTGGGTGTGTATATACGGTATGCTAAGTTGTACGTGTGATTCAAATGCCATGCGTGAAAATGCGTGATTATAGTTCATAAAGCGGAAAAAAAAGTCCGAATCAAATGCATCATCGCCGGAAAGGATTGTTCGACGATGTTCCGGTCCTGCTGGGCTCCAGCCAGCCCGCTGGCGCCCCGGTCGTGGTCGTGGTCGCGATTGCCTGCATCCAGTACGCGCCGCGCACGGGCGGCGACGACGCCAACGCAGGCCGTACCGCGTCTGCGTACGCCTGCGCCTCGCTCGGGCCCACAGGCATAGGCGGCGGCACATCGACGTCAACCAGCCGCGCATCGCGCGCCGAATCGTACATGTACGACCGCCCCGCGCTCGACGCCGCGCTCGGGTAGCGTGCGAGCAGCGTCTTGCCCACGGGCTGCCGCGGCTCGGGCGTGTTGCGCGGTACGCCCGTCATCTCCGAGTAGATCGACGAGCGCGTTACATGGTCCGCGGCCGCCGCCTCGCGCGCGCGGCGGCCGTCGAGCGAGGGCAGCGTCGACGGCGTACGGCTGGACTTGGAGCGCGCGGACCCTGCGTGGCTGGAGCGCACCGAGTACTCGTACGCGCCGAAAAGCTGCAGCTTCTCCATCTCGCCGTGGTGCCGCGCCTCCTCCGCGTTGCGAATCCGCATCAGCTTGATCGCCTCGCTCTCGACGGCGTCAATGGCGACGGGTGGTGGTGTCGCCATAGCGCGTCGGCTCGCACGGTGCCCGAAGAGCTTCTCGCCGAACCGCAGCAGCCGCCAACGCCAGCTTGTCTGGGGATCGAGCCGCTTCTGCGTCGCGAACGCGGCCGTCTGCTTCGCGCGCTGCTTGCGTGCGCGGCGCCGCCAGAGCATCAACACGAGGAGGAAGATGAACGCGCAGCCGAGCGCCATAAGGAGGATCTCCCACCACGCCAGAGGGCGCCCCTTCGTAGTCGGCGCGGCAGGAGGCGGGGTGGGCTTAGTCGGCGCCGCTATCGTCCCGTTGTTGGCTGCGGGCGATGTGACGACGACGAGATCGGAGAGGCACACGCCAAGCCCGGGGACGACGCTCGTGCCGTTGTTGCAGGTGGCCGCAGCGCACGTCCCGCCGCGCAGGACTTGATTCGCGTTGGCGCATGCGAGGCAGCTGCTCGGGCCGGCGCCGGCGCAGCTCGAGCAGCTCGCGTCGCACGCCTGGCACGCGCTGGAAGTCGTGTCGAAGAACTGCGCCTTGCTGCATGTCGGGAGGCACCGCCCGCTCGTCAGGACCGGCCGACCCGCCGGGCAGCTCGCGCATTGTGAGAACGCCGGCCCGCTACATGTCGCGCAGTCTGGGTGGCAGGCACGGCACGTGCCGGAGGCGGAGAACGTGTTGGACGGGCAGGTCGAGACGCATTTCCCGTTGGAGGAGACTTGGCCGCTCGGGCAGGTGAGGCAGGTCGTGGCCGAGCCGGAACATGTGCTGCAGCTCGAATCGCACGCTGGAGATATCCGGTCAGCTACAGATGCGGAAGACAAGGGAAAAGACCCACTCGTGCACGTCACATTGTCCTTGGGTGAGAGGAAGGTGCCTGTCGGGCAGGCGTCGATGCACCGTCCGCCGGATAGGACGGTCCCCTTCAGGCAACCAGTGCATTTGAGCTGATTGACCGTGGATCCTACGTTGAAGCTCGCGATCTCGCAGGACGTGCATTTAGCACCGCAGGCTGACGTGGATGTTAGTCACCGCAGACAGCCGAGACAGAAGAGAAGACATACTGTCGCATTCGCCCTTGTTATTGTCCGCGATCAAATTCGAACCGTCACAGACGCCGGTGCTGCTTGCAGAGACACAAGTACCGGTGCTGGTCAAGTAATGCGACCTGGGGCACAGCGTGCAGTCGTTCGACGTCGGACCCGCGCACGTCTGGCACGACGACGAGCAGGCGACGCAGTTGGTGCCGTCGCTGAAGCTGCCGTCCGGGCACGCGACGCCCGCTGCAGTGGATGGCAAAGTGGTGCACTTGGTCGCGTCATTCTGGTCTTGCGTGAAATGTGTACCACACTTGAGGCAGTTGCCCGTCCCGTCAGCGCAGGTAGTGCACCCGAGTTGGCAAACTAGATAGAGCAGGTCAACATATCGCCCACCGATGGCAGAACGTCACGCGCACCTTTGCAATCGCCGGTGGAGGTCGCGAAGAATCCGCTCGCGCATTTGGCACAGGCGGTGCCATTAGCGGCCGTCGTCCAGCCAGGATTGCACGCGCACGAGCCGTCAGAGCCGCATTCCCCGTTGAGGCAGTTGCATGTCTTCAAGGGCGATGCGACAGGCGGGTCGAGGCACCTGCCCGTCCCAGATATGCCTTCGTCGCACGTTGCGCAGCCCGCGGGACACGCCTGGCACGTCGGGCCAAAAAAGCCCGCCGCACAAGTCTCGCAGGCGGTGCCGTTGAATCCGGGGGCACACGTGCAGGTCCCGGAGGCGGAGCACGTCCCCGAGCTCGCGCAGGGCGGGGAGCAAGTGGAGGACTGCATGTCGAGGAGGGACATGGATCCCGAGCTGCGCAAAGGGAGCTGCGCGGTGTCGGGGACCGAGTCCCACATTACGACGCGCCCGTTTGACCCAAAGGACATTGCGACCCAGACGCTCGATGCGATGGCCAGCGATTGGGCGGCGAGGGGTGTTGATGCGTTGGCAACCGGGGCAGAGGGGAGCGAGCTGAAGGCTGCCTTGCCCGAGTAGAGTGTTTGCGCGTAGATAGCGAGCCCCGGCGCCACTGCGACATTTAATGGCAACGCGGGCGTCGAGGTGTTGCTGAAGCCGGGGGAACCGCTGACAGTCGCGTGCGTCGAGGTCAGGAGATCATGGATGAGTTGTGGGTTGGTGGTCGCGGTGTATTGGCCTGGCAAGAGGAGAACGCTGTTCGACACGTCGGACGCCGAAAGTGATATTCCAACTGAACCTCCGTCAATATCTCCCGAAAATTGACAAAACAATGCACGCACGAGTAGTGTTCGATGAGCCCTGCAGACATTGGCCGGCAACGCATACGATGGAGGAATTAGAGGCTGCAACTGGTGCACTCGAGGCCAAAAGGAGGACAAAAAGAGACGCCAACATGGGAAGGCGCGAAACGAAGGTGGGGGAGGAGGGTAACAGAGGTAAAGGCGTCGCCATTTTGTTGACGGCAGGGTAGCTCGGCTGTCGTGGATGTTGCCTTTTGCGCCATTGTTCTCACTGCCGCTACGTCCGAAAACGAACAAAAGCGTAGAACAATGAGCATGTTTGCCCTTGTTTGCTCGTGAATGATTACGTAACTTGCCCCTTGTTTCCGGTTGCGTTCATCGCCGAGCTCAATGTGCTCCGTTGCGTGGAACAGAACGCACATGCCGACAACTTTCAAGGAGCGCTCGGGTCCAGGAAATGGGGTACTTTGTGCAAAGACTATTTCGTTCTGACCGCGCGCTTCTTCTCCTTCAATGTCTCTCATCGCCGCCTCAGCCACGACGTCCGCCTTCCTGGCGGTCATATCGTCCAAATGCGCTATCACATCGTCGAGCACATCGTCTAGCTCACCCTTGCGCCGCCCTTTATATCTCGGGAGTCGCCTGATGACCTGGCGCAGCCCATGCAGGTCAAATCCCTCGAGCATGCCCAGGAAGCAGACCAGGCGGTTCTAGCAAGCACGAAACCCAACACCGTCAGTGGCGGGGGAAAACGAAAAAGAGCAGGTATTCAGTACGCACCAGGATCTCCTTCCGGATCTCATAGTCGTCGTCCGGCTTTGACTCCCCGCAACCGCCGAACGACATGCGCGACACGCGCTTCACCAGGTGCTTCTCGCGCGCCAGGTCCGAGTTTCCCCGGTACGCCTGCGTGGCGCAGTGGTCTGCGATGTCGGCCGCGACGCGCGCGTTCGAGCCGCCCTTGCCGTGTAGTGCTTGAGCTCGCACCTGGTGAACTGAGGCACGTGCTCGTGAGGCCGTCGGTGTGACGCGCGATGCATTCGAGGCGTGCCTATGCACATCCTGATAGGCTATGATACTAATAGGCAAACTCCAGCACATACACGAACGACGAATGAGAAGCGCGGCCCACCCCAACTCTGCGCGGCAGGCGGGGCCTGCCGGGGCGCGCCATCGTTGTCATCGTCCTCGTGGTCGCCCCCCCCTCCCTCCCCCGCAGTTGGAAGGGGGAATGAAACCTAAAAGCCTAAGAGCACTTTTATTTTGGGTGCACGCGCGATTGTTGCCCCCGGGTACTTAAGTCGAGCATGTGGCTGTGCTAGTAAATAATCAACAAACAACAGACAAATCCAACACAAATCACTTTCTTGACCTTGATTACTGAGTAGATAGCTAGCTTTTTCAACCCCCAACTCGACCTCGACTCCACAAAGTTGAGGCACAAGTTGAAGCTTGAAGCCTCAGCGCTCAGCCGTGAAGCGTGAAGGCTGAGGGTGAAGCACCTGAGTTGCAATTGAGCCATGTTTTTTGACCATGGCTCCAGCCTTCGGCGCGGCCGAATTGATTTCACTTATGCCTCAGGCTGCAATCCAAAGTTGAACGTTGAGGCATCAAGTTGGGGCAGAGTTGGGGTACAAATTTTAATGTGGGTGAAGTTCAACAATCATGACATAACTCGAATGATAGTCATATTGAGACTCAGATAGGGGCTTGTGATGCCTTATAACTAGCATGAACTATGCTTCTGGTAGTCGAGGATGAAACCTGCAAGGACGAGAAACCCTGTGTAGCTGTTTTGACGGAAAATGGCTGGCACATGTTATTGGCAGAGAACTGAACAATCATATGGCTCTCACCAGCACAGCTTGGGCTCTTGTTCAAGTCTACTATCCAGAGTTGCCATACAAGGTGGGCTGCTACGCTTCCAGTGGATGTTGCATAGAAGCGCCAAGTGTGCCCCTCCAGAATGCCGACAAAAATCAATGACAGGACAAAACCACCAATGAAGCTAAGCAAGATAGGCTTGGCCCAATTGCCAAATTTGAGTGCTGTTGATTTAACACCGGCCTGAGCATCATCGTTTTTGTCTTGACAGGCATAAATAGTGTCTGCAATCTGGTCAACAAGTTTCCATATTATGTATAGAACACCAACCGTAATACATTGTCCAACTATGGGGATTATCAATATCTGGAAAGTAATCATACTAGTAGAATGACTGACCACCATGCTCCTGTAAGAAGAGGTAACAGGCGACGATAGTCAAAGACATCTGTTAGTGTCAAATAGGCTATCAAGAGACCCCAGTTTGCAGTAACACCAAGCCACGCTTGGGGCCAGTAGGTATATCGTTTTAGGAGTGGGTAGAGGGACACCCTGCTGAATTTTAGCAACTTGAACCAATAGCAAAATGATTTAGGGGCATACAGTGGGAAGAGAGAGAACATTCCAAGCCAGAATCTATTTGAACATGGGATGAGTTGCAAGTAATGAGTTTTCCCCACAAGTCTCGTACGCTTTAGAATTTCTCAAGAAGGCAAAGAACAGAATGCACAATGCAACCTCAATGCTTAGAAACACTGCTGCATTGAAAACTGCCAGTTTGCCGCTAGCAATTGGCCTGTCTTTGGTGCGCTCTATATAAGGGTTGTGACTTGTAAGCTTTGGGCTGCGTTGAAGTTGGTGTTGGTATTGACATACCAACTAATCGATCAAATTTACGATCCAAGATATCGTTCCAAGTGCATGCAGTGCTCCTCAACAAGAAAGATCCGGAAAAAAACATGACAAGCCAAGAGGTACCCATGGCTGGAGTCATGCAGTGATCTGAAGATGCTAAAAAAATGCCCCATGCTATATAACTATAATCAGTCTTGCGAAAAGATCAAGCATTCAAAGATGTACCAAAAGGCCAGAATGCCAATATTACTCCTGTTGGCTGTTGTCAAAGTCAGTCACCATTCAACGTTCAACATCCACTGGCAATAGAACCACACCTTTTCCAGACGTATGAGTTCGATGTATACGTATAATTGTGAGGGTACATGTCTGGACAAGATGGTTGACATTTTGCTTGCGGGCCTTACGGTGGGGAGCACGGCTTTATCTCGTCCGGGGCTCCAAACCGTGTTGCCCAGATGGCAGAAAATGGAGACGGGATACACAGTATCATACTGTTGAACAGCGGGGGAACTAGAAACATCAGAATATAAGAGTTTCAGATACGAACAATTATAAGCTATGCTCGTGGGGAGTGCGGCTTCATCTCGTCCGAAACTCCAACCAAAGCATCCGAACAGTGGTCTAAAAATGGAGACGGGTCACACACACCATATCTGAGAAGTTCTCTCGAACAGCGGGAGAAGAGAATGGGGATATCAGAGCTTCAGATGCGGGCAATTGTAACTCACGATATGATGGTTCCCGGGTTCCGATGGTGGGTAGGTGGGTATATTCCGACGCGGTCCCGTTAAGAAACAGCCGGTGCCCGTACATACTACACAGATGGCGTCCGGGCTTGTTTTTCTGCCCAAGTGTGATTATCAAATGAACTTCGACAAAATCACGGAACATTCAGTCTTGGCGACGTAGATCTACACGACAACTAAAGGCTTCCGGATGGCTGCGTATGATAACATCAGGACGGAGAGCACGGACAGAAGTTTTAACATACGAGACGATACCGGATGTAAATCTCGTCTTGCCGCGGCCCACACTAGCTTTTCCGATTTGAAAGGCCGCCAAGGTCTTGACAATACAGATATACACCATGGAATCTGCGAGGCACTGACCAGGACAGATCCTTCAGTATACTGTCATGAGCAATCTAATGGAATGAAGGAATGAAAGAAACGAGGGACCTCCTTCCAAAGCCAAAAGCCCACTGAGCTGGATCCGGGTTGGTTCCCGGATAAGAAGAGCTTGACTTGGATGCTTCAAGATATCTTTCTGGCCAAAATCTCTCCGGGTGTGGGTAGACTCGAGTTTCATGACAGATAGACCTGCATACGATTAGCCAGGAACACTTTCAAGGAGGTACTACCGGGGGGAACAAACCAGATATTTACGAACACTCCGGTTCCCCGAGGAATATGGCGACCACGATAAACATCCGCCTGCGTTGTTGCATGTGGAACCAGCGGCGCCACAGGATGATATCTATATAGTTCCTTGATGATAAGCTCGACATAAGGCAAAGCTGAGCGGTGTTCGAAACCAGGACTCAATCCGGGGCCAATCAGGGAATCGATTTCCGACTGTGCCTTATGTTGGATATCTGGATGCAGTGCCATCATGAGGAAGAATAATTCGAGGACGGCGGCTGTCTGCGGAATGTTGAATCGATATGATAAAATGCGAGATAATAAAAGGTTACTTACAGTATCGGCACCAGCTTGTAAGAAAAACATCAGTCGATACTCGGAAAATCAAGGCCTCGCCGAACCTGCATGGAAACTGGAAGCAGCAGATGCTATCATGCTTTCCGAGTCTTCCGAGAGTACCCCATCCACTGTCATGTCGCTGATCAGTTTGGAAGTAAAACTCGTTGTAGCGGTCCCAGCAACCTGTAGTTCTGCAATCTTGAGTAGCTAAACCTGATTTTCAAAGGAACGAACCATCTTCTTTTTCACAAGTTGAACCGGAAGATGAAGAGTTGCGGTGTTACGGACACGGGCATACTGGGCCCATTTTTGAAAGGAAGCACCCGGAAACCAGGATGGTATATGTCTCACTAGGACCACGGTCAGGGATGCTGCGCTTGTGAGTTGAAATAACAAACGGAAAGGAAACGAATCTACGAGCCACCGCCCAGGCTCCACCGCTTGATCGGTCAGAAGAGCTAATTCATGGGCTAAGTTGATGAGTAATTCGCCCTCTGCGTCTGTGAATGAACCATAGGCAATATGAATCAGAGTGCGGCCCGCGAAGCTACCGAAAGAGATGAGCCTCGATATAAAGTACAGTTGGATGGATGCAGAGCACCGTCGGATGTAGGTTGAGGGGTCGACAGGTCCTTGGCAAGCAACAAGCGAGTCAACAAAAAGCTGAGCCTCGTTGGTTAAAAGAGCATTGTAGGTGTAGCAAACCTGCGGATTGAGTGCACTGTGCAACATCCGCCTGCATTGTCGAAGGCGCGGGCCATAGGACGAGAATATGAGGGATGTTTCTCGTCCAATCAGACGACCCGCCATGACGAAACGAGGACGATCACTGTATATGGAAGACCGTTTGACCAAAAGCTCATTCGCGGCCTCAGCCGTACTCAAGACGATAAAATGGCGACCTATAATTCGAAAGTAGAAAATGTCGCCTGTAAGTTTGTTAGTCGTCGTGGCATACGAACAGGGAGGGAAATGATATTGCCGTAGATGCTCGCCCAATCGGAGAATGTCGTCCACATGTTTGTTTTGGGGACCTGATGTACGTTGCCCAGGAACGGGAGACCTCGAGGACCTGGAACGTTGAGTTCGTGTGCACTCAAATGGATTCATGCCATTTACCAGGAGGCAAATTAACTCCACCGGTGTTCATTTTACGCACAACGAATATTGACAGAACCATGGTACTAAAACTGAGAAAGATTGCGACTGCTATAGGCAACATTGTGCTTGTGCGAGAGGACGATTCAGCGGGGTCAAGAGACAGATAGATGGAGACCACCTTATGTCTCAGAAGTCTTCGAAAAAAGGTCACGACCGGTGAGGGCCTTTGCATGTGCTCGCGTTCTTCTCCTACATGACAGATAGATCGCAAATAAGATGACAAGATCCGGAGTAATTGTTTTGAGAACTATACATCTGTATCGGGATACCGTTGGGGTCACGTTGAAGTGCTGTGGGCGCTGTTCTCCGGCCGCGGAGTTGCGTGGTCAATGCGGTAGCAGCGATGATCGTAGAACATCCGGGGTGTATGAGGACCGAATATGTAGAAGGACCCCGAAACATATCACGGTGTTCGAGTGCTGTGGGCGGTACTCGTGTGGAGAGCGGTTGGAGACTCGAATTGTATTGGGTATGAGTAAAAAACCCCGAAAACATAGATAGATCCGTTGTGGTTGCGGCGTGGCGGCGGTATTCAGGCCCTCATACGGAGGGAGCGAAGCAGATGATCACTATCCATTGGATACCTGTCCTCGGATAACTGCGGGCCTCAAACCAGATTCGCGGCTATGCTTGCGGGGTTTTTGAGGCTTCAACTTGGAGCTTCAAGTGCTGTAAACGGCATTGCGGCGTTCACGCGGAGGCAACGATGATTGGCGGGTTCTACAGTCCATATATTCAACAGCAATGGCGATCTCAAGACGAGCCCGACCATTGTCAGCGACACCAGATGTTGATCATGACTGTAGAGTGAGAACGGAAGTCGTGACTCAACTGCCTGCTTCTGGCCAAATTGCCAGTAATGCATATGGGGTCATCTTCCCTCCGAGCGAATCAAGGGGAGGGCGAACGAGGAATCGTGCTCGAGGGTGAGAGTAGCGTGAATAGGAACAGGTGCTTGTACCGCCGAACCGAGAATGTTCTTTTGTTGATCCTTTCCAAAAGCCCGTCGTTCACATTTCCGTATATCTTTCCCGGGCCTCCGTACTCCGTGTGGAGTATATACTAGAAGGATGGGAGTGGGACTCACCCAGTCCCATGGTAAGGAAGCGAGTCCCATTGGTGCGTACTCAGCAATGGGACTCGCTGCCTGTGATGGGACTCGCTTCCGAGGCCCCATCAGCGGCAGAAATGGTGTGTTGATGGCCTTGTGTTATGCCATCAGTCATGACCAGCAGGGATGATTAAAGCTGGGTAGGGCCGGCAACCGGCAAGCGGCAAGGCCCGCTGCTGGTTGATCAACCAAGAATTTGTGTAAAGTTTGATTGAGAAATGCATCTCTCAATGGAAAATGTCCCAATTAATCATAACATTGTTCCAGGACAAGTTAAAGGACAACTGTGTTCGTCAGGATAGCACACGAAGTGTGTTTGAGGTTGTTTGGCCAAGACCTCCGCCCAATGTTCAAGCGTCCAGCAATACTGGGCTGTTAAATGAATGGGAACCAATACTTAGGGCTCATTTGAGACCTCAAATCGAACCCTTTTGCCTCCTAGAATTGTCAACCATATGTGACAGGATACCACAATTCAGCGAACTCTGTTGGCATCTGTTTGGCCAACATTCTCACCCAATGTTCAGCCTCCAGCAATACTGGGCTGCTAAATGAATGGAAACCAATACTCGGGGCTCATTTGAGACCTCAGTGGGAGGGTGTGATGTCCCAATCATCACTCTTGATTCTCGAGAGGTACTTGTTGATTGAAGGAAGGATCCAAGGGTTTGCAACCTTGTGTGCATACCAATCTCCGAGGAGATTTAGTACACGAGAAATATGGACAGAGTCATTCAGCTCACTTTTGATGACTTCATCGGTCTGCGCGCGACAGTATATGTGCCACTCATCGATCTCGCTGTAAGGGCAACCACGCGGCCCGAGAAGTCAAGGGTCCTGGCGTGGGGAATCCGAAGGTTAATTGACAGGCCGTGCTACTAAGTACAAGTATAGCGCACCTGGCGTGGGGAATCCGAAGAGAAGAACGTCTGAGGATTCCCACGCCCGGAGCCGCCTAAAATACCTACTGACTAGTAGCACGTGCGCGGGGTGATCGGAGCAACCGGAGTGACGCGCATAGGTCCCGTGCGCGGTCACAGGCCACGTGGTATCCGGAACCGGAGTTCCGGCGGGGTCGCGGGAGCGGGCGAGCGGGGGCGGAGGGAGCGACGGGGGGAGCGGCGGAGGGAGCGGGGACTGGGGCGGCGGTCGGAGCGGAGGCGGGGGCCGGAGCGGAGACCGGAACCGGAACCGGAACCGGAACCGGAACCGGAACGGGGGCCGGAGCGGGGGCTCCCCTGACACCATCCCCCCCTTGGAATGCGGCGCCTCGACGCATCGTCCGGACGTGGACGTCGGGGTCTCGGAAGGGAAGGGAGTCGAAGGTGGCGGTCGTGATGGCGCGTGGTGCGGCGGGGTACTTCCGGTAGAAGTCCGCGACGAGTTCCGGAGCGAAAACGTCGGAGTGTTTAACCCACGAATCATGAGAGGAATTATAACCTTTCCACTGCACGAAATACCAGAGCGAGCCCCACCGGTACTTCGCGTCCACGATCGCCTCGACTTCCCACTCGGGTGGCTCGTCCGGAGCGGCGCCCGGAGCGTCCGGAGCGTCCGGAGCACCGCGGAGGACCGGCGGAGGCTCGTCGTAGCCAGTCCGACCCTCGAAGGGGTCGTCCTGAGCCAATTCAAGCTTGACGACCGGAAAGACCGGATGGAGCTGCGAGAGCCGGGGAGGGAGTTCGAGCTTGTACGCGCCCCGCCCGATGACCTGGAGCACCCGGAAGGGCCCCAAGCGGCGGTGCGCGAACTTAGCGGAAGGGCGAGTGGTCTGGATGTCGGAGGCGTCCAGCCAGACCCGGTCGCCTACCTTAATCTCCGGCGCCGGAGTGCGCCGGCGATCGTAGTACCGCTTATACTCCTCCTTAGCCTTGACGAGCGCCGCCCGGGCTTCGGAGACTCCGGAGGCGATCCGGTCGCGGAATTCGTTAACCGCTTCCACCTTCGAGCGCAGCCCGTTCGGCTCGAACCCCATCCGGGGGAGCCGTCCGGTATCGGTCATGAACGGGACCTGCTGCGTCGACGAGTGGATGTGGTTGTTGTAGGCGAATTCGGCGGCCGGAAGGAGCTCGTCCCAGTCATCCTGCTTGTAGTTAGTGAAAAGCCGGATGAACTGCTCCATCTCCTGGTTAACGCGCTCGGTCTGACCGTCGGTCTGCGGGTGGTACGACGTGGAGGTCGCCGGAGCGACTCCGATGAGGCGCCACAGCTCCCGGGTGAACTCCGCGATGAACTGCGGACCCCGGTCGGAGATGTACTTCTCCGGGGTCCCGTGGAGCTTCCACACGTTCCGGTAGTACAACCGCGCAGCTCCGACGGCGTCCAGGGTCGTGTGGCACTCGTTAAAGTGCGCACGCTTCCCGAGCGCGTCGACGACGACCATCACCGCGTCGTACCCGTGAGCTTCCGGAAGCTCGACGACGAAGTCCACCGAAACCGTGCTCCAGCGCTCTTCCGGAACCTCCGTCGGGTGCAACTCACCGACCGGAAGCTTCCGGAGCGCCTTCGTGCGGCAGCACAAGTCGCACGTCGCGACATACCGGCCGACGTGTCGGGACAACTGGGGCCACCAGTAGTTCCGGGAGACGAGCTCCAACGTCTTGAAGCGGCCGGCATGCCCCGCCACACGGGTATCGTGGTGCTGCTCCAAGATCCGGCGTCGGAGGTCGTGATCCCGGGGGACCACGATCTTGCCGCGGAAGTAGAGCAGCCCGTCGTCCACGCGCCACTCCGCGGACCGGAGCGACCGGGAGCCCCGGACGTTGAGGGCCTCTCGCGCGGCGATAGCGAGGGGGTCCTCGAGGTCCGGACCACGCGCGAGCGCGTCCCGGATGTCCCGGAGCACCGGACGTTCCGGTCCGGTCACCACTACACCCTCGATCGCGCGGACGTGGAAGAGCTCCGGAGACAGGAGGGTGACGTCCTGGTTGTCCGGAGCCGCTCCGTGGTCCGGGCGACGCGACAGCGCGTCCGGTCGCCCCATCAGGCGTCCGGGCTTGTGGTGGAGCGTGAAGTCGAACCGGGACAGGTACAGCGACCACCGCGCCTGCCTCCGGTTGAGGTTCTGCGACTTCCGGAAGTACTCCAGGTTCTTGTGATCGGTCCAGATCTCCACCGGATGCTGCGAGCCCTCGAGGAAGTGTCGCCACTCCTCGAGCGCGCGGACGATCGCGAGCATCTCCTTGTCGTGGATCTCGTAGTTGCGCTGGACCGGACTCAAGCTCTTGGAGTAGAACGCTACCGGATGCCACTTCCCGTCCGGACCCTCCTGAGAGAGGACCGCACCGGAAGCCCGGTCGGAGCTGTCCGCTTCGAGCCGGTACGGCCGGGCCTCGTCCGGAAGGATCAGGACGGGGTCCGTGGTCACCGCGTCCTTCAGCGCCTGGAAAGCGGTGGCCTCCGGCTCGCTCCAACGCCACGCGGTGCCCTTTTTCGACAAGTCGAATAGGGGCCGGGCGATGTCGGAGAAGTCCCGGATGAACCTCCGGTAGAAGTTCGTGAACCCGACGAACTGGAGCACGTCCGTCTTGTTCTCCGGGACCGGCCAAGCGGCGACTCCGGCGACCTTGACCGGATCCATCTCCACGTGGTCGTGAGAGACGATCACCCCGAGATATTCGATCGACGACTTCTCGAACTCACACTTCTCCGGGCGCAAGTAGAGCTTGTGCTCCCGGAGCCGCCGGAGGACCTCCCGGACGATCTCCCGGTGGCGCGTGAGGTCGGAATGGGCGATGAGGATGTCGTCGAGGTATATCATGACGTCCCCGGACAAGATGAGATCTTGGAAGATGTCGTTCATCATTGTCTGGAAGGTCGCGGGGGAGTTGGTCAGGCCGAAGTACATCACCAAGGGCTCGAAGAGTCCCCGGTTAGTCCGGAACGCGGCTTTCCACTCGTCGCCTTCGCGGATCCGGACGTTGTTGAAACCCCACCGGACGTCCAGCTTCGTGAAGTACCGAGCTCCTTTCAATCGATTAATAAGATCGTTGATCAAAGGGAGCGGGTACCGGTTTTTCACGGTCATCGCGTTGAGCGCGCGATAGTCCTGGACGAACCGGAGGCCTCCGTCCTTCTTTTTGACGAAGAAGACGGGGGACGCCATCGGGGATTTGGAAGGCCGGATCCGTCCGGTCGCCAATCCCTCCTCGATAAACGCGTCGAGCTCGCGCTGCTCGAGGGGAGAGATCGGGTAGACCTTACAGTTCGCGGGCTTCGAATCCGGGACGAGTTCGATAGCGTGGTCCCAAGTCCGGCGCTCCGGTAACGAGTCGAACGACTCCCGGTTGAAGACGTCCTCGAACTCCCGGGCCCATTCCGGAATGGTGTCCGGAGGGGGCGCGGAGTTCCGGGCGAACGCCTCCGCTAACCGCTGTGAAACGGTTCCGGTGGCCCGGATGTCTTCGGAAGGGGTGAACCGGGTATAGAATATCCGGTCCCCTTCCTCGATCTGGTAGTCGTCGTCCTCGGTACCGGAGTCTTCGGAGTCATTCTCCGGAGGCCCCGGAGGGTCTTCGGAGTCATCCTCGTCCTCGTCCGATCGGTCCTCCACGTCTATGACGCAGATCGCCGGAACCGGACCGGAGCGTAGCCGCTTGAGCAACTGCGCGGCGGAGCGAGCCGCACGGCGCTCGGAACGAGCCTCGGTGGTGCACGTAGCGCAACCGGCAGGGCAGCGGCTCATCTTGACCTCCCGGGTTTCCCAGTTGATCTCCGGGTTGTGCTTCCGGAGCCAGGAATACCCGAGGATGAGCTTCTCCTTGCCGAGGCGCGTGACCGCGAGTTGGACGCGCTCGCTGTGACCCTTGTACGTGAGAACCACGTCCGCGATGTCCCGGATGTAGCCGGCCTCATTGGGGCTGCCGTCTACATTGAAGACCGGGATCGGCTGCGAAAGCCGTCGGACCGGGAACTGATTGGCAGCGACGTACTCCGAGTCGATAAATTCGGAAGTCGCGCCACAGTCCACGAGCCCGTTGGTCGAGAGCTTCGCAGCACTATCGGTGGACGTGAACTCGAGCGGGAGGTGCAGCGAGTTGGGAGCCGGGATTGCCGCGACGGTGTAGCGCTTCGGGAGCCTTCGCTCCCAGGAGGGCTTCCGTGGTGCACGCGGGATTGCCGGGGGGACCGGAGCGGTTCCGGAGTCCGGAGCAACCGGAACCGGGGGGACCGGAACCGGAGCTACCGGAGCGACCGGAGGAGCGCTCGGGCTGGGGGGTGCGTCTATCGTTTCGGAAGGTGCAAGAGATATATTGTCAGACTCATTACACAGGACGGCGAAACGATTGGGGGACGCGAACGAGGGCGCACTGCTCACTCGTCGCGGAGGGGAAAATCCTCCGGACCAGGAGCAGCCGCGGCAGCGGAATGCTGCGCGGCGGCCTCGGACGACGCGACGCGAGCCAGCAGCTCCTCCAGCAGCTCGCCGTCTAGCTGCCGGATCACCTCATCCAGCACGTCGACCGCGCGGATGTCGACCGGAACGGTGCAGTCCCGGGCGAAGTGGTTCGGGTCGCCGCAGCGGAAGCAACCGCGACGGGGGGCAGCGCGCGCGCGGGTCCGGTCGACGTCCATCGGAACCGGAGCGGAGACCGGGGGCGCTGCGAACCTCGGAGGGGCGGAGGGAGCGGCCGGGGCGGAAACCGGGATCATCCGGGCACGGTTCGGGGCGTGCGCGGGCCTTCCGGACGTTCCGGTCGAGCCGATCTTCGAGCGCTGGATCGACTCGTACTGGCGGTACGCCCGGAGACGCCAGCCGGGGTAGTCCTCGAGGTGCGGAGGGTCGCTCGAGCCGGTGATAGCGAGGTTGATCGCCGGGTCGAGTCCGGTCCTGTACTTCGTGACCTTGATGAGCTGGTCTTCGAAGCCGGCGAGGTCGACAAGGTCCTCGAAGTCGTCGGTGTACCGGTAGATGTCCCGGTTGCCCATGTGGTACGCACGGGACTCGAGCTTGTGCAGGGCGTGGTCCTGCTCGTTCTCCTCGATGAACCGGAGGCGGAACTCCCGCTCGAAGTCCTCCCAGAGAAGGAAGGGGAAGGGCTCCTTGGCGCTCTGGCGTTCGGCCCAGCGCTGCGCCGCATCCTTCGCCATAAAGGACATGGCGAACCGGATGGCCTTGTCTTCGGAGGGGTCCCCGTAGGCGTCCCGGAAGCCTTCCGGAACCAACCGGATGTACGTCCGGACCGCGTGCAGGAACGCGCGGCCTTGGGTCCGGTCGCCGTCGAAGACGAACGGGGGGTTCGGTCGGAGGACCGTTTTGTTCGAGGAGGTGGACTCCGGGAATAAGCCTGGACTCGCGGCCGGAGCGGGTGCCGCAGGGGCCGGAGCAGGTGCGGGTTGTAGGTTGGTGACCAGGGCGGTCAAGCGCGCGAGGCTCGCCTCGATAGCGGACATCCGGGCGTCCGCGGTCGGGTCCGGAACCGGAGCTCCGGAAGCTCCGACGGGGGTACTGCCGGGCATGTCGGCGACGATGCGGGGGGAGGAGGGGGCAAGATTCGAATGGGGTGAGGCGGGGGCGCTATCTGAGCTGTCCGAGCCGTCGACGCCGAACTTCGCAATCTTGACCGGTTAATCCCTAGAAGACGTTCTTCTGCTGTAAGGGCAACCACGCGGCCCGAGAAGTCAAGGGTCCTGGCGTGGGGAATCCGAAGGTTAATTGACAGGCCGTGCTACTAAGTACAAGTATAGCGCACCTGGCGTGGGGAATCCGAAGAGAAGAACGTCTGAGGATTCCCACGCCCGGAGCCGCCTAAAATACCTACTGACTAGTAGCACGTGCGCGGGGTGATCGGAGCAACCGGAGTGACGCGCATAGGTCCCGTGCGCGGTCACAGGCCACGTGGTATCCGGAACCGGAGTTCCGGCGGGGTCGCGGGAGCGGGCGAGCGGGGGCGGAGGGAGCGACGGGGGGAGCGGCGGAGGGAGCGGGGACTGGGGCGGCGGTCGGAGCGGAGGCGGGGGCCGGAGCGGAGACCGGAACCGGAACCGGAACCGGAACCGGAACCGGAACGGGGGCCGGAGCGGGGGCTCCCCTGACACTCGCCCTGGGTCTTTAAACCCATTATGCTTTTTACCTGATCTATGGTTGACCTTGGTATATGTGCAGGGAATTCGTCGATGTGGCTATGAAGCTGTTATTAGACAAAATAAAACAACCACCACATTTTGAACATACCGTTCAAAGTGGGGATTGCAGCTTTTGAGACATGATGCGAGAAGGATCACCGGATCCCGTGTATGGATCCCACTGATTTCCGGGTTGTTATAGACAGCAAGGAAGTCTGCAAGCCCCTGAGCCTGGGGAACTTCACCATCCAGAATAATAACCCGACATGCAGCATCAGGGAAGAATGGGGCCAGCTTAAGAATCTCGCCTGTGACCAGACGAATAGTATCGAACAGTTCGGTGAAAAGCTGTGAGAATGCTTCACGGGTTGCAGTGTCACAGTATAGACTGCCAAATGTAATTCCTGTGGACTCAACTGTCAGAACGTACATAGACTAGTTAAAGAGCCTCACGTTTTTTGAACCGATCCAAGAATCCGGCAACTTCCCACTCATTCATTTTGCCCTCAACACGCTTGAATGTGTAGTCGATGTTCAAGGAGAGGATGCGATGAATGAACCTGACGATCTGCGGATGCATGGTTACAACCAGGCGAAAGCCATTCTTCGACATTGCTGTGTGAATGTAGCGCTCTGACCGAGTAAGTTTGACTTCGCGTGTATTGAGCTGATAGAGCACTCCTAAAAACAGGAAATGAACTATTATGCCAGAAAAAAAGATTTTGTGTACCTTCCCAACCCATCCCATGAGGGTGCTCCTTCTTCTTCTCTCTCCCAATCAGATCACGGAGCCGGCGCTTATCTGTAAGCGCTGGGCTTCTCTCAGTCAACCGTCCACCATAAATGGTCGAAGTAGATGGTGCTGAAGATATCCTGTGAGCTAAAAAAAATGAAGGATTTTTCAAGTATCTACTGACCGTCAATCAGTTTTTGGACCGTCAAACCGGTGACACCGGCAGCTCTCACAGCCGTGCCAAGTTTGGCTAGATCGTCAGCGCTTGGTTTGCTCTTGGGATGAACTGGGTGATTGTGTGGCTGCCGCAGAATCACAATGGCTTGATGTGAATATTCCGAATCCACAGGAATAAATATCAACATCTCAGTATTGCACGGGCGTGGTACAATTCGGCCAGGCTTGATGCAGCCATCAATAATGTGACTGTAAGCTATATATATATATTCAGTGAACTGAGTTGCCAGTGATGATGTAGCACATACGGCAATGCTTTAACCCAACCCGGGGGTGGACAACAAGAGCACATGTCTTCTTGGCTGCTGTTGTTGAAATTCCATAGGGCAAAGCCCCGTTGTTTTTCATCACAAACTGTAAGGTGTCCTCGTCGATGTTCCCGTCGATGGGCCAGTAGAGATGGTCGAATTGTTCTGCTGGCGACCATTTGGAACATCCAACGAAGTGCTTCTTTCCATATTTGTCTGCACCCTGATTCGAATAGTTGAGCACTTCATCATATATCATTCTCAACAGGTGCACACCTTTGAGCGGCGAACAAGGATTGGAGTCCCATCACACTCGATCTTGCATTTTGAACTCATGATCCGAGAATAAAACCTGCAAGTGTTCAAGCAATAAATACAGTACTCTCTAGCATCGAGATGAACACACCGTGAGATGACCCCTGCAGGAAAGGCGGCCTCGTCCTCAGTGGCATCCATTTCGTGGTTGAATAGCCCAGACATTGCCTCGTAATCCGGCTCATAGCGCTCACAATCAGCCAAGAGCGCAGGATCAAAAAATTCGCATGTTTCGACCCCGTTGCACCTAAACTGACAACGGCGACTCCACAGCTTCTCATTTGGATCGGAAGTGAATCCAGAAACATTCACATCGCCTTTTGAATGACCGGTTGATCCTGTCCAAGAGTCCTGATCCTGAAAAAAAACAACCAATTAGAGATCAGAGGTAGGACGAGCTAGGTTTGAGCATACCTGGGAACGGATAAAAGTATCGAAAGCCATGGTCTGTTTTTCCTCGGTCTGAAGCAGGTGCAAGTATTCCGAAGCATCCAGGCGGTACGCTGTAGGCTGCCGAGGAACATCCCAGGTGTCCGGAACTTTCGGAATATCCAGAATCTCATCCACCTTGAGTTGGCGGGTTATGCTGATCTGTTTCGCCTTTTCCTTCCCCTTCCCTTTGCGCTGTTGGCTGGGACCACGAGCAGGTGCAGCAGGAATGAGAGTAGTAGACTTGTCAGGCAAGGGTGGCTCTTCAACTTTGGGAATCAATACAGGAGGGGGAGGCTCTCCCCAAGGATTCAGGTCATTTGGATCGTCGGAGTCATAGATCTCGATGACCTCGCTGAAGGACATCGCACTCGAAGGTCGGGAGTCGGGGCAAGCAGAGACTGGAGAGCTAGCTCGAGAAGACGGAACCAAAGAGGCACGGCTGCTCGCCCGAGATCCAACAAATGAGCTAGCTCGAGAGGGTACTCGTGAATTCGGTATGCTGTGAAACTCCCCAAAGTGCATATCCATGTATGCCTGAAATGCGACCAGATTGATCCATGCCTTGGAGTTTTCGAGACTGAAGAACGGATGGTCAAGATACTCGTCACCGAGGATCTCAAGCTCGGTTCAGCATCAATTATCTAGCTTGAAAGAAAGAAAAACACACATTTTGCCTGTATGCTTTAAGCTGCTTTGTTGATGCATCCTCCGGAGCCCAGGGAAAGGCTAACACGGCTCTGTCATCGTGTCCGAGATAGAGCTGGTAGCCATGAGATGTCATCCAGCTCGTCGCATTATCGATAGGGAAAAAGGGGTTGTGGGTCGGGTCCCCAAGCTGACCCGGGAACACCTGGCAAATTACCATTGAGTGATACTAGGGATAATATATGAACATTGACAACAACTGACAAAGTCTCTGTATGCTTTGACTTCGCGTAGGGATAGGTTCTCTGCAGCGGCAAACATTGGAGATGTAGTGAGAATATGAGTCGAAAAAATCTGGGGATCAAATGTTGAACCTACTACAGACAAATATATGCTCTCCTTATACTGTAGAGTCGTGTGAACTCGGAACGGCGATGTGAAGCAACCATCGAGCGGTCCCTTTGGTGCATGTACAGCTGCGCCTTTCATTTCCGTCATGAAAGCCTCCTGGTGTTCCACAAGGGTACAACCCGAAGCAGCGTGGAGTCCTCCTGTCCTCGTGCTGTCCGTGTTTTCCGTGTGTAGATAGTTCCATATGCGTCCATCCAGTCATCAGCACTTACTAGGGTCACAACGAGGATCGAGCATGACACTCATTTACATTGTTTCATATAATTATGTCCATGTTTCATGGCTCACAACACTTGGGATCAAGCATACCGTTGAAGTCGTCTCGATATGGCAGGCGCCTTCGGATCAGCGGCACCGTGATGTATCATCACATCACTCAGATCGGTGACTGCCATGAGTCCCATTGGCGCACCACGAGTCCCATGTCAATCCTGTGAGTCCCATGATAGTCGTGAGTCCCATTGTAAATTTGCTCGGAATGGGACTGGGTGAGTCCCACTCCCACTCTTCTCGTTGTTACTCCTCCGTGTGTGTAGATCACGGACTCAAATCTGACTGCAATGGAAAAAGCTTGATGGGAATAACCTGATTAACTAGGCTAATATCATTATGCGTTGAAGCCATAGATCCTAGGATCTACTTACTAAGTAGACCCTCGGAAACACCAAACGGGGTGCGGCAGCCCACTGCGGCTGCTGACTCCTGAGAGCTGTGTGCTGGCAGTGTGACGCCTCCCGGGATCGGATTGCGCGAACGGTTGATGAAAAGATTGTGAGCGCATGGCGTATTTCAAGGTGCCGACGGGCACAGCGCAGCTAGCGAAATTGAAGTGAAGTCGCACCGGCAGTGAAGCTTTGAAGGGCCGGGCCGGTGGCGGCGTTTAGTTTAGATCGCGGCGTAATTGCGAGTCGGACTTTGCTTGTGACGCATCCACTTTCAATATTCAATATTCAATATTCAAAATATTCAATCCCCTAGAGGTGTGCAGTGGCCCAGCGCCTCGGATTCGCGTCGATACTCGGACTGCCAAACCAAACGGCCCCCGCATTATGCCGCTGATCCCTCAGATTTGCACGCCCAGCGCGCAAGGGCGAATCCTCAGTGGCGCAGCGCGCACACGTCTGCTGCGCCTGGCTTCATCAAGGGCTACTTCGACCATTCGCGCCTGCATTTCTTGTCGTCGGTCAAGCTCAAGGCGGAGCTCGTGCGAGAGGCTCAAGCACGCGCAGAGGTGAAGCAGGAACAGCAGAAGGCCTTTGCACCCAAAATTGCTCCGGAGTCGCCTGTCAAGGGCAAGGGTCGCGCGCGCGATGAGCGCGTCATCATGCACTGCGACTTCGATTGCTTCTTCGTAGCCGCTGGCTTGCTGAGTCGCCCCGACTTTCGCGGCAAACCGGTTGTTGTGTGCCACTCGCAGGGCAACCAAGGGGGCACGAGTAGCACGAGCGAGATCGCGTCCGCCAGCTACGAGGCGCGCGTGGCCGGGATCAAGAATGGCATGAGGTGGGCTCGAGCACTTTCACCTCATCCTGCTTGACTGATTTCAGCAGCTTACAGCAGGCTCGGAAGCTTTGTCCGACGGCGCTTACTATGCCTTACGAATTCGACAGGTGCAACACCTTCTGGTACTGCGAGTGCATCCATTGATTTCAGATAGATACAAGGATCTATCGCTCAACTTCTACACAATCCTCATGTTTTACGCCGACGAACTCGAGGCAGTGTCGATCGACGAGGCACTAATTGAAGTCACCGCCGCCGTCTCTCGCCTTCGCTCCGACGCTGCACGGGCAGGATCGCCGCACGATCCCGCCAAGGACTTTGCCCAAAAAATTCGCGCTGAGGTCAAGGAGGCAACCGGTTGCGAGAGTTAGTCCAGTGTTTCCTTCTTGCTTGCTCGACTCATGGTCTCCAGTCAGTGTTGGCATCTCACATAACATTCTCCTGGCGCGCCTCGCGACGCGGCGCGCCAAGCCTGCGGGTGCGGTGCACATAACCCCCGCAGACGTCCCCGGCTTGATCGCCACGCTCGAGATCACGGACCTGTGGGGCTTTGCGGGCTCGCACCGGGAGAAGGCGCGCGAGAAGCTCGGCAGCACGGCGCTCAGCGAGCTCGTGAAAAGAGCCGGGTCGCGCTTTCCGATGCGCTCGGGAAAAGGACGGGGGAGACGCTCTACAACGCCATCCGTGGTATTGACGACGCGCTACTGCAGTCGGACCAGCTGCGCAAGTCCGTCTCGGCCGAGATCAATGTATGTGCGTCCGATTGTTTACTGAACCCATGCTGACTTTGTTGCTACAGTATGGAATACGCTTTCAGTCAAATGAGGAGGCGGAGGCCTTTATTCGTGAAATGGGGATCACGGTAGCTGAGCGTCTGGATGAGGCCAAGATGCGCGGTCGGTCAATCACGCTTAAGATCATGGAGCGTGAGCCCTCAGCCCCTGTGGAGGCACCCAAGGTTATTGCCGACATCATCTTCACCCAGATTGTGCTGACATCTTGATCAGTTCATGGGACACGGCCATTGCGATGCCTTCCAAAAGCAAACACCGTTGGTAGGACCCGGTGGACGGGCGACGAGCGATCCCCAAGTCATCGGAGAGCACGCATGGCGGATCGTCGCCTCGTTCCATTTTGACCCCAAGGAATTGCGCGGGATCGGAATTCAGATCACAAATCTCGAACCTGCGGATCGTCCAGTCAGTATCAACTCTAACCAGCAAAGGTCGTCCTTCAAGCCTTCGGAAGTCGCTCCTGTGCGCCGTCCACCTATATCAGCGTATCCGGCTCCTGGGCTTCTATAGCAGGCCCCAGCGTTGCATGCCCTTCCAAAGATCTGCCCCTTCCTTTCATCGACGAGGTAGACCCTGCTGTGTTGAGCTCGCTGCCGCTGGACGTGTGACAGGAGCTGGAGCAAGAATGGCGCCGTCGCCCCTCCCCGCTCGCGCTCCGCGAGCGTTTTCCCCGAACGAAAATCCGCCCCATCGATGCGTATGCAACAATCGGGGCTGCTGCGGCATGGCGCGTATGTGAACTCACTACACCGCAACCGCCCAGCAAACGCGCTTTCACGACCGACGGACGCGGATCTGGGTCTCGCCCCGGAGGTGTACGCCTTGCTGCCATCGGCCATCCAGCGCGAGCAGCTGACGGCGGCACGTCTGATCAAGAACCTGGGCGCGATCCCGAGTACTCGGAGAACTTGTCAACTGTATGCTCTGCTGTATTGTTGTATTTTCCTGCAGTACGTACTAGTGAAAATCCATGTAGTTAACAAGCCCAAGACATTCCTCCTGCACGACTCCAACATCCAGGCCTCAGCCTGTTGAACCGTCCGCATCAAGTTCGATGTTGCAAGTTCAATGTTCGAACGAATTCAAACTTTGTTCGAAATCCCAGTCGTGACGCGTAAAGACGAAATATACTATATAGCCAAGATTCCAGTTCAGAAATCAGATTTTGGGTGTACAGGGAGTATGCTATTTTCTTATCACAAATGCTGAGAACGCCGGGTGACTTTGCAAGTGAAGTGCTCCGGATGACTATGCAGTCGTTGAGTTGGGGCTGGCGTGAGATGGCGAGAAGACTTACGAAACAGGAGCAGACGTGTATCGTATTTCGGGCGTGTTGAGAGTCCCCATTGCACTCAGAGCAGGAACGATGTTGACTGCGGCAAGAGTGCGCGCAACGCATAGGAACACCGTTGCGTCACCGAGATGTTTCCCCGGGCATGATCTTGCAAGTAGGTGAGCAAACAGCTTGAGACGCGGCAAGAACGAAGCACTGACCTGCGACCATATCCAAAGACGAACTCGCGAGGGTCTGGGGGAAGTTCCCTGCTCCCGTCGGGCATAAATCTCTCAGGCCAAAACCGATCAGAGTCGGTATAATTCTCTTCATCATGGCAGATAGCCCTAAAACGGTTTTATATGGCAAAGCCAGCTCAACCGATAGTAAAGACGCACCAAATGTTCACATATATGCTGCATCCGGCGGGAATAAAATATCCAGCATATTCATCATCTTTCATGACTCTGTGTAGAATCACTGGAGCGGCTGGATGATAGCGATAAACCTCTTTGATAAGACAATCGATATAAGGCAGTAGAGGTCGATCGTCCAGGTCCGGAAGGCGATCAGGACCGACCACCGCTTCGATCTCAGCCTGAGCCTTGCGCTGGATTTCGGGGTGGAGGATCATCATCAAGAAAAAAGTTTCCAACGTTGAGGCCGTCTGAAGAACAGTTGAAGTGGGCACTGAATGCAAATGCGTGGTTCTTACGGTGTCTGTGCCGGCTGTAAACGGCAATTAGAAAAGATCGTATAACGGAGAATTGGCCATACCAGCATAAAAGCTAGAGGCTACGCAGGCAATGATATGTTGCGCATTTGGTCCTAACGAATGGGACGTAGAGCTTAGGAGATCCGATACAAAGGAAGGCAAAGCTGTTCCGTTCGCCTACAGAAAAAAAGACTGTCACTAGAGCAGTGTGCGCACTTGAATAAAGCTACCATCTGCTGTTGAACAAGCTTCAGAGGGCTGAAGATAATCTCGTCGCTGCGTTTTCGCTTTTCTGCGGCCCAGTGTTTGAACCCTGCACCAGGAAACCATGAGGGCACATGGCGAACTAGATGCACTGTTAACTTCGTGGTATAGGATCCGGATAGCCGACAGACGAATAGGGAAGGAGTCAACGAGCCATCGCCCAGGCTGGATAGCCTCGCCGGTCATTTGCGAGAGCTCCTCAGCCAGATCTACAAAATAATCTCTGCCGCCCTTGACGATATGGCCGTACGCTATGCGGAGAACGATGGAGCCAGTCATACTGCCGAAAACTAAGATTTAAATTACAGGGACCGAGTATTCTGGTACTCACGCGCGTATCCGCGGCATGGTTTCTTCTGGATTCTCTAGTATTCCAAGAAGGAAGTGGTCGACAGCTTCAATTTGATCCTTGACGTGTGAATGAGAGGAGTTCGGATTCAAGTAGGCATGCAGGAGTTTTCGATATGTTCGCAGCCGTTCCCCATAGTGCGAGAATACCACGGATACGTCTCTTCCGACGAGTTCGCCCCCCATGACGAAGGTGGGTCGATCACTGTAAATCGAGGATCTCGTATGCAACAGATCGCTGGCTGCTTTTGCGGAGCTGAGGACAATATACTGCGTCGAGAAGACCCGAAGATGGTATATGTCTCCTACATGGTTTATGGGACGACGATCCAGTGGGAAGAGTCAAAAGCTTACCATACAGGTTAGCCCAATTGTTAAGATGTACCCACTGTTTCTTCTGAGGCATCTGAAAGGTGTTTCCAATCCAAGGTAATCCCTGTGGTCCTAACGAACAGTATTTGGGATAACTCGAGACTTTGAATATCTTTCGTGCGCACCGGGCGGGAGCGGCAACACTGACTTCTTCCAACGGCTGTTCATGACTAGAGCTGCGATGAAGAGGATTGACGAAACCGCCAGGATCGTGGGGGACATTTGCGAACTTGAATTCGATTTGGAACGGATTGAGCGTGGCACCACTGTCAAGTAGCAACGGGTGCAGAGGCTATGCCTCGAAAAAGTCCTTAATGCCGCTTCCCCAGAACATGATTGAAGCTGTGGAGCGGGTGGGTAGGATTAGATAGGATTACGCGATGAGCGGGAGAATCTAGAAAAGATGATCAGCGTGAGATCTAATGTTCGGAATTGATGGGATGATTACTTGCCACTTCCGCTGTGCCGTCGTGCACGCTCGTGGACCATTATAGGAATAGCCATTCAAGAAGGTTCCGCATTATCCTGCTATCGTTACGGTCTATTAATGGAACGCTTTAATGGCGAGCACCGCCTGACGCCCTCCATCCCTCCTCCGCCATGGATTCTCTCCCATTCGACGCGCCCTTGAAAAAAGGATTGCTAAATATCCCCGGAGCATCGCCTGCATCGGAGGCCACTCTCCAGGAACTTTTGCGGAAGGATTATCAGGAACATCATTGCTTTTGGTCTGACACCGGCCTTCACAACCATCTCTCGCACCAGTAAGTGACGTCGTGCTTGGTAGCATCGCAGGGCTCAATGGTCGCCAGCCTCTTGGCTGCTCATGATTTAGGGGCTCCTGTCTCGCTTCTTCATGCCATCTTCGACAATGAAGTCGGAATGCAACAACCGTTGCGCAAACCCGGATCTGCCCCGTCGGGCGAGGCATTGACTTCCTTGAACTGGACAGCGCGTCTCGGAAAAGCCGAGTAAGCTTGGCCGTGAATCCTTTTGGTTCATGATCGCTCACTGCAGTATCATCAGAGCCTATCCCGACTATCTGACTTTTTTTGCCGCCCAAATTGCAGCCGAGGGAGTTCCTGCGACCTTGCAGCGCTACGTCTTCACTGCGTCAGCCAACGGGAATGGGGCTTTGATGCTGATACGCGTCGTCAGTGGCATGTACGTCCATTGCTAGGTGAGAAATCCAGACGGGCTAATCCCTCTCCAGCATGCATCCATTCATTCAGCTTGGAGTGCGTTCCCGCCACTCATGTTAGCATCTAATAACCATTTCCCAGTATGGCGTAGAATTTGGCCAAGACTTCATGGTCGCCCAAGGTACATTGCGTCGGTATACAAACTCTTATGCTGATTTCCATATAGGGCTCGCCCAAGCTGCAGTTACGCCTCCCGGCGGCGTGTCGGTTTTCGAAATGCCTGCGGGAATGCCAACCTTAGAGAACAGCACTAAGCCGTCGCCGTCACTGCTCTCACTTCTTCGCGAGGCATACGACTCCCCCGCTCTGGTACCCGTCATGCCATATGACTCGGGGGCTCTCATGATCAAACGACTCCGTGATTGGATGTCTGATCCCAAGCGAGGTGCAGAAATTCGCCGCATTTATTCCAAATGGACCATCGACCTCGAAGGTGGTGATCAGGAGATCGCCAAGAAGGTCGAAGAGTGCATTCTACAGGCCACCTTGCTGTTTGCCGCCACGGGGAAACCAGGACGCAAGCCGCGAATCGATTTCTTCCTGATGCACTACCTCACGGGAGCGATGTTCCTTCCGAGTGTTTTGAAAGCTCTGGACACCACTCTCGCCAAGGCCCAACTCCTTCAGTCATACGTACGAGTCGCAGCTCTGATTCTCATGCTTCGTGGCCGTCCTCGCATCGATATTCCCCTCATCATGTCGTACCCCTTGCATCCCCAGCCACCCCGCGTCACCGCCATGGCAAGTACCACTGCATTTGGGAAACCCGATGAAGCCGAGGGCTCTAATCCATGGCTCGCTATTGTTAAAAATGCTCTCCACCATCCGGAACCGCACGTCTCAAAGGCCGCTCGTACATTATACTACGCCGCGCAGCTTTACGGAAACACTCCCGCCGGAACCTTCGCTGGATGCCTCGATGCCTCGGGTGTTGAGACCCATCCGGGGTCCGCAATGCTTGACGGTACAGTTTTCATACGCGCGGCTGGGATAATGTCGAAAGCCTTAGGCTGGGTCATAGCCGGGGAAGATGGTGTTGATTGGGATAGGAGTGCGCTTGGGTGGGAGGAGGCGTGGGCTACTTCCGACTAGGCCTGAGGCGGCTTTCAATCTCAGAGAAAGGGAATTTTCCAAGTAGGTATTAGCTCCAGATGCTTCTGAATACAAGTTCAAGATGTTTCGTATACTTATCATTTGCGTGACGGGACAGCGCCTTTGCAATCAGTGTTGAGGGTGCTGATACTAGACACAAAACGCTTGCTCCCGATATGGATAAGCGCGCTGTGTCAGGCCACTACTACGCACATCCTGAAAGCGGAAGCCTGTTCAAGCCTTCCTTAAGCTTCAACGTTCCAACATACCAACATTTCCGATCATAATACTACACAATGATATATCGATATCGATCTAACGTGGGCGCATCTTTTTATTTCGTCAACATAATCACACGCTGAAAGCGGAAGCTTCAAGCCTCAACGAAGTTCACACACACACACATATCTATCTAATGTGGGTGCTCGATCTATGTGGGCGCTCCATCTTTTTTTTCGTACACAGAGAGTAACAGATCTCGCGGGACAAGGAAACACTGTTCCGAGTCAACATCGGACTGAGTTGCATAGCCCCGCAAGGACATCGCTATAGAACTCGATTCGTTACCGTACACTTGGACGATCCAACTATCACGAGTGCAAATGGCCGCCCAATTCCCACTGTGGAGACGAACTTTACATCAAACATCTTGCTACTTAACTTAACCCGGCGGCGACTCGGAGACAGTACTTCTGCTCAGATGGCGACAGAAAGCTCAAACTCTCTGGCCTCCTTGGACACGCAAATCTCGCCGTTGTCGATTATCGTCATTGGTGCGGGAATAGGTGGATTGACTGTTGCCAGCCGGTTGTCCCTGGCAGGGCATTCTGTGACAGTCTTGGAAGCATCTTCGGTTTTGAGAGAAGTCGGCGCGGGCCTACAGCTCAGTCCCAATGCGACAAGGCTTTTGCATCGATGGGGTCTCAAAACTGAATTGGAAAAGGTGGCCGTTCAACCAACCAAGATGAGTTTTCACCGATGTGAGCCCTCATTGATCAACCTGCTTTTTGACTTAAGCCCCCTCCAGTTAGTGATGATGGGATGCTCGGGTTGATTCCCATAGAACTCATCGTGAAATCCAATGCTGCCCCTTGGTACAATATACATGTTTTTGTTTCCTTTTTTCATTGGTTGCACTGGCAATTGACAAACTTTTGACAGCGGGATGATCTCCACAGCCTTTTGGCTCGCTCTGTCTCAAACTCGGTCAAAATTTCTCTGGGTTCGACTGTCACCAGTGTCTACCACAGGTATCCCAGCGAGTCCAAGGAAGCTGCTGGGAAACCCTGTGTGGTCTTGTCCTCGGGTGCTGAACTTACAGCAGACCTTGTTATTGGTGCCGATGGAATTAAGTCTGTTACACGGCGTGCAATTATCTCTGAAGAGCAAGATGCCAGAGTTGATAGTGCTGCTGCATACCGGTGAGTTTATTGCAAATACAATATGTCTTCATCTTGGATTCATCGAAATCACTCCAGTGTGGTTTTACCATCTGGCCTTCTCCTCAATGATCCTGACCTGGAAAGTTTGGTTTCAAATCCTGAGGTTACACAATGGATTGGTCCTGGGGCAAGTCTTGTTGGTTATCCTATTGTAGGTTCATTTCATCACCATTTGTGAGAGTCAACCTCAATTTTCACACCCAGCGCAATGGAAAAGAGTACAATATTATTGTCGGATTGTCGAATGAATCAGAAGAAAAGGCAAATGATATGGAGATGCTTTTCGTTGATTGGAACCCAAGGTTTGCTCATATTGTCTTGCCAAATATGGAAATCATCAATGCATCTATTTCAAATAGAGTCCGCAAGCTTCTTGCCCTCATTCCGGCAGCATCTAAATGGCAACTGGCTGATCGGGAACCACTCAAAACATGGGTTCATCCAAAAGGCCATGTAGTACTTCTTGGGGATGCTGCCCACCCTATTTTGGTGTGTTTATTTTGCAATACAAGTGCTTTGAATTGATCAGAGAAAAAGCCATTTGGTGGACAGGGAGCAGCATTGGCTGTGAGTGCTTGCTGATAGCCCCTAAGTTGTGTCCATTGATCCATACTCTCTAGATTGAGGATGCAGCTGTACTCGGAAACCTCTTCTCAAACATCCACTCTAGCTCTGAGATCCCCAAGTTGTTGTGCATCTATGAGGCATTGCGCCTCCCGCGTTGTTCGGATTCACAAACTGCAGCTCGGATGAGCGGAATGACACTCCATGCTCCCGATGGACCAATGCAGCAAGCACGGGACAACTTACTGAGACAGACAATGCAACCGAGTGGGGAAACCTCAAAACAAGTTCATGAAAAAATTCTCAACCAAGTTCAGTATGGCTATGATGCAGATAAACATGTTGAAGAATACCTCTTACAAGAGAATTAGGTGTACTTCCATTCATACTTTAGCCTGAATTTGTAGTAGAAGACAGTTGAACCTGAAGATTGATGTCAATATGGGCCCTTGTAAACAACTCCATGGCAGGGGTTGTATGGCTTAGCGGTAACCATCATCCCTGGTCTCTGAGTAAATTGGAGATCCCCGGGCCTCACGTAGATCAATGGTTCGAACCCGGTGAAGCTGCATTTTGAGGAGGGTTTAGTGGGTACTACCATTCTTGGTCGAGTCCCACACTGTTTGGCTTCGGCCGTTCGTGCGTAAAACTGCATTCCCGCCTTTGGATTGGGGTCACAGTTCCCCACCGCTTGCGGACCTGCGGGGCTAACCCATTTGTCAGGGGAGCCCCCGCTCTGGCCCCCGTTCTGGTTCCGGTTCTGGTTCCGGTCTCCGCTCCGGCCCCCGACCCCGCCTCCGCTCCGACCCCCACCCCGGTTCCCGCTCCCGCAACCCCGCCGGAGCTCCGGTTCTGGTACCACGTGGCCTGTGACCGCGCACGGGACCTATGCGCGTCATTCCGGTTGCTCTGATCACCTCGCGCACGTGCTACTAGTCAGTAGCTAGTTTAGGCGGCACCGGGCGTGGGAATCCTCAGACGTTCTTCTCTTCGGATCCCCCACGCGAGGTGCGCTATACTTGTACTAGTAGCACGTCCTGTCAATTAACCTTTGGATCCCCCACGCCAGGACCCTTGACTTCTCGGGCCGCGTGGTTGCCCTTACACCATTGTTAGTTGCCAACGGTCATAACAAACACACCACCCCCCCCCAAAAAAAAAAAAAAAACTCCATGGTGAGATATATAACCCCAGTCTGTGACTGGGCAACCACATGGTCTGGCGTCAGGGTTCTGGTAATGGAAATCCAAAGCATAAGCAGGCAGCTGTCAACTGTAAGGGGACACCTTGGCTCCAGAACCCAGAGCGCACTTATATTGGCTTGGGACTGCTCGGCTCCTATGCACCCTCTGCTCTGGTCCCATCGACCACTTCAGATGGCAGTTGAAATGCACTTTTATTCCTGCAGGACTTTTTTACCTCTTTTTGTGCTCTCTGCCACAGATTACCTTGCTTGACAAGGTCTCTCCAACCTCATGATTGTGTGGGAACCGTCTTACCCACTTTGATCCTATTAGGGCATGCAACCGTCCCGTAAATTTACGGAACGACGGCCCATAAAAATGGTTACGCCCCCGTACCATCAGCGAGATTAGTATCCCCTGATACGGGACAGGTACAGTACGGGTATACCCATATACGGGGGGTCGTAACCGGCCGTTTACACATATATTTACGGGTGCCCTCAGCCGGGATCAATTTCTTGTTATTCATGGTTGATAGGCCGAGATCGACCGAACTATCACTCGGCTGCCAAGCCGGCGACCACCCGGCGACCATCTGCCTTTTGCCGATGGCCTCAACACCACAAGTCCTGGATGGAACACACGCTGGCTGCACGTGTCTGACCATCTGAGGAGCAGCGAGACAGATTGATGCTTGAAATTATGATAGTAATTCCAAGTTCAAGTGGTACTATCTACTATACCCTGTGGCTCAGACAGCTTGTATCAAGGGATATCTCACCCTCGGCTCACTTCTCGAGGTGACACCCTTAGACCCCCGCAATGCCTGAGCATGCATTGCAACTGCTCCCCCATGCACAGGGTTACAGGGCCCCCATCAAGGGTGACATGGCCCCTCACTGCAGGGTCACAACGGCGGCGGCGCCAGAGTCGGCAGCCCTGTCACTCAGTTATCCCCCGCCTCCTGGCGCCTCTGGGCAGCCTTGGGGCGGAAGATCCTTCTTGCTCCTCAAGAAGCCTATCGAAACCGTGCAGCATCACAGATACATTTGGGGTCATATAGCTTGTAGTAGGCGGTAGACAGCATAGTTGGAAGAAGCAAGTTGGAAGCCATAAAGCAAACAAAGCAAGGAGCAAATAAACAAAACTCAGCAGCAAAAATTCCTCATTCAACTAGAAGAAACGACCACAGAGACTTTGCCCGACGCTGAGCAGGACATGTTTGATGCAGGCCAGTTTCCCGGTCTCATCATCGCCCGTCCCTCTGTGCTCCCCTCTCCTGTCGGCATAGTAGCGGCAGTCACCACTGTGATTGTCAAACATGTGATGGCCGCCTCCGTTGTCAATGAAGCCATCGTGGTAGTGGCGCAACACATGGGCGCTGACACTGTGTCCGACGTCGTAGGCTGGCAGGAGTTCATGGTGTATGCAGGAGGGGTGTCCATGAAACGGTGCAATAAGTGTCAGTGTATACACCCATGCCCAAATTGACATGAATGCGCCATGCACCCCGAGCTGTCAGCGCATACGAACGTGCCTGCCCCAATTGTTCCTGACGTGCACTGATTCTGCGCAACATATCGGCTCCAGTGGCTGAACAATATGAATGTGCAGGTGCGGACACATGTGGTGTGGTGGGACAGAGATCACTGTTGAGGTGCAAACGACGCCTGAATGTTCAGGGCGGGGGTGCAAACTCGGCTCGACGGGGGAGAGCAATGGCGGGCAACATGGAGGCAGGGGGAGGGAGATACTCTTAGCTTGTTGCTCCCCACTGGCACACTGGGTCCATCGAGACGACAAAGAACATTGTATGCATACAAAACCAAAAGACGGGTGTTACATAACTTGGCATCAGGCGCGATCGAGAGTGATGTTGCACGGTTATTTGTTACTATTTGCGATTGGCAGACAAGAATTGTTGCTGGCTGGGTTGCTAGAGTATTTGTCCGTATTTGTTTTTGGCAGGTTTCAGAAGTATTAATTGTCACACCGGGGGACCTCGACAAGTGAGGTGATGTTGTCAGACTGCTCCCTTGCTCTCACACCCAAGAAGGGAAAATCTTGACCTACGGAGAAAGTGCACCTGAAACTATGTAAATAAATTGCACAATCATAATTTACGGAAATGTTAATAATAATAAAAACCGGAAAGGACTACTATTGAAAGACCAGCTTTCAGCATCCGTTTCAAAAGAAAGAAAAGCCTTTCTTTCAATACGGCTGAAAGACTGCCTGAAAGAACTTCTTTCAGCAACACTTTCAGCTCTATTGAAAGAACAACTTTCAGTGATTTTTCCTTTGTAAAGCTTCTGAAAGACATTTTGAAAGGAAACCTGAAAGCGGTGCTGAAAAAGATTCTTTCAGGCAGTCTTTCAGCTGTACTGAAAGAAAGGCTTTCCTTTCTCTTGAAACGGATGCTGAAAGCTGGCCTGTCAATAGTCATTTCCAAGTTTTATTATTATTAACATTTCCGTAGATTATAATTTTGCAATTTATTTACATTGTTTCAGATGCACTTTCTCTGTAGGTCAAGATTTTGTCTTATTGGGTGTGTCTCACGGCCAAATCGAGAACAGTAAACATGAGGTCATGAGCTGTCATGAGTCCCAAGGACCCAAATCGGGAAATTGAATGATGTGAATCTAGACCCTTGCTATATTCGGATTGTACCCACAATGTGGATCTTACACAATCAAGATCACGGAACTGTCAAAATACACAACTTCTGGCTTAGATCCCCGTTCTGATGTCTTTTTTTGTAGCTCTGGTCATCACAAAGCCTCCGGACACTCTGGTACCAGTTAAATATCAGTCTCAGCCTTTGATCCAAGCAGCATATTAAAGCTCAATGTGGCCGGAGGCATCTCAAGGGTCACCGAAGATGAGTACACCTGCTTCTGCTGCTGCTTTTCTTGCTACCTTGGAAGCTGCAATCCAAAGTGCCAACACAGTTAAATATTGCTGTGTTGCTGGCATTGCATGGATGGTGTATGATATCAGTGAGTGGCTTGACTTGCCAATTCTGCACCATCAGTTTTTCTTAAGTTATTATTTTCTCAAGTCATAAACCTGGATAGAGAAGTAACGTGGTCTCTCACTTGTATCATAACCATTTTTGAATGTGCTCTTCCTCAGATCAAGCACTTCTGGTCCGGCAAATGGTCACTTCCCCGTGTGCTCTACTTTTTGGTCTGTCTCTATCTTAAATTATGTGCATTGATCCTGAAAACAATATGAAGAACCGGTACTTCTCCCTGGCCAGGGTGACCTTCTTTGTGTATGGTAATGCAGATTTTCTTTTGCTGAACATTCTCTCAAAATGATTATACAGGACTCTTCCATCCACTCTCCAACACAGTATGTCTCTTCTATCTTGTGGTCTCATTGTGTTCGAGTCTCATTCAATCCACAAGTTGTATGTGCTCAATGTTCGGGGACATCTAATCTCTCATTACACTATAGCTGTAAGTAATCCAACAATCATTGTTTATCTTTTTTTCTGATAGGGGTCAATCAGGCACTGTGTCCATCTATATGCAAACTTGGACTGGTACGTGCAGCTTCCACATTCGAGCCAACTTTACATTCTTGATCTCATCCAGGTGCTTTTGAGATCTGGTTTTTGCAAATCATCCTCATTTACAGGGTCAACTCTTTGTATCGAACAAAAAGGGTCCTGATAAGCAGCATTATTTTCTTCATCTGCTCTGCAGCTGCAGTTATTGCCATCATTACAACATCGATTGGGTCCACGCAAAGTTTGTTTCATTTTTTCAGTGACCAGATTCAACTAGAATTTGTATTGCAGCTGTTGTTCAACATCTACCCGGCTTGACCTTTTGTGTCCCAAAAAATTCCCGTCACTCACGGCTTGGCGAAATTTGGGCTTTCTGGTATGATACCTCCTGATCCAAACCTTTCCTTGAACTTACACATGCCCTCTCATAGGGTACCTATACTGGTATTCGAAAGCTTCTTGTTTTCCCTTGCTCTGACTCGGCTTGCTCGGAGCATTGGGACTATTAGAAGGAATGCCTTGCTTTTCCGGTCAAATTCTCATCTCGTGGAGTTGATACTGCGAGATTCAATCTGGTATTTTTTATTGTGCGTTTTCATTGTCTCGAGTCGCAATCACAAATTTGGATATTGACTGATCTAAAGGATTTGCCTGTGAGTCTGGTTTTACCCTTATCAGCCACAGATGTTGATGGTCATCTTGAGCCTCGATATCTCGTCCCTTCTCATATGGCAATCACCTCATGTAAGAAGTTCATTTGTCTAATCCGACATGCCTGCCCCCATATATATACTTATGACTAAACAGGTCCCTGCTGGCACTGAATGGACGACTGGCTTCACGGCCCCAGTATTTTCCATCACAGGCACACGATTGCTGCTCAACCTTCGCGAGTACGGGGGTATCACGGAATACATCAATACTGGAGGGACACGGGCTTCGGAATGGCGTGACACTGAGCCTCATTCCGCGATTGAGTTTGCTGAGAGGCGCGCGCCTGCCGCAAACTCGACATTCGATGATTCTTCGACCGCGATCCGTGCTACCATCCTGCATCATAACATGCATCCCGACTATATTCCTTGTTAGCACATATGCAGAAGCTGATTCAGAATAGTATACTTGGGCACAGTGCCACTACGTATCTGATGTGCCATATTCGCGAGGAGTAATGGACCAACTTGGGGGGAACAGGCAATGTAGACGGTAGAGCACGCCGTGAAGCCGATGAGATCGACTCTTCGGTGAACGGGGAGACAATAAGTTATCTGCAAGGTCGAGTCGGAGTACGATGCGACTCTAAAGCCGACGCAGCCCAGCAGAACCCAGCCCGAGCCGTCAAGCGCCTGGCTTGAAGTGGGCCGGTACGTTCTCTGGTAGGCGCGTAGCACTCTTCGTCCGAGACATTCGCGTCGGCCAAGGTGACGCGCCCTTGGTGACGACGGGGTCCTCCTTCTCGTCGCTAGAAATGTCGATGACCTTCAAGTTCGGGGGCACAGCTTCTTCAAGTTGACAACTTTCGACGCGCGGCTTTGACGCGTTTTCTTGGCGGGTGGCGCGTCGGCGGACGCGTCGTCCGCGGAGCGTTTCTTTCTTTGGATACCGCAGCAGCTTTCTTTGTCGGCACGACGAGGGGCCATGGAAATAGCGGCTATCAGAAGGAGAGTCTAGTTGAATTGGAGAGTTGTGGGTTCAATGTGGTGGTAATGAGGAGGGCCAGGCCGACTTGGCTCTGTCTCGATAAACACCTAGTCAATAACACGTGCTACGGTGGCACTTGTACATGTCAGTCCAAGTCTCAGTACTCAGTCTGAGTCCGACTCTGGAACAATGTCCTGCCAGAAACTCGGTATCCGACCGAGCTTGTAAAGGCGTGATATGTACCGAAAAGCCAACAGTGGCAATTGTGGTCGACTTTGTTTTTTTTCTACATCTTTGGTTCCAATCGCCTGCTCGTCAAAGTGCAAGAACGCCTCAGCAGCAGAAAAGTCACCGCAACTGCAACTATTCAGTGTTATATTCCCGCAGGCGGGACATCGCGCTGGCCATGGGTCCGGACGTCAAGTCATCAGATTCAATAAATAGGGATACGAATAAGTTAGTCATATGCATGGTATCTAAGTACGATGCCTCTAAAAGCCGACGCAGCCGACGCGGAACCCAGCCCGACCCGCAAGCGCCTGCTTGCCGGGGCGGTACGTTCGCGTCGGCGCGCCGCACGTGCCGGACGCACGGCGGGCAATGCGGACTGGCGCAGAGGGAATGAGGAGAGGGAGAGGGAGAGGGAGTCGCGATGGCAGCGAAGCCATGCGACGAGAGGGAGAGCGGATGCGGGGGATAGCGAGTGTAAGTAAGGTAAGTATGAGGTCAGTGTGTTCTAGTCGTTAGTTGGCTTGTACATCAGTGTTGGCCGGGCTGCGCGTCTATAGCGACTCGATGAGGGCGACGGAGAAGTCGGAGAAGTACGCCTTCTGTGTCTTGGGCGAGGCCCACTCGGGCTGGCTGCCGCCGAAGAAGGTCTGGAACTGCACACAGAGTAAGAGTCAGATACAATTGCTGGAGCCAGCGCAGCTAAAACGGACCTGGATCCCGCGATGCCGCCCCGCCGCGCTGTCGCGCAGGATGAGGCCGTCGACGCTGATGACGCTCTTGCCGTTGACCCAGAGCTCGATCGCGCCGTTCGCCTTGCCGACGTCGTTGAGCTGCACGCGCTCCGCCACCGTTGTCCACTTCCCCGTGGGGAACGTGAACGCGCCGCGCCCGACGGACGCGCCGTACGTCGGGTTGCAGTCGCTCTCGGGCGCGACGTTGCAGACGGCCTTGTTCGCCGCGAAGCCGCTGACCTCGTAGTTGGGCAGGTACGTGTACATCTCGCCCATGCCGCCCGTGCGCCACATCAGGCGCGCGGAGTAGCACTCGGTCGAGCGCCGCCCGCCGGAGCAGCCCGTCGCGGTCTCCAAGCTGTTGCCTCCGTCTGCGGGAATGAACTGAATTAGCACCAACAGTCGAGATGCAAGGAGGGACACGACGCACAGAGGCCGGGCAGCTTGCCGCCCTTGTTGAAGTCGAACCCGTCCTCGAAGAAGACGGAGTACCCAAAGGTGAGCGTCTTGGCGGTGGTCATGTCGAGGCTGTCGGGCCCGGGCGCGTAGAAGGAGAACCCGCCGCGGGGCGTGTGCGTGAACGTGTACGAGCCCTTCGGGTAGATCGCCTGCATCGCCTGCTTGCCATCAGGGGCCGACATGAAGGTGTGCGAGAGATCTTTCAGGAGCTTCGTGGGCTTTAGAGTGTTGTCCGAGAGCGAGATCGCGGACGACGACTTGGGGGAGGTCGTCCATGACTTCCCGGGGGTACCCGCGGGGAAGAGAGCGTTCAGCGACAGTACGTCGCCACCGCCACCGCCCCCGCCACCGCCGGGGCTGCTGCTACCGGTGGAGGTAGGCTTGGAGCTCGCCGCAGTCTTGGACGTGTTGCCCGATGATGCGCCGTTTGTCGCCGACTTCTGCGTCTGGCTTGCCGCAGACTTGATCGTGGCACTAGAGGCAGGATTTAAAGGTGCCCCCACGGAGGAAGCAGCCTTCGCGGAGCCCTGTTTGGCTCCCGCGAGGGATGATGGTGCCGCCGCCGAACCAGCGAGCGCCGAGCTGGCGGGAGGTTTGCAGGATCTCCGCCGCGCTGTCCGACGCTGGGGCTCTGTCGAGCGCCCCACCTGTTCGAGGGGCTTCGCCCGCGCTAGGGCTTTATGGGATCGCCGCGACCAGTGTGCGTCGTGGAAGGAGTTGGCGGCGGCGCTGGTGGCCAAGATAGCGAAGAGAAAGATGTAGAACTGGGAGGCGTGCATGAGGGAGGTGAGTGGGGGGAGAGGAGGAGAGAAAGAAGGGAAGGGACAAAAGCAAGCCGACAACTTGAAATAGAAAGAGAAAGGGACACAGTCACTGCTCCTTTGCTGCTCCTTGCTCCAACGATGTCAACAATGTGACAAGCATGTTGCAACATCAATGACCCACTGGCTTGGCGACGGATCACATATTCTTGCGACCCCCGACGATAATAAAAAAACATAGTTCACATATATATCAGGATACTGGCGCACGTCCCAGCCGAGGCCAGTACTACAAGTGAAATACACGATGCGATATGCCGCGCGACGCCAAAAAAAAACAGTGTGAGGAGGTTCAAGATCTTGACAAACCCCTTCGCTCGTACCTCGTTCCTCGTTCTATGGAAAAAAAACCCCTGTGCAAAGACCTCCTCCTCTCCGGCCATGTAGCGGACAGAGCACCCCATGTTTCACGAAGGCCACCACGGGCGCCAGGCGTCGCGAGATACGAAGACGAACAGAGCACCCCGTGTGCGACTGTAACATCAAGGTGACGCGCTGGGAAAGGGAGGGTGCCAATGCAAGGAAGAGAGGGACGGCCACGAGCCGCCCTCATGCGATATCAGGATACACTTACTCATACATACAAGAGCCACAAATCTACAGCGCCGGTTTCGTACCCTTGGCCAGAAAGAGGTCGACCATCTGCCCGTGGAACCGCGCCTTCGTGAACCGGTCGAATCCCACCGCGTCGAGCCCCGCGCCCACAAACGCGGCACGGATGTCCGCCTCGTCGAATCCGCCGGCGTTGGGGACGTCCTCGGGCACCGGCTCCGCGCTGCGCATGAAGTCCGTGACGAGGAGGCAGCCGCCGGGCTTGAGGAAAAAGAACAGCGTGCGCGTGATGTCGTTGATCGACGCGAAGTGGTGGTAAGCTGCAGAGCACTGCAGCGCAGCGCGTCAGGCTTCAGCTCGGACTGCGGTAGGGAGGTCAAGGCGCACGGTGATGACGTCGAATTTCTGTCCGTCAAGCTCAGATTCCTCGCCCTTGAGGTCGGCGCAGACGACGCGCATTTCCTCGGGAGGTATTCCTGTGTCCAGCCAACATCGCATCCTTGATTCGAAGAATGATAGCAGCGGAACTACACACCTTGGTTGTTGATCTTCTCGCTGAAATGGTCGACCATGGCCTGGTTGATATCAACGGCCACGATACTCTTGCAGTAGGGCGCCAGTCCGCGCGAGATCAATCCTGCACGAAGAAATCAATCAACAAGGTGGGCGAAGCAAAGGCAGCGGGTCGACCTGTTCCGCATGCGAAATCCATTACGGTCGTCGTGTCTTTGTCGAATGGATACGCGTTGCGCATTTCCCTGGGCACCCTGAGAAGTTTTTTTGTGAATTATGGAGTATAGCGCTTGCAAAGGAGGTGCGGACTTGTCACCCATCTCGGCGGCCACGGGCTGTTCATCGTAGAGATGTACATTCTCTGCTGTCCAGCCTGCACCGGCGCCTCCCCCACCTTCCCCGTGGGAGTGACCGGTGTGGGTGTGGCCATGGCTGTGGGCGCCAGCTTGGTCGTGCGAATGGCCACCAGTGAGATTGTGAAGAGACATGGAACGGAATGGGACGCGCTGTCTTGACACTTGAGATGTGCTTGCTTTATATATACTATTACCAGCAGCTGTGAGGGTTCTCAATCGCATTGGAAGCCTATTCAGTAACGTTCCTGTCCCTATCCGCAATAAGCGTGTTTCAAACAAGTTCGACTTGATTCAGCTTGATTCAAACTGTCATTGCGACTTAACCGAATCTATTGGACATACCGGCAGGAAGGACTACGTATACCACGGCTGGAGAACTGGAGCTGAGCGCTGAGCCCCAATCTTAGTTAGTAGCGCAGCTTTAGTAATAGTAGGAGGAGGAAGACAGTTAAGCACCGCCACCTCCCCTCGGTAAGGACCGGCCATCAATAGCCGGGCACGTGGCGGCCGATTCAAACCGATTCACTGTCAGTTCTCTTCTCTCTGCGCAATTTGTGCAGCAGGTAGCGGCCGGATGGCCAAGCTTCGGGTGGATCCTTATTGGGCGGCTATTCATGCCGCCTCGGAGCCCGATGCTTTTCCCGCTGAAGACCGCACGGATCTGCAGCCTGGGGATCTTGCTGTGTTTCGCGAGGGGAGCAGCCTCCGGCACGCGTTCTACGACTTCCTCGTGCTTCATGGGTATCCCTTGGTGCCAGCCGAAGAAAAAAGCTTCTATTACATCAAGAGTATCCCCTCCAAAACCTGGCGACCGTGCATTATTCTTCAGCACAGTGGACCCGGATCGTACATCATCTGCCCTATGTTAACGGCCAGCTTCCGAGAGCTCGACCTCACGTCCGTCACCCACAGGATGTCGATTCCCATTGGGAATAATCAGTTAGACGGACTCCGCATGTATCCTCCGACAGTTTCTCGATTCATGCTCGCCCTCCCTGTCAAACGATCGGAGCCATATATCAAGCCATGGGGCTACAGCACCTTCCGCTCGACACTCGGTTACGGAGAGCTCGAGCGTGCCAGACACCTAGTGCAAGAGAAACTCGAGGTACGCATCGCCACCCATCCCTGATAACGAGCTGCAACCGTCCGTGCAGTATTTCAGATCTGATCATGCCGCTCTCAGACGCGCGCAGCTGCATCTCTTGCGTGACCGGGATCATATGGCGAACAAATCCCGCCGCAAAAAGCCTCGATTTCGCCAAGCTCCGATCTTCAGACTAGATCCAGTTCGAAACACTGGAAAGGGAGACCTACCGGAATTTAAATACGTCGAGCCCCACCTGAATCCTTGCAATTTGCGTTGGCTCATGAAACACGGGAAGAAGGACCTCGCCGAGGCGTCAACATATCTCAGCAGCGTGGTGGACCCTCCTCCGCGGTTATTTCGCTTGCCGCCCCCTGTTTACTTCCGGTCGCTACGCGCGAGCGCCGCCTTCGTTCGCGGCCGTATATTCCGCTAGTTCGCAAACGTCCCCCCCCCCAAACTATCAGGTGTTTGGAACCCGGCTTCAACGCCCTACGCGTCTGCTGCTGCGGCGAGTTATACAACACATCTCTATTACGCCAACATTACTAAGCGAGAACCCTCGCGGTAGCCACTCACCAGCTATAAAAACCCGCCGCACAAAGACCCCCTAATCTCCACCTCTCATATGGCCCACCACCACCACCACGAACACCATGATTTCGCCTCGGCGAACCAAGCTGTCTTCGATCAGCACGCCCATCACGCTGACCACCGCCCCATGGCGGCTGAGATGGTGGAGAGGTCTGTCCATTCGGCCTCTGCGCCTACGTCGTTGACTGACGGTAGGCTTTGATAGCCTGTCCAATGCGATCCTGAAAGCGTATCCGTTCGACAAAGAGGGTACCGTGGTGCTGGACTACGCCTGCGGGACAGGTCTACAAAAGTTAAATCCTGTACAACTGACATTCATCTGCGCATCATGATAGGCAGCATCTCCAGACGCTTGGCACCGCACTGTAAGACCCTTATTGGCGCTGACATCAGCCAGGGAATGGTGGATCAGTTCAATAAGGGACTGCAGGATGACGGTGCGATTTACTTACAAGTGCTTATCAGATATGCACTAACTTGAGCAGGGACGCTCAGCGAAAAAATGCGAGCTGTGCGCGCCGAGCTCAAGGGCGAGGAGACCGAGCTCGAGGGAATGAAGTTCGACCTTGTACTGGTCTGTTTTGTTTCCGCCACTTACCTCAAATTCGCGCTTACCCCCCGGCCAGTGTACACTTGCCTACCATCACATCGCCGACATCATGGCCACCACGCGCATCCTTGCATTCTTCCTCAAGCCTGGCGGAACTCTCCTGGTCATCGACACCCCGGCATTGGACATGTCAGCTGTGCCCACCGATTTCGTGCCCACGATCGCGCACAAAGGCGGGATTTCCGAGGCCGCGATCAAGGACGCGTATGATGCCGCTGCCTTGCGGGATTTCCGCTGTGTGGCATTCGAAAATCCCCATTACAGTCCCGATCTACCGCTTCCGAAGAGCCTGTTCGTGGCGACGGGGGTCAAGCATTAGGGACTCGTGTACATATCTTTTTTATTTTATTCTCGTACCCCAAATGCATACCCTTCCCCGACTCCAAACGCTCTCGTCTCAGTTTGCGCACATCTCATGTTGTCGCGCTCGGCACGTTACCGCATTAAATAAACGCATTATGATTGACTCAGCTGCCTCATGTACTCAGAGCTCTGTCTTTCCCATCATCCAGGTTCGGTCCAGCAGCAAGGCAAGGTTGGATTCAGGAGGCACGCCTAGGCGAAAATGGCGGTCCCCGCGGAAGAAACGGTATCAGACCGCTGCAAGCCTACATCTTCCAACAGCCGCGCAGCGCACTGACCACCGCGCCCAGTCAACTACCCCGACGCGGATATCGCATTCCGCTCAAGCGACTGCACCGTCTTTCGTGTCCATATCAAGAACCTGGAGACCCACTCGGATGGCTTTCCACCGGCAGCGCTCTGCGCGCCGCAGACGGGACCGACCGAGGTCGTCGATCTCAGCGAGCCGGCCGCGACGCTCGAGCTGCTCTTCCAATATATGTACCCGCAGCGCCAGCCGGATCTCAACGCGATCAACTTCCCCCTCCTGGCGGACCTCTCCGAGGCGGCGGAAAAGTACCAGGTCTATTCCGCGATGGACATCTGTAGGATATTCATGGGGTACATCTGCACTTCGGGAGTAAGCACGAGCAGAACTCATCCCTTTTGTCCTCAGAAATGGCCTGCAAGACAACGCGCTAACTGTGCTGAACTACGCCGTACGGCACGGCTACCGCGAGATCGCCGACGAGGCCGCCCCGCTGACGGTCTCCCTTCCACTCGAGGAAGTCGGCAGGCATATGCACCAGATGTACATGGGCAGCTGGGTAAGACGCCGCACCTCCCCAGCTTGACCTCACCTCCGTCTCCAGATCCAGTACTACGGCGAGTGGCAAAAGATCCTCGAGCTCGCGTGCGCGGAGGGCTGGCGGATCGGGCACAGCAACCCGTGCAGGATCAGCAACAGCAATGCGCCGTGTCCCCACTGGGTCGCTGCGAGGCAACACGTCCTGTCCAAACTTGGCGCACGTCCCGGCACACTCAACGACCTCGCGATGATATTTACGACTGCGCATGGATTGTATCCGTGTGCTATCGAAAGCCTGAGGCAATGGGAATATTTCGTAGCGGTCAAGATCAAGGACATCCCTCGGTTCAGCACTTTCCTATAAATCCCGCACTCCGATGCACTGTACACTATGCAGACTTCATGCCACCATCCTAGTTGCTTATTCTATTAGAGTGCTATACTACGACACATGTGTTAATTTACTCAGACCGAGCGTTCATTCTCAAGGAATCGGCATGGACTACTGTAAATTGTATCAGTGCTTGGGCGGCTCTCCCGTCGTAGTATTCCACCCGTCTGGGATCGTCCAGTCAACCATGCAGTCGTACGCCCAGTCTGTCTGCCCGATGATCTTCTTCTCCGCCGCCACGAATGTGTCTACGGGACACATTCCGTCCTTCTGCTCAGAACATCCCTCGATTCCCGTCAGGGGTACGACGCCGTCGTTTACGATGATGCGGATCTGCGGCCCAGGCTGCGATGTGCATTCGAGCACTGCGGGGATAAGTATCGATGTATGAGAAATAGATTAGGAGGAGGGTATGGGACGTACACTGGAACTGGACGTTCGTCGCGAAAGGCGCAAGCTCCGAGACCTTGAACGTGCGCTTGGAGGGAATGTGGTCCGCAGGGAGCGGGCCCATCGCCGCCAAGGTGGACAGGTTCAAGGCGGCGAGGACTGAGAACACGATGTTAGCGGTGGCGCTGCGAAGAAAGCAAGGGACCAACTGTGCAGTACGACGACTTCGTGTGTCGCGTCGACATATAGACTCTGCTGAAGCGGGAATGTGATTGGATTGTCGTCAAGGGTCGCATTAGTGCTCGAGTTGTGCGTCGCAATTGGCGTGTGGGTGAGCCGGGCCACGAGTTCCTGCACGTACCCGATGCCCAGAGAGCGAGCGAGGGGGTATCCGAATCCGGAATTATACCTGTAAGATTTAACTCAACACACGATCTTGGTCCAGCCAGACCAACCTACCAGAAGAAAAGGTCGAGCCTATGATCCTGCAAATCAGAGTCGTGAAAGAGAACTGAGGCATAAGGCACCCACGAGTAGTCGAATCCATCCCACTCCTCCTCTGTAAAGAGGTCACAAAACATTGAATACCCGAGGGCAACAGTCTGTGCGAGGATGTAAGCTTCGTGCGTAGTGCCGCGATCTCAACATCCCACCTCGTACGGGCACAGCTGCTGGAAGACGTACACATCCTCGATCGAGAGCTCATAGCCAGAAAATTGCGGCTGAAGACGCGCGAGCGCTTTCTTGAGGTAAATCGACGCCCATGTTGCGACGTAGTCACGTCCGCGATCGCTTTTCGACTTGTCGTCTGCGTTGGGACATCTGAAACTTCATCAGATTCTGTGATCGTCTAAGGCTTGAGACTACGTACGTCTTATAGGGTGCGAGCGTGTTGTTGAACTGCATTATTTATGAGATCGGAAAGCAAGGAGGCCGAAGGCTGACGCACCCCGCCCGCTTCGATGGTGATGCTTTGCTGGTACTGGCCTTCGAACGGGTAACCGAAGAAGCCGATCGCAAAGTTCATGGCGGACGCCAGCATGCGGTCTCTGTGGATAAGAGGTGAGTTGGAATCTGAATGATAGGACTCTGTACATACTGTGACTCAGTGCGGAAGACGGGTATCGTGTTAGTCTCGGTAAAGTTCTGATTGTATGTCAGCATTGATCTTGGGTAAAGCGGCGACTGCAAACCTTGAGGAGGAATCCATATTTCAGGCGCATGGATATTCCCAAGTCGACTGCATGTGGTCAGACTGAGTTGTCACAGTACGCACGGAGCACTTACAGAGCTGTTTACGTCCAAACGGTGTCAGGACTTCATTCGCGTCAGTCGTGCAATCACAAAAAACATGTCGACCGCTACTCACCTTCTTCACCGAGCTTATACGTCCTGGAGAGACATTAGACGACTCTAGTCATCAGCGTAGCTAATGCGCACCATTCGTTCATGAATTCGAGGTCCCCAGAGCCAGTCCACTTCGAGGCAGCGGCATTAAGCCGACTCGAGAATTTCGCAGGTCCACCGTACGACGCTACAATGCGCTGTCAACACATGTAGATATAGGGACGCGCAGGCTCACCATAAGCAGTAGGATACCGTGCACCGTGTCGGTGCAGGAAATGCAAACCCGTTACACGACAGGTTTCCGGCGTTTCCGGTCCTGAATCGAGTCCGAATGCTTTGCGGTCAACGCTGTACCACGGCGACAAATTGCCCCACTTCTTGAGGATACTGTTCGTCTTCCCTTTGGCGTTTGAGAGTAGTTCCGGTACTACGAGCACCGATGCGCCTGTGTGCATAGGATAGGAGGGGGCTGTAGCCACCACAGCGGGCTCGGCACCCGTCGGCGTTCCTCCTGCGTACCCCACGTCGGTGGGGAACATGGATGGGAAGGCATTGCTTGGCGTTGACGGTGGGAAGTTGTGTCGTTCAGTCGATCCAGCCCACGGCGATGCGAGGATGGCAGCACCCGGCGCAGTAGGGGAATGAACGACAGCTGCGTCACTTCCGCGATAAGAGAAACAACTCTGTCCACATATCGCATATTGGGTGACAAAGCAGGAGAGCGTCCCGGTGACGAACGCAATTAAAAGGTGATTGACCCCGAACCGCGGCTTCGAGTAGCAAGAGTGCGGTACGGAAGGCTCGGTGTTTGCGTTCGCCTCGTTGCTGTGAGAGGGCAGAAGAGACTCCCGCTCGGGTTCCGCATCGTAGGGTTTGTATTCGCGAGAGCCGCGCTCAGCGTCCATGCTTGTACAGGATACCGACGAGGGCCGCGTGGTGGTAGGAACTAAGACAGGGTTGGCGAGTCATGCGCGCTCGCGCCTTTAACGCGGTAACGTGGCGAAACACGCGCACTACTTGTTCTCGAGGACCCCCTGAAGCTCGGGCTCGCACTTCAGATCCAGTCATACAGACCACGAAAGACTGCAGTTCGCAAATCCAATATACGATCGCATCAAGCAGTTAAACTTGCGTGCAAGCAAGAGGCAGGTCTTGGCCCAGCGGCACCGTCACTGCTGAAACAGCTCAATTAATGTTGCGCCCACGAGAGCCAACGACCGAGGTCTGCAGCAGAAGGAATGGTCGGTGACCCTCCAGCCCGTCTCGCAGGTCTCATACGTGCCATTATAATACATACTCCTGTTCGTTTCTTTAGAGAAGCGTAACTGTAAACCCGCGCGTGAACGGCAGCCCAACCGCCACATCGAGCACCTTCGTCGCCTTGCTATACGACACCGACTTGCGTGCCACCACCTTCCCATTCAACAGCACCACCGCCGGCGCCTTCGCCACATTCAAGAACCTCACCCGCGCGGTGTTCACCCCGGTCTTGAACCCAAAGTTGCCCGACACAACGAGCGTGCCGTACTTGTAGTGCATCGCGACCTCCGTCGCCGCCGCCTGGTCCACCGAAACGCCGTCGTCGATGTACAGATGTCCCTCCGCCTTCCCATCCGTGCCCGGCGCGACGACGAACTCGAAATCCGTCTCGCGCAGCTCAGACGTCGTCATCGTCGACTTGGCGCGCAGGGGCAGCACCGCGCCACCCTTGATGTGCACGGGTATCTCCGTAAACGAGACATTCGTGAGGAGGACCGGCGCGCCGGTGCCGCGCACGGGGGTCAGCGTGAGGAAGTCGTAGAAGATATCCTTCGGGAGGTAGATGGACACAGAAGTGGAGTTTTCCTCAGTGACGGGCGAGACAAGGATAGAGTCACCGTAGAGCCACTGCAGATCGATAGGGTACGTTGCTGCGTCCTTCGGGTATTTAAACCAGAGAGGGCTAACAACGGGGGTCCCTTGCAAGCTGGCCTCATGGAAGGACGTATAGATGTAGTCGAGCAAACGGTAGCTGCGAAAGGAATGAGTCATGAGTTTACCGGCGGTACAACAAAGCCCTACCGCATATCCAGCACGTTTTTTGCCGCCTCGGTAGTGAGCGGCCAACGGTAGAACTCTTGGCTGTTTGAGGTGTCGCTATTGTGCTACACTCGCGTAAGCTCCAGCAGATCTTCAACAATGAAACTCGACTCACATTCCGCATGAACGGATAGAACGCCCCCAGCATCGCCCAGCGCGCACACAGAGTCTCCGTCGTGTTTTGCGCTGCAACCCCAATCAGCCAGCCGTCCCAGAACCTCGCTTCCAAACAAAGCGTAGGAGCGCACCATATCCACAGATATCCGCCCCGACCATTGGCACCTGGTAGATCGTCGCCATCCCCAGCATCCCCGCAATCGACCTCCTGTAGTGGTCCCACGTGCTGAAGTTGTCCCCGAGCCATTTCCCGACATGCGCCCCTGCGCCGGCGAACGTCGAGCGCGTGATGATGAGGGTTCTTAACCCGGGCCGCCGCGCGAGCATGGCCTGCTGCGTCGCGACGGACATCATCGTCCCGTACAGGTTATGAGTGTCGTACTCTGTCAGGTTGTTCGCGTGTACCGTATCCGTCTGGCAGATCAAAGCGGGATTAGCGCAGAATGGGCGCGGCGAAGAGCGTCACGTACGAAGGCAGTTTTGCTGGAAAGGTTGCCGCCGGGCGCCGCGTTGTTGATGGAGTACTGCGGCGTGAGGAGGTCGTCGCGCTTACTGTGGCGCACGGGAATCGAATTTACGAAAATCGGGGCGTCGGGCGGGGGTGGGAGTGTGCTTCGTGGGGGAGGGAGCGCCTGTTTGACGGCCTGCTGGAACGGGTTGGTGCAGGGAAGATCGCAGAACTACAGAGGGCGGGTCAGACGTGGAAGGTGTGGTATAATACGAACACGAACGCTGGAGGGCTCGTTCATGTCGATCCAAGCTCCGTCTGCAGATGTATGTAGTGACTAACCCATCCCTGTCGATCGAAGGGATTCATACCAATGTCGAGTCCGGTTTCAGGATTGTAGAACAACTCGAACTCGTTGGACCAGTAGCTGTTCCCTGCAGTGAGCCAGCTTTCAACCCGGCGACAAAGCAACACTTACTCCTGAATTTTGGGGTGGAACCAATCTATCCTTATCGTCAAAAGTTGCAGGAAGCCAAAGAAAATGTCTCGTACCAGGATACACGGTCACACCTACGAACAAAAGGTCAGCGCGAGGCAGCGAACCCTTTCGACCGCGTACCAGGCCACACGAGTCCAAGATGCTGGCTACCATTGGCGTTCTTCAACCAGATGTCGTCGGCGGTGCCACGATCGTACGGTCCGTAGCCTTGGTCAGGAAGGTACCCGACGGCCGGGTCCGTCATGAGGACTACTCGAGAATTAGCGGTCAATATATGGGAGAGTGTCGCCGCGCACCGAAACGCTGGTCCTGCGAATGCAAGTGTTCGACGATTTCGCGCATCCGGTTCATCGGAAAGTAATCAGGATCGACCGTCATTATTCTGCGTCTGTCCATGTAGTCCTGCAAAGTAGACACATGGATTGATACTCCAGGAGAGTGTAAAATGGACGAACAATATCAGTCCACATTGTTTCCAATGGGATGCGAGCAGCGGAGTAGTTGCTGATCACGTCAGCGACCTCAATATAATCTTAGAGATGTCAATGCAAAGCTTCCACAAGATATGAAAGGCTGACTGTTGTAACCAAAGCGGCACTGGTGCAGACCGAACGACCAGTACGGAACTTCAGCCGGCGTCCCCACCACCTCGGCATACTGTTTGGCAGCCTCCGTCGGATCTGTCTGGCTCCCAGCAAGGAAGTAGAAGTCGAGGACGCCGCCAATCACGTTGTACTCCAACGCGCCCCGAGTGAGCTTGATATCCATGCCGTTAGAATTGAGCAGCAGCACCGCATGCGTCCCAGTTTTCCGGTGCTCGAAGTAGACGGGGTGGTTGCCGTACAGATTCGAGCCCGTGGGCACGCCGTACGCGTCGCGTGACCACAGAGTCAGCGTCGTGTTGTCGGGATTGAGGCGGAACGTGTTCGTGTGCTCGCCGAGGCCAAAGATGTTCGCGTCGGGCGCCAGGTTGGTCTTCACCCGCAGGTACTGCGGCTCGTAAATGATCGGGTGCGAGGCGGTGGAGAACAGGACCTCGGACGTTGATTTGCGCATGATCGAGAAGCCGAAGGGGGAGGTGGTGTAGTTGAACTTGATGGCAGCTGATTTGGGAGAGACAGGGTTCGCGCCCGACGGGCGGGGCAAGACGGACTCGGGCACCTCGTAGCGCGCGGAGGAGGGATCAGTTATCTTGACGTGGATACGGTTATCTAAACGCCTGGGAGTCAACGCGGCGCAAAGCGCTGACAAAATGGTCGGCCTACTTGTCTCGTACACGACTTGAAGCGAAAGTGCCGGTATGTCGCTGCCAAAGACGTTACATGCCTTTCCAGCAAGTTTGAGTGACGCGGTGAGAGTTCCTCCGTGCACCTTCACGTCGCTTGCGGTGTACCCTGGGCAAGCAGCGAGGACGGCTGGATCCACTGTCGTGCCTCCAAGAGCGCGACTGATTGCGAGGCTGGCAAGCAGGACATGGAAAAAGCCCATGCTGGCGAGGAACCGAATCGGGGGTATGTTTGGGGTATGTACGGCTACGGCATCCCTATCCTTTTGTACGCCGCCCTTTCGGACTGGACCTGGAGTGGTTGGAACATCTGACCGCGCTTCCATGCGCCGCCGCCGACGGCCCGCCGTAGATCTGATTGTTCAACCGCGCTGCAGTTTTGTGTCGCATGTCACGTCAAGCAGAACATCCTCTTTTGAATGTTGCGTTGATTTGAGCTCTGCATAGTGCAGGTACCCAAGAGCGAACCATCTGAGGAGAGCTAGAGCCTAGAGGACCTTGGGCCGAGCAGTACCAAGTTCGTGGGAAGAAGATCTAAAATTTGATCATCAAAGCCCCGCCTTGGCTATAGCCCGATCATTTTCGGAACAAACCTTTCGTCACCACTGTGAGAGGACCCCGGACAATCGACCGTAATGCATTAATGCCTGATCCCAATCCCGACAAAATGTGGAAAAATTTTGAGTTTTGCCTATGCCAAATCCCGACATTTTCGACCAAAATTCGACATAGGCCTGGTCCAAATCCCGACAAAACTTGCCATGGCGGGAGAAAAAAAATCGACTGGTGCCGTGCCAGGCGAAAATTTTGGGGTCTCGGCTAATTCCGGGCAAATTTGGTCCTAAGGCCTAAGGCCTGGTCCAATCCCGACAAAATCGAGGAAAATACCAAATTTGAGTCCCGACAAAGTTGGTGTCCAGCGGAACAGGCATTTATAGTGAATGTCCGGGGTCCTACTGTGAGTCGTTTGAGCATCGAACTAGGCGGTTTGATAGGCTGAAGAGATGTTAGACAGTTAGAGTCATGCAAGAGGAGGTTCTCAACGTACAACCTTGAAGCCAAGCTACTTTCACCAATACATGCTACAGAAAGATGCTACAATACAGAGGAGAGTACAGTCAACTACTTCAACGAAGGGACAACTTCCCCCCAAATTTCTTACGCGCTACAATATCAATACGTTCCTTGACGTCGCGGAAGGCTTTCCACCACGCCTCCGCCACCCTGCTATCCTCCATCTCCTCCGCCGTGCCCCCAACATGCTCATAGTCACCCCAGTACCTCCTCAACAGCACAAGCCACCACTTAACGACCGCCACCGCCCGCTCCACCCCCGTGTCCGTCGAACGCTCACTATCCACAGCCTGCACCAAGAACTTCGCGAAGAACTCCACGTCCTTCGCATTGGGTGGAACGTCTCGAAACGCATGCACCCACGCCCCAATCAGGCCCTGAACGTCGTCCGTTTCCGTGAAAAAGACCTTCTCGCCATTGCGCCCTTGCTGCCTTAGCTTCGCCGGCTCCGGGTACTTCGCGTACGGCGGTGGCTGCCGAAACAGGTCCGCCGGCGGGTCGTACCTGCGCGGCTTGAGAATCAGCCGCTCTCCCGACACCTCCGGGATCGCGCCCAGGTTCTTGATCAGACGTGCCGCCGTCAGCTGCTCGCGCTGGATGGCCGGTGGCAGCACGGCGTACACCTCTGGGGCGAGACCCAGATCACGCAGGTCCGCGTCCGTCGGCCGTAAGAGCGCGTTTGCTGGGCGGTTGGGGTGTAGGGAGTTCTTGTCGATCACGTACGCGCCATGGCGCAGCAGCCCCGATTGCTGCATACGCGTCGGTGGGGCGGACTTTCGTTCGGGGAAGACGCTCGCGGAGCGCGAGCGAGGAGGGGGTGCTTTGCCCGGGAAGGGCGACTCGGAGCGACGGCGCCATTCTTGCTCCAGCTCCTGTCGCACGTCCAACGGCAGCGAGCTCAACACAGCAGGGTCTACCTCGTCGATGGAAGGAAGGGACAGATTTATGGAAGGGCCTACAGCGCTAGGGCCTGCTACCTGAAGCCCGGGAGCCGGGTGCGTTGCTACAGGTGGACGGCGCACAGGAGCAACTCCTGAAGGCTTGAAGGACAACCTTTGCTGGTTAGAGTTGATACTGACTGGTCCATCAGTAGGTTCGAGCTTTGTAATCTGGATTCCGATGCCGCGCAATTCCTTGGGGTCAAAATGAAACGAGGCTACGATCCGCCATGCGTGCTCTCCGATGACTTGGGGATCGCTCGTCGCCCGTCCACCGGGTCCTACCAACGGCGTTTGCTTATGGAAGACATCGCACTGGCCGTGCCCCATGAACTAATCAAACGGGTGTCAGCACAAACTGGGTGACGACTTCAGCAATAACCTTGGGTGCCTCCACAGGGGCTGAAGGCTCACGCTTCATAATCTTGAGCGTAATTGACCGACCGCGCATCTTGACCTCATCCAACCGTTCAGCTACCGTGACCCCCATTTCACGAATAAAGGTCTCCGCCTCCTCGTTTGACTGAAAGCGTATTCCATACTGTAGCAACAAAGTCAGCTTAAGTTCAATAACCAATCGGACGCACACACATTGATCTCGGCTGAGACGGACTTGCGCTGCTTGTCCGACTGCAGTAGCGTGTCGTCAATACCACGAATGGCGTTGTAGAGCGTCTCCCCCGTCTTTTTCCCGAGCGCATCGGAAAGCGCGGACCGGCTTTTCTTCACGAGCTCGCTGAGCGCCGTGCTGCCGAGCTTCTCGCGCGCCTTCTCCCGGTGCGAGCCCGCAAAGCCCCACAGGTCCGTGATCTCGAGCGTGGCGATCAAGCCGGGGACGTCTGCGGGGGTTATGTGCACCGCACCCGCAGGCTTGGCGCGCCGCGTCGCGAGGCGCGCCAGGAGAATGTTATGTGAGATGCCAACACTGACTGGAGACCATGAGTCGAGCAAGCAAGAAGGAAACACTGGACTAACTCTCGCAACCGGTTGCCTCCTTGACCTCAGCGCGAATTTTTTGGGCAAAGTCCTTGGCGGGATCGTGCGGCGATCCTGCCCGTGCAGCGTCGGAGCGAAGGCGAGAGACGGCGGTGGTGACTTCAATTAGTGCCTCGTCGATCGACACTGCCTCGAGTTCGTCGGCGTAAAACATGAGGATTGTGTAGAACTTGAGCGATAGATCCTTGTATCTATCTGAAATCAATGGATGCACTCGCAGTACCAGAAGGTGTTGCACCTGTCGAATTCGTAAGGCATAGTAAGCACCGTCGGACAAAGCTTCCGAGCCTGCTGCAAGCTGCTGAAATCAGTCAAGCAGGATGAGGTGAAAGTGCTCGAGCCCACCTCATGCCATTCTTGATCCCGGCCGCGCGCGCCTCGTAGCTGGCGGACGCGATCTCGCTCGTGCTACTCGTGCCCCCTTGGTTGCCCTGCGAGTGGCACACAACAACCGGTTTGCCGCGAAAGTCGGGGCGACTCAGCAAGCCAGCGGCTACGAAGAAGCAATCGAAGTCGCAGTGCATGATGACGCGCTCATCGCGCGCGCGACCCTTGCCCTTGACAGGCGACTCCGGAGCAATTTTGGGTGCAAATGCCTTCTGCTGCTCCTGCTTCACCTCTGCGCGCGCTTGAGCCTCCCGCACGAGCTCCGCCTTGACCGACGATAAGAAATGCAGGCGCGAGTGCTCGAAGTAGCCCTTGATGAAGCCAGGCGCAGCAGATGTGTGCGCGCTGCGCCACTGAGGATTCGCCATCGCGCGCTGGGCGTGCAAATTTGAGGGATCAGCGGCATAATGCGGCGGCTGTTTGGTCTGGGTCTTGAGCACCGTATCAAGGGTGCGCTCGGGTCGCGCGCCATGCACAAATATGAAGTCCCTCCAAGGCAACAATACGCCCGCTTTTGCACTCTCTGTAAGCCATTCCGGGCGAACCACTTTCATGTTGGCGAATGTGCGCATCTTGGCTTCGGTCAAGGCGCAGGTGACGATGTGGGTGCTGCGAGGATACGTCAAAGGATGAGGGCTGTGTCCAAAAGTTGGCACAAACACGAGAGACAGGTTCACTAAATAAGGCTCGAATACCCCGCCATGAAGTACGATGAGTTCTCTAAGCTCCTGAACGGAAGGCGTAGTAAAGCCATTCACCTGAGTGCCGTTCAGCGACGAACAACACGAATGTCAAATTCAGCTCACGTAGATCGCGATCCCTTTGAATATATGACTTTGGGCAATCGTAGTATTGATCTCTGAGTTCTGTATTTGAAGTTTTGCACGCTTTCTCTGCATGTATTCCCCAAACTCTCCGAATCGTGACGCTCCATAGGTAGCTTCATCAACCGGATCGGGTTCAGCATGGCGGCGCTTCAAAGACACCTGGGCGGGAGGTGGTGGTTCTAGATCGTCAGAGTCCGATTCGCGAGTTGCTGGGATGTCCCCTGGAAGGACAGTTGCATCCAGAGCTTCGAGAAAAGCGGGATCGTCATCTTCGAAATAGTCGGAGGAGTTACTGCCGGATTTGACGAGAGGAGCCAGTGTAACAGTCCGAGTTCCAACGCGAATACGAGGCGCTGGGCCACTGCACGACTCTAGAGTCTAGGGGGTTTGAAGTGGTCGCGTCACAACCAAGGCGTTAGGCCCTGCTCGGGCTACGGTTGCCGACTGGGGTCAAGGTCTGTTTTAGGCAATTGGTGATGCCATCGGGCAGTGCGCGGGGGTCTTCGCAGATCCTGGCACTCCGTGACTGTCCCTACTCATATGTGCTTACCATGATCATACAAGTAAACAAAATGCAATGACCAGTGCACGGTAACGACTCCAGGTTGTTACATTATACATATGACAATGTGCGATCACGCGCGTCAGGTCACGCACGCGTTTAAAGCGCGTTTTGTTGACTGTCACACTTGTGGCATGCTTTGGTCCCGACCGTCGTGCATCCACCCTACAAGCTCGCGCCTTCGCATGCAGTTGTTGCCCGGGTGTCTTGGTTCTGTTGGGCTATCTGGCAGCTTTGCAGATAGCCTGGACGTTCCGAGCTTGTAGTGGCCTATTCCACTTTCCTGTGTCCGTGTCTGTCGAACCCTCCCCGAGGTACCTTGGGCGTGTCCCTTGGCTCAAAGACGCGACGCACAGGAAGAGTGCTGGTTTTGGCGCGTTGCAGTCAAATGAGGGAGCCTGCGTTGGCGCACCGAAAATGCACTCTGCGGCACCACATTTGTACCAGCGCGCGCTGACCAAACCTGAATTACAAAGTCGCCGATGCACGTGACCACATGCTCTCCTCAACGCAGACAACGTTGAACGACATCGACGAGCACCGCCGCCCACACTGGGTGCTAGGCCGACAACTACCTGCCTTCAGCTGGTGCACGCCCGCCGTTCCGCAGTCCATCTGAACGCCGCCGTCCTACGCGTCGCCGCCCTTCCACAGCGCCGCCTCTGCGCGTGTCCGAACGAAACTCAAGCCTCGAACACTGCGTCGAGCTGCCCTGTACAGAGGTCAGTAAGCCCACGGCGCTCCTACTTTCATTACTTACCTATGCTGCAGATCTGCGCCGCCGCCTCCGCCCGCGATCGTCGTCCACCTTCCCTGTCCGCCGCCAACCTTCCGCCGCAGTTCACGGCAGCGCCGCGCGCGCCTGGTGCAGTTGAGTCCGATCCCGTGCATCCCTCGCCCCTCGCGCGAGTCATCGGATGCGAATTCGCTATCTGTCCCGGCTATGCGGCTCGTGCACGCCGTCCGCCGCCCGCACTGCCTCCGCCCTTCCCGCCGCGATTCGGTTCGTGCGGTCCCCGCGCGTGTAGCCCCAGATGCGCCGCATACGTCGCTGCGCGAACGCGTTTGCGATGATACGCTGCCTGTAGAGGTCAGCAAACACACGGTGCCTCTAGATACATTACTTACCTATGCAGACTATCCAGATCTGCGCCGCTGCCGTACGCAGCCGCCGCGATCGTCGTACGCCGCGCCCGCCCACCACGATCGTCCACCGCCCCCATCCGCCGTGGTCCACGGCAGCCCCGAAGGCGCGCAGGTCGCACGCTGCAAAGTCCGACCTTAGCTACCGGCGCATCGCTTGCCCCCGCGCTTCGCCCCCTCTCGGCGCTGCGCCGTCCTCCTGCTCCATCCCTCTGCCGTGCGTCAATGCCCGCCACGAGCAATCCCCATCCCCGACCTTCCCGCGCTCGAGCCTGCGCCCTCCCGCCCTTCCCTCGCTCGCCCGGGCCGAAATTCGTGAGCCGCAGCCTTTCGCCCTCTCGCCCGACCTCCATTCCCACGCCCGACTCCAATCCGCGCGATCCCGACCTCCGCGCGCTCGAGCCCGTTCTGCGCCCTCCGTCGGGCCGGAACGCACGAGCCGCAGCCCGCCCGACCTCCCGTCGCGATTCAGGTCGCGCGATTCCCGCGCGTGCAGCCGCAGATCCGCCGCGTACATCGCCCCGCGCGAGCTCGCGCGGTTGCGTCAAGCCGCCGCCTGCAGAGGTCAGCGATCACGCTGGGCCTCTACATCCGTTACTTACTTATCTATGCAGATCTGCGTCGTCCGACGCGCCCGCCCACCACGATTGTCTGCCACGATCGGCCCCCCCCCGACCGCCGCAGCTCCACGGAAGCGCCCAACGCGCTACCCGCACATCTCCCGGCCCCCGCGCATCGGTTCCTCTCGACGCGGCCCTGATAACGCTCCACCTCGCTCAACACCGCCTCGACGCCTCGCCGCGAGCGATCCCCATCCCAATCCCGACTCCCGGCCTTCCCACGCTCGAGCCCGCGCCCTCCTGCCCTTCGCGCTCCTCGCAAATCAGGCGCGCGGGCCGGAACGCGTTGGCCGCGTCGTCTGTTCGCCCGACCTCCGTCCCCGTGCCGAGCTCCAATCCACGCGATCACGATCTCCTCGCGCCGTCTCGCCCCTCGCGCCGTCTTGCCCCTCGCGTTCGCGCCTCCCTTTGGCCGCTCGTCCGTCCCCCGGCACCCTGGCAAGGCGCCGTTGCGTACTTCACCCTCCCGCCCCGTCGAACACATCGCCTCCCTTCCACAGCATACCCGCTACCACCCTCATCGCGCGCGTCCGCGCCCAGCCACAACCTTCGCCCACGCCGCCCCCCCCTTCCCTTCTGCAGCCCGAGCGATCGTCCGTACGGGACCTCGAGCGCGTCCGCTACAAGCGCCGCCGCTGCTCTCCCCGTCACACATGCACCGCTCTTCGCCCCGTCTCCGCGTCGCCGCCCTCGTTTCCCCATCGCCGCCCTCTCCCACATCCTTGCACTACCGCGCGCGACCTCGCCGCGTTCCCACCTGCCGAGTCGCGCTGCTATCGGACTCTGCGCTGAGTCTGATCCGGGCCGCTCGTTTGCGCAAGCAACTCGCGAGCATGCTCGATGCGGCAGATCAAGCAGTCTCAAAAGCCGCTCGTGCTGTACCCTGTCCCTCGGCAGGCCGCACAGCCCTCATGTAAACACGCGGGCTCAATGGGCGGCGGGGGCATCTTCGCAGGCGCCGCGATGCTCCTTCGAGTTGATCGTGCGCAAGCTTGTGGGCCTGCAGGACAACCCTGCCATGACACAGGTGTTCCAATCAGCGTCCCTGGAACCACAGCGGGACCCTGCCTCCGAGCCCAGTGCGTCGTGCGGGGTGCGCGGAGGTCATCAAACCCAGCCGCTGGGTCCCACGCCCGGTACCTGTCTTACTTGATGCCCATGCACTCTGTGTTGTACTCTACACCTGAGATTGCGCCCACGGCCTTGCGTCGCATACAGGCGGACAGTTGTAGGTCACATTATATCATTCTCGTCTCGCTTTTCTCAGTTCATCTTCTCGGCGTGACATCACCAATACGTTTTGTTGATTATATAACTGAGATCTCCTCGTTACGACTCTCACTCACTCGAAAGCCAGGCTCATGGGGCATGCCAATTCCCGTGCTCCTATTCATCCACCCTAACCGTTCACAGCACACAAAAAGCCAGTGATGAACCTCTGGATGATCTGCCGGAACTAGAAGATATTTCGGACTCGGATGATGAAGACAACGAGGAAATCACCTTACTTTTGAAGTTACAAGCGCTTGGGCACGAGCGGAACACCACCGGCACCCCCACAACTACAATTCCAGACAATGGAATCAGTATGTCCTCTAATTCTATCCGATATCGTCCCGTAATTGAAACCCTGCCCAGTTGATAATAACCCAGTGGCATCCTCAACGTTCGAGCGGGATCCACCCATCCGATTGATTTCGACACATAACGCCCGAGTCGAAAGAGTATGGGCTTCTTTGTCATTGCGATGCGAAGAAACTGTCAAAAGAGATATATCTGTACCAGTGGGGATACTTGAGTAGTAAGAGCTTCCTCCTTGTACTGGTCAGGATACTATAGGTTGATCATTATCTATGGATGCTCCCAGTCTTTGTTTCAGCCCACTTGAATCGATAACCGGCCTCGGTCTGTATTTGGATTTGTTGGTCGCAACCTTCGAGAACTGCATAGAAGCACAGTTTGAAGTTTCTTCCTGCATTTGCTTCCTCATGTCTTCCTTCAACCGGAATCCAACGGGAAATAATCAGCACATCTACGGTCAGTCCCAATTTAAATCTATCGATGTTAGCCGCTGGCTAACCTAAGCATCCCGCAACGGGCCGTTAGATGAGAGAGAGGAGCGGATACTCGAGGCTGCACTCAAAGTCTACCATTCTGAGAAGATAACCAGCAACAAGAAGATAGCGGCGCGACTCGGTCCAGAATACGGGATAGAAATCAGGTTCGTAAAGCTTATCGAAGCTTCAAGTTCCTCGTTACTCAATCGGCCGCGTTGTCAGCGATTCCACAGTCAAGCGCCGCCGCAAACTATATGGCCTCACAGGGGGTGCGGCAACGGAGAGAGCCCTAACTGAGGCTCAAGTGGAGCAATTGGTTTTGAATCAAATGGACGAAGATACTGCGCAGCGTTGGGGTGTGCGCACTGTCTGGCATAAAATTGCCCGTGATGAAGGAGCTATCCTCACTCGGTACGTTATGTATTGCGCCTATGACTGCTACTAATCAATTTTGCATAAGTGATACTGTTGCGCGAATAATGCACACTCACGACAGTGATGCGTTCGCTGGTCGCGACCCGACCGCGAAGAAGATCTTCCGAGTGCCAAAGTTTCCCCTCGGTATCCACGAACGCTGGTCGGGCGACGGCCATGACAAACTCTACAAGATTGGCTTTCCTATCTGGATGATGGTGGATGATGCTACGGCCAAGGTCTTGAAGGCCTGGGTCGTTCCCAGCAATCGCATGGGTGCGATAATTGCCTATCTATTCCTGTGCCTGGTGGAGTTATACGGCGGTAGTTATTCTGTCATTTATCCTGATTTACTCTCACCCTATCTGCATCAGGAGTTCCCCTCCAGACAACGACCGATTGTGGTTCTGAAACCACTCTTCTCTACGGCATCGTTAACGCCATTCGGTGAGCATACATTGTTGCCGCCAATTATTGTCTCGCTCACCCAGTACAAAGTGATGTCTTCCATACAGAATTGTCAGATGTTGGAGTACGCGCACACACATATCTTCGTAGCGTCCATAATATTTCCGTGGAGCGCTCGTGGCTTCGACTCCGCTTGGATTTCGGTGACACTGCCGTTCTTAGCTTCAACCAAGGAGTCGCCGATGGAAAATATGATTCCGGAGACCCGGAACAAAAGTGAGTGGCCATGCAGTGGCCGGCTTCATTATTAACAAAATATGACAGGCAACTCTGCAATTGGTTGTGGCCGAAGCTCATTCAACAGGACTTGGACAAGTGGACGGCTTTGCGCAACGGTATCCCCATACGCAAACAGAAGGACAAGGCCGGCCCCTCCGGAGTGAGGGCAATGTCCCGCAACGAAGCTTTCACGATGCTGGACAGCTGGGGCGGCGTCAATTGCCTCCAAAAGGTTGACCTGGACGTCATCCGGCAAATGAAGGAGGACATGGGCGGGGATGAACTAATTGCCTTCTCAACCACAGAGTTCTCTGCGCGTGCACAAGAGGCATTTGACTCGCTCGGGCCTATCAAGCTCAGCCAGGCAAATGTGTGGGATGTATTTACCGCCATGCTTCCTCTTGTATTTCCCGAGCATGCGTAACTTCTGATACACTGTATCTCATACTTATGTAATGCCATTTGTTTCTGAGTGGCACAAAGCTCCCCAAGCTTCAAGGCTTCAATACAAAATGGCGACACGCAGGATGCGTAGGATGCAGAAATTTCAGACACGTGACCACATTCCCACTTTCCGCTCAATCATTAATGCATAATGTAAGGTCAAAATGCCTGTGGTACGCTCCGCCGCTATGTACAGGCCGCTACTGACTACTGCACAGACTCTGCCCCTGCTCTACGTTGTCGCACATCGCGCACCCACACGCTCGGCCGCCGTCCTGCGCCCGCCCTCGTCGTGACGCGGCAGCATCAGCGCTGCGCTCGGAAGACCAGCGCTGCCCACCCTGCCCGCTCTCCGCTCGGCTCAACCTCACGCGTGCACACACCGTCCCGCTTCGCGTCGTGCACCCACGCGCTTGACTGCCGTGCCGCGTGTGCAGCCCGCCGTCCGCGAATCCGCGGGTTGGTGCGCACACACGGCTCCCGTGGCTGCGCTCGGACGGGCCACCCCGACACCCGCCCCACAGCGTTGCGCGCCGCGCCGTCTATCGACGGTATGCGCCGCCCTTATGTACCGACCGCTACTGACTACTGCACAGACTAGTCCCGCATCCTGCACCCACCGCTCTCGCGTGTGCAGCGCCCGCCCGCGTGGTGACGTGGGGCCCGTCGACGCGCGACGCAAAGGTCGCGTGCAACCCCCACAGCGTTGCAAGTTGCGCTTGCGCGCGCGTTCCCAACGCTGCCCGTTGCAAGTCCCTCATCCCCGCCTTCGGGACCGCCCGCCCCGCGCTGGCAAGTCCAACGCCACCGGCCCTAGGTTGCCGCCGCCCGTCCGCACGTGCCCTCCCAGTGCCGCCAGGCTCAAGTCCCCGCCCGTCCCCGCTCGAATCCGCCCCGCCCCGCGCTCGCAGGTCCAGCGGCACGGACGTCTCCTCCAAACCCCCCGATGCACCTGTGCCTGCCGCCGCCCGCCCAGCGCTCCCCCCGCGCACTCGTAGAGTCCAGCCTAGAGCGGCACCACTTCAGAGCGGGACCCTAAGTGCCCCTTCTGCGCAAGGGACGCGGGACGCGCGGCGGCTCTCGTCTGCGCTTGCGCGGGAATCCCCACGACTCGGAGGCGGGTTGCCTAGGGAGCGGGGCGCTAAGCGCTGGGGATGCGCGGCGCGTGCTTTCCCCGCTGGTGCCGAAATCCCCACGACTCGGAGGCAGGTGCGTGGAGGCGCGAGAACGTCCCCCGGCGCACACGCGCTGAGTCGCGCGCAATGGGATGGCGCTGGCGCCGAAATGCCTCCGGCTCGCGGCCGGCATGGGGAGCGCGAGGGACGCACATGGCCGCTGCATCCCCCGACGTGCGCGCCGGATAGTCCGAGCGCGTGCTCTTCGCCGCACGCTGCTCCCGCGAATGCACGGAGCGCACCCCGTACTCGGCTGTCAGTCGGGCGGCGCGTGCCAGCCGAACGCTGCGAAACTGCGATGTGTGAGTGTGCAGACCGTGCCGAATTAGTAGATAACGGGAGGGAACGAGCAACTAGAATTTATCTGGTATCTAGCACCAGTATCTATCGGCCAGTATATATTCGTGTACTACGTACAGCCACTATAAAACTTCACTCAGTTCTTCGGACTCGGCCACCCTGGAGAAGTCGATAAGCCGAAGGAAGTCCTCGACGGTGAAAAGATTGTGAGAAGTACCGATACGCATGGGAGCGGGACGCATCTGAACTGCGGAATCCGTGTTAACGGTTTTCTGTCTTTTTCTTGCTGGCGACCTGCAGATCGAAGGGGAACGTGATTGAGGGTCATCATATCCCGTAGCCGTTGGTGTTGTAGGGTCCTCCGTGTCGAACTCCATGGACTGCATAGCCATCTTGCTACAAATATAGTTCTTGCCGCAAACCGCTAAGTGGTGTTCCAGGAAGTGTTCGATGGCCTTGGGCCCTTTATCCCAGTACATGCGTTTTGAGCTGTCATGCTCAGAACTGCAACAAACCAGTTGAGCTCGCAGTCTAGGATCGAAATCAATTCGGTGACTTACGAGTGGGATTGAGGGTCAATCAGAACCATATTTCCTTCACGATCGTACATGCCTAAAACAACAGTGAAACTTAAGGGTGATCCCGATAGCGAGACTGAAACGTACCTTGCAGATCACAAAATACGAGGTTATTTTTTGTGTACATCATGGTGAAGTGGGTGAAAGCGTGAATAGCAAATGTCAGCGCGTCGTTTGGGTCCGGCGGAGACCCGCAGTCCTCGTTGCCAGTGAATTTCTGGATAGGCTTATCGGCGGCACCACATGGTAGGTATCGTGTTGCAAGGAAATCGGCGAAGGGGAGCCCAAGGGATGCCGAAATGTGGCCCACCTCTAGCGGCTCCAGCACGCCGAGGATTGCCCCATCGATATTGAATCGAAAGTCTGAAAAGCGAGTCTGAGCCAACTTATATGTGGGTCCTCTAGCCTGTCACTTACCAAGGAGGAACAACTCATCCTCTAAAGCAATTGTGAAAAACTCCTTGCGTACAAATTCACCGACACGCATGTTGCGCACTTCAGCCTGGAGCATCTGAGCATGATCGGCGGCTGACAGATCCTCGTCTCGACTTTGACCTAATGCATACTCTTCGTTCCCGAAGCGAGCCTACAGATCTGGTAAGCCCAGGGGCTCATAGAGCACGGCCAGCTTACATATACAACATTTTTGGAAGTGCCTTGACCGATAAAACCCGTCTTGTAGATTTCGGCGGGGGTTTTGCCCGAAAGTCCGGACTTCCAATCGGTCGCGACTAAGATCGTCTCTTGTTCCGTGCCTGGGAGCATCGAGAATGTCACCTGAGTGCCGAACGCTTCTACTGTATAGCGCCGGAACTTATACTCAATGAAAGTCGGTGGGTGGCGTGCAAATTGAGACGCCGGCGGCCCTGCATTGACAGGTGTCCTCCACGCGCTAGATCGACGGCGAGAGGAGGAAGCAGAGGCCATTACAGCAGTGGCCTTCGATGGTGCCTTGCCGGAGGCCAATCTTGAGGGTCTTTTGGATAGTGCGGAGAATGGGTTGCCCTCCGGACCCGAGTACTAAGGAAGATGAATCAGCTGTGACGTCCGTGGAAGCGAACTCATTAGATACCAGTTCACTAAGGCTAACGGCGAGCCTGACCTCCAAAGCTTTGGATTCAAACTGGGGCTTGGTGATTATTCCTTGGTCGTAGTAATACCGGAGAAAGTCGGAAACAGTCCCGCTCTTGGTGCGGATCGCGGGGATGAAAAAGTACTTTGTGACTGATTCAGCGGCATAAAACTTGACCATGGAGCTGCGAGCATTGTGAATACCATTGCAAGCTTTACAATCTTATCCTTACCGGTAAATTTTGGCAGCCGTAGGAAAGTGGCTTGCGTGGCACTCTTGCATTTCTTCGACTACTGTACCAAGGACATCATAGATCAGAGCATCCTCCTCGGCGTTGTAGCTGAGACGCGCAACCTGAACCTAGGATGAGGAGATTCAATGCAAAGCTATCCAGATGAAGGAAGGCTCACCATCGTCAGCTTAGTTCCCTCGCTTGTAGCCAAGGTGACGGTCATCCTGACTCGTTTTCCCTTTTCTTTCATTTCCTGAATGCGGGTCATGCCCTTGCCGATTCCGGGGACGGCCTTTTCGAGGGCATCAAGCTTCTTCTTCTGAGCAGTGCCCGCAGTGATTTTAGCCAGGCTTGTGTTTTGCGCTCGCGGTAGACCTAAACGGGTATCGGAAGCGGTTTGTTTGTGTCCTTGGACAATTTCCCAAATTTCAAGGGTGAAATCACTTGTCTTGTAGTCCCGTATCTGCTCAAAAGCTCCCTGAACATCGAGGACAGCTCTGGGAATGCTGATGTCGGCTTTCGCTAAGTCCCCGAGGTCAGCGACGAAGGTCACTTTTGGGATAGATGCAAGCTCACCGAACTTATTGCAGCAGCCTTTACACAATGGATCGACAAGTTGACTGAACACTATGCCGCAGCAGAGGCATTGTGGTTTTTCCTGGGTTAAATTAAGCTGGGTATTGACGAAAAAGGCGATTTTGCGTACCCGGATTGCTTTCTTTTCTAGTTCGGATTTGCCTTCGAGCAGGTTGCATTTACAGCATATTGATGTCTCGAGGCCATGGAAGACCTCGCTGCAGTCGGCGCAGATGGGCATTTTGGCACGCGAAGAGCAAGAACCGAAGGCAGAAAGGCGTGCGAATGCTTACTAGACCTTGACCCTGGTGGGCGTTGACAGTCCGCGTTGTGTTGCAGGGAAGAAGGTGTGGCCGCAACCGTTGACGGAGGAACTTCAAGACTCGGACTCGGAGCTTGAAATGAGGAAGTCGGGCATTAACCTTCATATATTCAGATGTCCTATAGGTCTAGTTTTTAAATACCTGCTCTTTGCCGTGGCCGCCTGCTGTCTCTCGCGGTGTATCGCATCGATGACCCTGCCCCGCACCTTCCGCCCCGCGCCCATCGGCACGCGCTCCCACTTTGCGCACTGCATGCCCACTCCGCCCAGCGTGTGGCGACGCAAATCCAGCACACCGGGGTCCGCGTCCCACGCTATCAGCCCGCAGCGCCGCACCCTCCACTCGAAGGTGTCCTGTGCCTTCTTCCTTCGTCCTTCTTGTGCGCGAACGGCCCGGGCAGCACCGTCCCACAGCTTCCTCCTTGTTGGTAAGCTGTAAGTGCGCGAGCACGGGATACCCAGCGTGGTCGCGGCCTGCGTCGCGAAGTGCGCGAAGAGGCCGAGCATCAGGGTGTTGTGCCTGCGGAATCGGATATAGAGGCGGCGGAGAGCGCGAAAGGGCGCGGGTACCGGAAGGGCCGGTGGATACAGCGCCTCAGGACGATGATCGGCACGTACTCGGCTTCAGTGTACGTGGCAGAGAGCGGCAGCCAGCGCACGTCGAAGCCGTCGGGGAGGGTCTGCAACGTGTTGCGCTGCCTACTACGTCGCATGTGTAAGTGTGAGAGAATGCTAGAGAGCGGGTCAGAGGAGGAGGTAGACGCACCGGAAGCCAAACAGCACTTGCGCGATCTTCTTCAGACGGCGGGCTTGACGCGGGTGCGGTTCGAAGGGGAAGGGCAGCCAGCGCGAGCTGGGCGCATGAAGTGAATGGGCTGCGCTGGACACGCGGCTCCGTTGCGCGGGCTTGGTAGTAAGTAGCTTGCGCGCCGAGTCGCAATGGGCCCGACCGCGCCGCCCCGAGACGCGGCCGTGGAGTGGGACGGCGCGGAAAGGCGCGCCCCGGCGACTTGGTGACGTGCAGGGGGGAGAGCTGCGCTCCGACGAGGGCGCGCGCGCGGCGAGATCCCGTCCTTGGGGAGGTCTGTAATGAGTAGCTACAAGTGTAAGTTACTAAGGGACAGACATGATTAGATAGGGCAGTACGCACCGAGAGCGCCCAGTGTTCGAAACGGGACTTAGGGCGAGATGGCACAGAGCGCGGGCGGCGTCGAGCGCCGGGTGCCGCCCACGTAGCAGGCCTCGGGCTGCTCGAGCGTACGCCATTCGGCACGAGGTCCCTGCAGCTCCTCGTGAGTGAGAGCTCGCCGCCTTGCCCCGACGACGAGCACTGGATTGCGGGCTAATCGCGCTGGCCGACCTTGCGCATGGCCTCGACGGTGAGGGCGATGACGAGTGGCTCTCGAGCGGCTCGGAGCTGTCTCCGAAAGGACGACATCGCTTGTGTATCACGCGTCACACTGGGACCCCAACACGAATCTCTGATGAAATTATCCGAAATAGACCATGACCCCAGTCGGCAACCGTATCGGGCGCAACGGATCGAATCCCAATCTCACCCAAAATAAACCCAATCGGCTTTTCGGCGATTTCGGGGCGGTAGGCAACCCAATCGATGTGCTCGGGTGCGTTGATGGCTACGGGATCAGGCTGTCACGCAATGTCGGAAAAACAAAAATGTGGTCCGCAGCCGGATCAGGGTCTGATTCGCCCTTAAACGGCAGGCTGCCATAGCCTTCGGCAATCTCGCCAACGGCGCTCAAGCCTGGCCATATTCCTCCATCGGTGTACCACAGTGGGAGGCTCTTAAGACGAGTTGCACCCATATAAACCCTCATGAACACCTGGGATGACCTCAATTCAGAGTTCCTTGGTACGGTCCTTATAAAATTGGTTCAATGGATCATCTGATAAGGCCGCGGATCCTGATGGCCTGGTCAGGCATGATCGGACCTTGTCGGCTTCGGCGGGTTTTTCCGACACACGAGCTATTACAGTATGTTACTGATGTGACTCTACGCGTACAAAGTGTGGGAGATTGGCTGGGGCTGTAGCCGAGACAATCACCGATTGGCATCAACCGCCAATCCGTTGCGCCCGAGCAGGGCCTTAGAAAACGCCGGCCCCGGGCCGGCCCCATCAGTGACTCACTTTACTTCACTACAACCGCCGTCACTACAATTTGCTAGCTGCGCTGCGTGCCCCGTCGGCACCCTCAAGTATGCCAAGTCAACTCTGCCTTCATTTCTGCTGGCTCTGGCTGTTCAGTGACTAGGGAATCGAGCTCGGAATCTTGGGCAACATGCGTAGAATTTCTTTTTGACTGTCAAGTCACTAACAGATCCGTCAGAATGACAGGCAATAGTACTATACCACTATGAAGCGCGAGGCATTCCCTCACCAACTTTCAGTCAGAAGAGGACCGATCCCAGTGCGCTCATCATAACTCTTCTCATGATTTAGCGTCTGGCAACCGTGGCATAGAAATTTGCTGGGTTTTGCAACTCAACTCGTACTTAATACCCAACTGAAACAACCCTCGCCACGCCTGCCACAGCACATATGCGAGCTACACCGAAAGACCTAATACTTCCTCTTATTTCGCATGTATTTCGAGAGCACTGCCGAAGACAATGTTCAATATCCTTGGGCGGCTTTGGCTCATTTTCTGGAACTGTGTAATGTCATCTTCATCGTTGTACTATCAATCGGCTCTTCCTCAAACAGTGTCTTACACTATCATCTCGGAAAACGCAACCGAACGCAACCCTTACTCGGACTCCTGGGACTGCAATGCCTTGAACATCCTGTTTATTGCTCAGCTTGTGTGTCTGTTGGTTTTTCCTTCCCTGAATACGGTGAGGTCGTCCTTCCTCGATCCGAGGTCAAAATAATGATACCTGGAAAAATTACAAAGGGTATCGCGGCAATTTTGGGCCTTCTGGCCATTTTTCTTGTGTATTTATGGCCGCCTTGGAAGACGAGCCCTCCACATCGCTGGCAAATCATGTGGGGCAAATCTACGACTTCCCACATGCCGATAAGCTCATCCAATCACGTAGGGTCGTTATGATCAAAAAACCGGCAGCTTCAGCGGCTGGGGGTGGCGCCAAATCTCAGTACCATATTGATGGTGGGAAGCTTTCGACGCTGCTGCAATGAAGCTCTCATTTATGCTATCTAGGGATCGGCTCTACTTTAGTGCTCCATACCGGTTCGTCTCCATCTGGCTCATCTCGCCGCTCATGAGTTGCCTCCAAATCTCAGATTCGGTCCATCAGGCCCGTTTCCAATCTATGTGTGCACCGATGAAGCAAGCGGTGCGTAGTGTCACCTCCCAGATCCGGCACACAAAAAAACTCGGCTTCGCTGCCAATAGTCCAGACCCATTGCGAGGATACCTTCGACCCGATCAACTGCAGGACAGGATAAGACAAGGATAAGACAGACACCTTTCTCTCCCTGTGACGATGTCATTTCAGTTGACTGGTAAGTCTAAACTTCCTGTCGCTACCTCTCCATATGATTTTTAAATTTAGCTTCAAGATCCGTGCATATGAGGTAAAATGGTATACGGTATCCGCACCGGATGTATGAGGGACAGGTCATGCTATCCCGCCAATAGGTAAACTGCGATCGGTACTGCGTCCGACCTATTACCCAACTTGCCAGGCAGATTGTGAACGACCCTCCACGCGGGAAATCATGGGGATCGATACGGCGTATCATAACGTCTCCCTGGTCGGATGAGCTGTTGATTTCACCCACAAACCGAGCACGCTCCACATCAAGGCACTTCCTAGAGCGCCGTCTCCGCGTGCTGATTGTCGCGAACCGCCAACGAGGATGTATTTCGTTGGATGACCCACGGAGTGGAGCATAGGTTTCTGCAACCATCGCGTCCGTGGTTCGCTGATGCGAAAACAGCTGGAGAGACGCGCCTTTTCGGCAGGTTTCGCATTGTGGAACATAGGCCTCAGTTGGGCCTCAGGGCGGCGCCAGGTTCAAGGTCTTCGCATGTTATGTGTATGTTCCGCTTCGGCTTATTCCCGTTGTCAAGCCTCACTCTACCCCGGTCCAATCGTGAGCGCTCATCAATCGCTGTTTGGATGGTACTGGGCGTGCATCGTCGGTCAGGGTAGACGGGGATCAGCCAAGAGCTTTGCAAATTACAGGCCTGAAAATGGGATCTTGATGTGACCTCGTGTCAGTTGAACGGCGAACTCGCAAGTCGGCAATACCCGGATCTACATTTCTTGGACTGAAAACATCTGGTACGAGTAAAGGACTGTCCAGCGGTGCATGAATATGGATGGTTTGTCCAGGCGGAAGGAACGGAGGGACCAACAAAGTTCTCGATGTATACGGTGGCGCGAACTAAAGCTCCAACCGTGCTACGTGGCCTCGTATGCCGCTCACAAGCGGAATACAAGGCTACGTAGCGCAGGGGTTCAACACGGTCACTGTACACATCCCGAAAAGTCGTTGCTGTGAGCTGGGGGCGAGACACGCAAGGATGAAAGACATCCGCCGCTTTTCAACCTCAGCGAGGGACGTAAGCCGATAACGGTTACCAAGCGCCCACATGTACCCAGATGGACTCGATAGGTATTCGCGACAGCATCGCTGAGCTGCAGGCCCAATGTCGTTATTTTCGAGCTCACGTGCGAAACTGGGCTGAACGTGAGTGGGAAAAATGGGACCAGTGCGCAGTGTGTCGGTATGATCTTTCGGAGGATGCCGACTGAAGCCCTAGATATAACTCTGTGCTCTTATCCTGTCTTCCCAGTGGGGCGTGCATCCCATGCGTTAAGCTAACGGTCCTGTCCGGATAAAGTCTGCGCACCTCGTGGCAATTATCTCGGCAAGACAAATGGACTCTGGAATCCCAGACTACTTACGAGGCAATGAGGTCTTTTGTTGCAGAGCTTCCGGCTCATCGTTTTCTCATTTCTAAAGGATGGAGAAAAGCATAGAGAAAAAGATAGCGGGCGTCTTCAAGTTAAAATTGATACCAATTTAATTCTTAGCAATTAGGTCTCTAGATAACACGTGCATCATGGAGGGCGATTTATTCTTCAGCTTGGGTTCAAAGCCCGGCTCAACAGCTTGAAACGGCGCAGGTGCATGCGGCCCTGACACGGCCATATGGACGCGTCGGCGTAAATTGACGCGACCTATATCACTATATCAATTACACACACGTGACTCGCGCGCTTGCGGTCACAGTGGACGTCGGTGATTGCCGGTAACCGGTAACCAGTAACCCTTGGTCAACTACCCCATGTATGTTGGATTCATGTAGATTCTGTTAACCATGAGGATATGATTCGAAAAAGCAAGACAAGCCGAGAAGTACATAGCATATGGTAGGATTAAGTGAGAGAATATAGGGGTCGATATCGAACATTTAGATTTAGGCCAACGTGCGCCCCGCCGCCGCAGGTTGAGAACCTTGGGCACTGGCTGAGGCAGATATGTTGGCACAAGAGCACTCGTATTCCTTTACGTTTTCAACGGCGGCCTGAAAACGAGAAATGTGACATCTATGGCCCATTTGAGTGGTTTGTTCCAACGTAATTGCTCCACTGAGGTTGCCAAAAACGGGCGCTGCAATCCCGGCTCAGCGGCTGAACGGGCAATGAAACTACACATACCTATCATAAGAAGTTTGCGCCCGCCGTCGTCCGATAAATAATTGGGCAGTGCAGGGAGTAGCTTGCTACCCGCGAGTGTAGCTACGGTAAAATCGTAAGGCGTCAGAACAGCTGCCTCCAGTGTGGCTTTTTTGCCCGTTCTCTTCATCAGAACCCAGTCAGTAATTCCCGTGGCTACTCCTGATTCGAGGGTAATCTGTTGGTCCTCACAAAAACTTTTGACTTGGCAGTCAAGATATTTTTGCACAGAGCCTTGACGGGGAAGTCGAACGTGAAAATGCAGCCCGAGACTTTTCAAACCGTGCAGCGCCATGCATAGTGCCTGATCCGGGAGCTTCACGGGACACTGAAGGATTATGATGGTGTTAGGAGGCCGCTCTGAACTTTCGAACTGCGAAGAATGCTCACATCAGATTTGAACGGCAAGAATACGACGTCAAAGTTCTGACAATCACTTGGGAGGGTAAGCCTGCGGCGCGGTATGGTATTCGATTCGTCGCGTTTTACACGAGTCGATGGGGTACGTCTCTGGGGTCCCGATGCAGGCTCTAGGTCGGCATCCACCAGCGTACGTCCAGAGCTCGAGGAAGGACCGGCACTGCTTGTCCGATTCAGGCCAGCGTGTATAACTGAAGGCTGACGGATCGTCGGACGGGAGCTAGATCCTGGGATCGCCGAAGGGAAATCGAGGTCGTCCGACTCCCCCGCCTCGCGTGGATCCTGAAGTTGTACCTTCATGACATGGAGCCCATTGCGAATGGCTTCTGCCTTGCCATGACGCGTCAAGAGCTCCCGCACCTTGGATGAAGGATCAATTTGGAGATGGTCGATGTGTGGGGAGAAACGTACATCGGGTCTCTCCGTTCGCTGCTTCAGCGCATTGACCTCCCTTCTCAGCGATTCCAATGTCCTTTCATCGATGTCGGAGTCCAGCGCAAACTCAGGGTCCAACGCGATGCTGATCCGCTCAGCGAGGAGCTCCTGGGTATTGACGATATCGTCGACGCGTGTCTGACTGACTGACTGGAGTATGGAGGCCATTGGATCGTGAGTGGGCTGTCCCAGAATGAAAGGCGCGCGACGCAAGGCTAGAAGAAGTCAAGGCTACTCAAGGACGCGTGCGAGTCTGAAGCTGTGAAGGATAAAGAAAATGATGCAGTTACCAGATTTGATGTCACGATTACTCGAGTACTACTTATGAGTCACGGCAATGTCGGCAATGAACGTTTGAACCTCAGATTTTCGAGCCGCTGGCACTGGCCTTAATAATTTTCAGAGGAGACTAAGGATATATACACATGTACAGAGGCTCCCGATTGCTGTCTTGATATAAATTATAATTGAGAATAAACGGTCCCGCGGGCCTCAGAGTCCCTGGTACTCCGACTCACTGCCCAATCCTCTTTTCCCAAGTTGCTTCCTCTTCCTTGCAACCCTCTCTCACGTGGCCTGGATCGGCGAGCTCAATACAATGAGTATTTATATTTGACAACACGACTGAGCTTTAGTTTCCGCAAGTTCCGCATCAAGCTTCTCCTCCTCATCCTAGGCCGTGTTATATCCACAGCGTGAGCTCTAGTTTTCTCACAATGCAGATTGATTACCAGCTGTTCACATTTGGGGTCGCCTTCGTCTGGTACAGGACTTGGTCTGCCGCTGCTAGAAATTGTACGCGAGAAACCTCCACGCGTCACGCGTCAAGGGTCGGTTGTTTCAGCTTTAGTGGAAGCAGGAGGATATCGGAGGCTGACCGCCAAGAGTGGTCAGCCATCGACTGGATGTAAGGGCAAGAACCAAAATTACCGGTTGCTTGCGTTTCAATCGAGCCGGGCTCGTATGTGAGCCAGTGGCATAGTTCAAAAGTGAGCGTAGCCATACATTGGGAAGACAAACTTGAGGACCCACCTGAGTCTCCGCCACCGGATTCGAAGACGATGGAAGGTCTTGAATATTTTGGTTCTCGTCGTCTCATTGAATCTCGGGGCGATGATTATTGGGGTCCTCCTCGTTACACTCATATTCCGCATCGCCTTGCGCGCGTCGTATTTTCAAAGCGACACAGCCTGCTCGATATTCAAAATCTAGGTGTTTCAAGAAGCAACCGTGCCTGCAAACCTTCATGGTGGGTCCGCGGCTGATCAGTCCGAGTTGATTCGGGATATGGTTCTTTGAGCAATAGGATTGGGTCTCCGGCTTAATCTTGTCCATAGAGTGGATGCCGGTACGAAATTGTTCGACCCACGTACGAAATTCCGCAGAATAGTAATGTGGTGAGTGAGGTACCTGCGCGACTACACCAGTGTGGGGAAGTAAATCCCTGGGAAAATCAGCCAACATATCTGCTGATAGTCGTGCAAAATCAACGGACCGTTCGTTTTGGTAATTGAACGGAGGATCGAGGTGGATAGTAGTACTATGGTGTTCCCAGCTTGTACTTAGTAGCTACTACCGTAGCTCTGTGAGAGATCAGGAGGCCCGCGTCATCCGAAAGCCAAATAGTTACATACCTGTGATTCAGCACCATATCATCGAGGGAGGAATACGGGAATCGAATTGAGACGAGGAGGCTTTGACACGAAGGCAGACGAACTCGACGTTAACTCGGCGTCACGCGTGTCGACGTGACTCGATCTCTCCGATATCCACGTGATTGTGACCTCGCGCGCTCATTACTAATGCGCTCCCTCCGAAGACGGGCCTGGCAATGGACGCTTGAGGTCCGCGTATTGATTCTTGACTGTTTTGGATGTCAGAAGTTGCCGTAGGAAGGGAAAGATGAGAGTCTAATAAGTTACCATCTGAGTCCGTATCACTGCCTTTATGTATTGTGAGAGCTAGACTAGGAGCAAGTCACCTCGGAACGCGCCCCGTGGGGTCTAGCTGAGAGGGAGACTAATAGGTAAAGTGGTAGATCTGGAGAAAGATTAGATCTTGACGGAGTACAGAAACGAGGAGCACTGTCCTCAACTCGGCCCGCGCCTGGGGGTTAACGTTGTCTAGGGGAGACTCTCGTCTAAGCTCGTCCGATGACGAGTCACAACAGTCATCCGCACTGCATTAGCGGCGGAGCGAGTGTGCTACTTCTAAAATTGCAATCGAGACCGACCCCCTTCGAAACAAGGTCCAGCCGAGCAGCCACAGCCGGAGACAACCCCCGCGAGCTGGTATTCCAAGCAGTCGACCTATGAGGACATGTTCTATGTCATCTCCCACGATATCTTCGAGCACCACGGGGGAAGTTTCCGAGGGTTAGCAGGATATGCCTGGAAGGCGACGAGTGCGCTCAAGCCTCAATAATCAGATGACGATGGGCATGGCGCTCATGGAACGGGATGTATCGGAACTGTCAGGATAGATTAAAATGGTGAATGAAAGAGCTTCCATCGAACCAACAAAAGCCTGAGCTTCGCATCGCGGGCCACACGAAGCTGTTTGAGTTGAGGAGCATCCCCAAAAGCCGACGGGCTATTCCTACTTCGTACTCTCAAGTCGGAGATTTCCGGAAACGACACAGGGCAGCGCCAGTGTGCACAACTGGTGACCAACAAGCGGGGAGGCTTCTAGTCCTGTAGAGCGATACGTCGGTGAAGCTCGTTGACTGGCCCCGCGGAAGAACGCAAATCGGCGAACTTTTAGGCGTGATAGTTTGCGTTGGAGCAGCCGAGGGACGGATTGAAGTGCGGTGGTCGCCCCAGACGCTTGTCCAGGAAAGAAGTTCCGAGAGTTCGCCCTTGGTGTCGCTCGAAATGGGCAACCTAGCAGGAAACGTGAAAACGCCGAATATGTAGAAAGTGACCTCGCACCACTGTTCGGAGGTGGGATAGGATACAGTCGTGGGGCGAACATCGGAACGAGGGTAATGTCAGCTTGCTGCAAAGCCTGCGAGGTTTTCTGACTAGCGTGGCTCTATACCATCGACAGAGAGATGGCACCACAGTTTTAGAATCGAAAGCGGTAGCGCGCCACTCGCTGCAGTTGCGGCCGAGCAATGGAGGCAAGGGTTGTAACGTGTAACTATGGACAGCTTCATCTGGGAGGGTAGAGGTGGAATTTGCGGAGTCGATTCATTGAGGAGAGGAGCATGCTATAGGAACGAGTTGTCTAGAATTCACTGCTGCAGTCAGGCCTTGTGAGCTTGCTGGTTCAAACGTTCAAGTTGGCGAAAATCCGGACGTATATGATACTCTGTTCCCTGCACAGCCATCGTACTTCAAGTTTTTACCGCGCCCACGATGCTGTCAACGTCGCGATCCCAGTCGCCTCTGACCCCCACGCAGGCTTCAGCTATGTCTGACCAGCAAATGGATCTCGTCGACATACTTCGCTCAGGCGAGGATTCCCGCCTTCGGAGGCATAGGGCCGACCGCAGCAACGTCCCCTTGCCCGCTGTGGTGCTTTTCTGTGGGGCAGACCAAGAGACCGAAGCAGACTGGGATGAACATCGGCCGGGAGTCGTTGCGATGCTCCCTGAGACGGAACCTCCTCCTGCTCGCAAGCGCCAAAGGCGCTCAAACGGCTGCGGCACACGTCTCCACGCACAAGCCATGCCAGACAGGCGATGGCGAGGCCTATTGGAAGGCGTGAGTGGGGATGTCGTTGCGTTGGATGACGAGTACTTCTCGCCGGACATGAAACGGGAGCTGTCTCTGGGGAAGGAACGATGCGGCTGTCTGAGAAGTGGTGTGGGATGTGCTATCTGGTGAGTGTGTGCTGGCGCTTTACCAAAAAATCCGACCCTGAAGACTGGACACTTCGCCTTGACCCTCCATCGTCTCCCTTGCGCTGACGCAACAACTTATACTAATCCTGTTTCCTTCCAGCGGTAACGCCGTTGGCGCCCTCTTCACGCCTTGTGTACGACACACGCCCTCCTCGCTCCACACCAACTTCTCTTCCTCACACTACACCTTCCTTCGCGCTGCCGTCTCCCCACCTCTGCCCCTCCCCACCCGCCCACTCCCTACGGACCGTGATCGCAGCGACCGCAGTGACCGCAGCGAGCGTGAAGCACTCGCTAGGCGACTCCGCGAGCGCGAAGAGTTCACACAGATGCGCGCGCGGCTGCATGCTGCACAAGCGCCGCAGAGCCGCCCGCCGCCTCCGCGCACGGACGACGTGGCAGAAGACCACACGCTCGAGGTCTCGCGTCTACTAATGGCAGCGAACGCCTCGCGGCGCGGGGATCGCGAGCGCGAGCGTCAGCGCCGTTCGCTGGACGATCAGATCCGCACTCGTGCGGGCGACGACGGGCGTGCGTTCGAGGCGTGGGCGGACGCGACCATCCAGCGCGCGACGGCCACGGCGTCCTCCGACGCGCCAGTAATGCTCGACCTGAGCGCGCTGATGACGGCATCCACTCTGCCCGCTGAATCACCTATCTTGGAGTTGAGCGAAGAGGAACGGCGGCGTGACTGGCAGCGGGATGTGCTAGCCACCTCCCGCGTGAGCAGGACCTTTGGCCGGGAATGGCCTCCGGTGACCCGCACAATTATAAGAACGACGGCAGCTGCAGCACCCGAAAGGCCATCTCCTGGCGAGGAAGTCGCAGTCGCAAGCAGAGCCCAGGAATCGGAGGAACAGGAAAAGGAAGAGACAGCTTCGTCTGAAGAGCCAGCTCCGTCCCGCACCATTTTCGAGCGCTGAGCGTATAGAATGTATAACAATTACTCGACATCTTTTCATCTCAGCCCGTGGAATTGTATTACGTACACATCTATATTACGCACAGTCTTGCGCTTTCGACTCGGGAATGTTCAAGATACAAGATGTCCACAATCAACGAAAACAAATAGATCGTATCGATGTATACCCGAAGTGTTACAGGCAGCTCGTATCCGTACCGTCGTACGCCAACGCACTCAACTTTCAGTTCCTTCGTTCAAGTTTTGGAAGCCACATCGAGTTGTAAAGCTGAACTTTGGAGTGGGGAGCGCCTCAAAGGCGAAGGACTTTCCTTTTTTCGGCTAGTCTCCTCTCCGTTTCCTGGAGTACCTCAGAAGGAGTATCTTGGTCCCACTTACAATGGTCGTCGACTCACAAGCAGCTTTTCTCTGCGGCTGGCATCAGCCTTCTCCTCCTCCATGTTCGCGGCACTCTATTGAATGATGGGTTCGAATCATTTGAACAACTCAAGGATGCCCTTACCTGCAGGCGCTTTATTTCAATTCGCTTCATGATTTCCTGCATCGACGCATTGAGGAGCGGCATCGAATTCCCTCAGAACTGGACTTACCGGTAGTTGTTGACGAAGCTGAGCATCCATTTCCTGCTCGTCGATTTCTGCGGCTTTCTGGGTAGCTATGAGCAGCAGTGGGGGTTGTCAAGAGTCCAACAAGCACCTGCTTTTCCATCATTCTTCTCCTTTCCTCCGCTACCTGCAGATGCGTGAGCCTCGCGAAAAGGTGATGATGTTGCTACTCACCATCTGTTGTTCTCGCAGTTCTGCGTCAACCTTGGCTTCGGCGATGAGTGCCTCTTGCTAGCATATTGTACGTATGTTAAGCTACTCAATCCCGTTCAGAAAAAAAAGGCCCCACCACGAGACGTAATATGGTTGCATCCGCAGTACGATCGCTGTTGGACTTTTCGTGCTTTCGCCCGCAGATATAAAAGCCTTCAACGCATGATTGTGAAGCACGTACTTGAATAATTTCCGGTTCCACCGGTGTGCTGGTCTTCTAACAAGTCGTTGAACAACTGTTATTTGTAGATAACGCAAGATACCTGTTTTTTCACGGCTACACCGGCATCGTCTTTTCCAAAAGACGTTGCGCTCGAGTCAGATAATGATCGCGTTCTTTTGTTGGGTGATATCTCTTCGCGTGCGGCAGCAGCCTCAGGCAAGTTCGGACAGATAGGAGCACTGAGCACTGAAGTTGCTACTTGGGTGCTGACAGTGGCGGATGGGCTCTCAGTCTCCGATTTAGAGCCTTCTGGGGGAGTACGAAGAGAAGGACGCCTAGGCTTCCAGTGGTGCCTGCCATACGGTGACACAGAAACGGAAACTGTATGTGCTTTGAGTATTTAATGAATCGGACCATTGTCGCATAACCACATACAAGTTCTTTGTGTTGGTTTGAATTCGAATCGGAAGACAACATATGGGGGCATGTCGGTCGTGTCGCGCAAATTTGTGACAACTTCATATAAAATAGATTGCGGATTATTCGCATCAACACGCTTCGTCTCCTTCGGGATTTCAAGCAGCCGCCTTATTTCAAGAGAGACGAAACCTTTGCCGTAAATCAAGACTTCCTGGCTTCTGGTGAAGCAGTTGGGTGCTAAATACCTTCTCTAGAGCGTGGCATCCACAACCAATTATCTCTCTGGAGCGGGAGTTCAAGGCGACCTTGTGATGATCGGGACTGTGTCCCCTCGTCGTTCGCGGCCATGATTTGGTTTGCGATACGTGTGATCTCGATGAGGCCCGATTTTCCCGAAGGCCTGAAAATTTCGCACCATGCATTTATCGAGGGTGCATTTCGGCTCTTGCACCAATGAATAGAAAATCTCTGGACCAGCGATGAGGCAATCAGCTCCAAATATTTTAATTCTATCACCTGAGGTTTTTCAACTTCGATTGTGGTGGTAATCCGGTTTCCGTGTACGCTGGCTGGTGGGAGAGCTAAGTGATTTCCTTCGGGGTCTTGAAGCCATGCATCGATTCCAAGATGAGACAGAGTATCCGCCGCTGCCACAAGATTGGACATTGTCTGGCCAGGCGTGGCCGTGGAGGTCCTGGACCGCGAGTCGGGGTGCTCAGCCAGCTAGCTGCAGTACCATATGTAGGACCTACAGACTGAAGAATGGAGTTGGGATTGAGCGTATCTGATATCGCTGACGGTCTGAGTTGTAGAGTTATGTAACACCGACGGCCTAGTAGCCGATGTCATTGATTCACAAACAGATTTCTGTTTGTACTTAGAGTACCGAAAATGTCGCCAAAAAGTACATGTGACTTTGCTTGTACATCTTTGTCCAAAGCAGTGCCCTCGTCATCCACTTTACGCTTCTAGCTCCAAGTTGCGCAAGTTCAAGAAACACTTCTACTAGCGTGTATTGGGCTCATTTACAGTAATCACATCTTTCTTATCCAGAGGAAACGGTTCTGTTTGTGACCCGCCGCTTGCCGGCCATTCCCTATCATTCATTGTCAAGGATTTCCGATCGATCACGTGCATATCAACTTTGCAGTTGTTGTCGCGTTCTTCACTTCCCCGGACTTCCTCAGCCTGCCACTTCCCAGAGCCTCTTCGCCTTTCAAACATCAGATGCACATAATCTCTACGATAAACGCGAAAATACAGTCTGTCGATGACGTCCCAGTCGTTTTGGTCTCTCTCGAGGGCAAGCGCAAATTTCTGCCGCGACCAGAGACGTACAAGGTCATTTGTGCCGATCCAGGTGTAGATCCTCAACTGAAAACTATATTGTGGTTAGGAAATGCAACGTCTTGTGCGAATGCACTATGAAGTAGACCCTCTGGCCGTGTTGCAATTACATGTCTCCACCTGGGACGTGTGTGGAGGAGAGAATGTCGAAGTCACTGAGGCAGCCTACGCGCTTCTGGCGCCGTTCCTCGAGAGCGTCTCGATTATCGTTTCGACTCGTATGTAGCGTCGTCTCTGGTCTGCGATCGGAGCTGATCGTGGTGCAGGGTACGATCGCTCGATGCCTACTCCGTCCACCACCCCATCTCTCCGTGGCGGCGATGAGACGGACGACGGGTTATCGGTGCGTGAACGGATGGAACGAGAGAAAAACCCGCCCCGCGCTCCCGAGAGCCAATCGCGTCCTGTTGCCGCTCATCGGCCTAAAGTGGAATCGGAGGACGAAGAAGAAGTATTGGTCCAGAGCAGATATCGACAAGGTAGCACGGACATCGCAGCTCCAGACGACGAGGATGACGAAGCCCTTACCCGTCTAGCGCCAAAGAAGGAGTTCCAAGTCAAACAAGAACCTAGAGCATTAGCACCAAAGGAGCACGACACGTCTCAGGCGAAGTCCTCTCGTGGGTTGGCCACTCGTAGGCCCTTCTTGATAATAGATCCTTCAACCTAACTAATAGTCCCTTTGTAGGCTCTGTTGACACTGCCGAAGCCTCAACCACGTCCGACGCCGATACACATTTCCACGTCCTCGTCTCGGGACCGGGAGAAAGATGCCAAGAGCGGGAGTTCAAGACGCGCGGGGGGCACCGCGTGAGCAAGGTGCTCGCAGGTGTGTGCAAGACATTTAAGTTGGACCCCGACCGGTTCGTTTTATCGTTCGCGCACTCGTTCTTTTTCACTTATCTAGTTCATCATGCAGGGCGAAACTGATGTTGTGTGTCCCGATGGTGGACGAGGGCGAGGAGACTGTCGCCTACATCGAGTGCGCCAATGACGAGACGATGTCGCGTTCGGGCGTGAAGCCCGGTTCGCGACTCGTCGTCCGGCCTGACGACGATGAGGAGGAGGAGGAGGAGGAGGAGAACTATGATGAAGATGATTGAAGTTTTGTCGAAATGTGTCTCAAGATCTCATGTACATCATTTCCCCCTGTATACGCACTTTCATACACTCTGCAGATTAATCTTCAAGAATCTTGCGCAAAACCGTCCTTCGGTAAATGATGCCGCCCATAGCCGACTCGCAATGTCCGATGTACTCTCACCTCTGAGATCTGAGATCTGAGCCACTACCACTGCTTGGACTCCGAGCTCCAGGACCGGACTCGGTGTCTGAATCTGCGATCGCAAACTTGATCATGACCACACAAACCTTGGATCATATTGTGCACCTCACCCCCCCGGGAACGGTTCAGGAAACTGCCCAACAGTTTCGCCGCCTCGGTTTCAGGTACGACGCAAGGCTTCATCATCTCACCTTGCACTAACCCACCGAGCCAGTGTGATCGACGGTGGGGTCCATGCAGATGGGCTTACTGCCAACTCGCTGGTGGTAGATGGCCACGAACCCGTCCATCGTTTCTCCCGTTCAGAACCCCCTTTAGATTCTAGGAGACCACGCGTACTTGGAGCTCATCGCTTTTACAAACCCACCGGAGGCGTACCCGCCCTCGTCCCGATCGCGCAGGCAGCGCGAGTCTCATAAATGGGCCTCAAGGGAGCCCGGGTGGATCGACTACGCTTTTCTGGGCAACGGCTTCCTCACAGCACCGAACCGTATTTCTGACATTATCAACGGCCGGGCGGAAGGTTCGCTATATCACAATGAAGTGCCGGGCGGACGCACTCGGCCGGACGGGGAGGTATTGGAGTGGGTAATTAGCTCCCCCGTGAACCACAATAGCGTTCTCCCCTTCTTCTGCGGGGATGTCACGGATCGCCTTCTCAGAGTACGCAGTGCCCGTACCGTTCAGGTGTGTTTTTTCTTCTGAAAGATCTCGCACAGGTCCCTACACTACCCGATTCCAACTCGCGACACCCATGCGACGCGCTCGGAGTCGCCTATATCCGCCTCTTGACCGCTGAGTCCAGTTTTGCCAGTGTCAGCAAGGACGTTAGCGTGGTCGTGGACGGAGAACCTTTTTCACACACGCAAATGGAGGCAAAGTGGAAGCTTTCGGCGCTGAATAGCCAGCGGCGGCCCATTCTCATTTTATCAACTCCTTTGGATCCAGAGGAAGCGATATTCGTCTCCAAAAACCCAGTCCCGGGCATATACGAAGTAGGTTTCTGGGTCGGAGCGGATGGTAAAAAGGGCACTATTGATACGCCGTTTGCAAAAATTGTCTGGGTCCCACAAGTTTGAACGTATGTCGATTCCCTTTGTGTATCTAATTCTTGAACTTCGTCAATTGTCATATACAACTTGGGCAACGGTTGATACAAGAGTGAGTACAGGTGTCGCAGTAACAAGATCGATTGTCAATATACCATATTCTTCTCCAAATTATATGTTCATTCGTGGGTCCCGGTCATATCCCCTACGCATATCCGCCAAAGTCGCTGCTGATGCTTACGATTTTCCCGCCGAGCCAGGTGTGAGAGTCAGCACCATCCCCATCCGCCGCGAGCATTTGCTACAAAACATTAGCCGCTATTTGTGAGATCATATAGTAGTAGGGAACATACAGCAGACATTGAGTTGCCCAGCGTCTCCCCCGTAAATATCCATAGCCTAGGCCTTGCCGCCGACAGCACCTTGACACTCGCGTCTAGTTTGTGGTCTTGATCGTGCAGATGAAGAGCGCGCAGATGAGGTGCCCAGGACGGCGATTTAGCTAGCATCTTCAAGGCTTTGCCTGTTACTTTGCCTTTGCATTTGTCATGGCCGGTGAGTTGAACCATTTCGATCTGGGGACAGGCCTCGAAGATCGCGGAGAGGGTGGCATCGGATAGCGAGGTAGATGCTTCAAGTCTGAAAACACGCATTGACGAGCAGAGTCGGACAAATTGGATGAACGCCGCTTCGTTGCGGACTGCGCCTCCATTACCGGTGTCTGAGTCTCCTGCTGCGAACCGTTGTAGTCTGCCGCAGATATCGGGACGTGCAATGAATCCCGCTACATGTGAACTTGAAGACGGACTGAGATTAGAGTTACCCGAAGCGGATTCGGTTTGAAGCGCACTCTTCAATTGAGAAATTGGCCCCAAAGTGCACGTTGAGAACGGATATATTGTCCAGAAGATCCCAATCAAAAAATGTCTCTCGCCGCACATTGTTTTCGATGGAGTAGGAGTTCCTGGGGTACTGAGCGGTCTGTCGGGCTGAGAATGCTGGCTCCCGATACTCGGGAGTACTTTTTTTGAGAGGTGAGAACAAGTCGAGATCCCCAAAATCGTCGTCTTCGTCCGATCCACATCCATAGTTGGATCCGTTGCCCGAGTTGCGGTCGGAGCTATAGTCATCAGGTAGATGTTCCCGGAGCGCGTCGGTGGCACATTCAATATCATCCTCATCCAGATGACATACGGTCGCTTTCAGCGTTTCGAAAAATTTGTTGGTTATGCTCAGCGGCAGTTGTCCAGCTGACACTCTCAATGCGTTGATACCCTCGACGAGACTTGACATGCCGTCCATCGCCCCACATTCGTAGACCCTTGTATCTCCCTGAGGCGGCCAACCTGTCGGATTGCTCGGCGTGTTGCCCACCACTTGCAACCGGTTCATGCTTGCAAATCTGGATGGTGGCGAGCCCCTAGCTAGGACGCCAGTAGCTGATACCGATGGTGCGGCATGGCTGAAATTGCACTCGTTCCCGTAGCGGCACCTTCCTGGAAAGTCCGCCCCTGAGTGAAAATGGGCTAACCTCAATAACAGAGGTACTGACCTTCCTGGAAGAACCGACAGGGTTTCTTTGAGCGGTACATGTCGTCGCGGATAGTATCCGGATGAGCGCGGCCAGGATGAGCGCAAAAGGAAAGCGTGTTTGGTCTCACTCGCCGCGTTTGATTTCAAGTTGGCACCATGCATCATTGTTTCCTCTTTCTCTTTCTCAAGTTTTAGCCTCGTCCGAGTCTACTGCTTCAAGTTGTCGGAATGGTTCCGACAAGTCTGGCCATGGTGCACCGTGCCCGTGGCATTATTTAGCACTCAGGATTTACCGATGCTTCCCAATCACCGGATCCTTTACGTCCAGCAATACTCAAGCCAGTCCCGGAATTTTTTGGATCGACTCGAGGCTGGCAGATACCATGTGTGAGCGTGTTCATTCTTGAGCGCCAGGCTTCGTCCACACCATTCTCAGATGAGAAATTCGGTCTGGTGTCTGCTTGGGGAGGGCCGGGAGGCTGTCGGAGTTTCCCTCGAGCTCGCTGCTCGACACGGCAAGTATAGTGCGAATACGCACTGGTCAAGGCGGATCGTCAATTCCTGGCTTGTATATTTCACCGACAAGGCAGATACTGTGGCCAGCCTGAGCTCGCCCACACAAGCAGGTCGTGAGTCACTGCCAACTTATCAACCCTCAAACCGCAATCTTTTCGCGGACGGCAACTTGTCTCCGTCGTTCGAGTGCCTCTCCGACCCGAGAAAAAATTCAGGACCGAATCACATACTTCTTTCGGACGATCTCGACATACCAAACCAGGCAGATCTTCTAACAAATTTCTTAGATGACAAAAGGCCTCATCGCCAAAATCCGCAGCCACCGATCTTTGCCGCGACTGGAACCAAGCGTACACTTTCAAGACTAAAGCTAATCGATATCAGCGGAAGTGCGCCTGATGACAAACGGGCCAAGTGCCTGGCGCCTGGCCCCTGACTCACCTGGACAATTAAAAATCTGAACCGACACTAGCGAGGCGCGTGCGGTGTGTCCCGGTCAATCGAAGACCAAAAATCTTCCCAAATTGCCAGGTCTAGCGCGATGAAGATCTTGGCCCGTGTTCGTGTTCCAGTATTGGGAGCGTCGGCTTTTACGCGTGGCCAGTATTCTTCATGTGTTAGACCCTAGCGGACAGAAACGTGTCGTCGGACAGAACCGCAACGTCCCAATCCGCAAGCGATATGCAGAGCGCGTCCTCCGCAAGTACTGGGCAGAGCTGAGTCCAATACGCAAGATTGTCTTCCCACAGGCCCACTGAAAATACATCAACAAGGCACGTCTAGTGGACCATGGACACGCACCTCACACTGCCAGTTCTTCACGGTCTGTCCATCGCCCGCGCCGTTTACTGCTGCGGCAGAGATGGGACCCAGGTCCTCCGAGTGTGTGGACGCCTGAGCATTTTCAAGAGGGGTTTTTTTCTCCGGACGGTCTTCGCATGCCATAGCTTTACGGACATTCCCCATGTCGTCGAGAGGGCCTTGGGGACGGCTTGCTGGCGCCCAAGAGCTGTCTTGGACGTAGTCCTTGAGCATCAACTGGATGTTTATCGTGACCATGGTAAGCGGAATGGCAGCATAAGCGCCTTACCCGATTTATAGAGCCCCCGGGCTTCGGAGCTTGTCACTTCTCTTCCCTTCCTCCTCCATGTTGTCATATTCCGGTGTTTGATTCTGGTGCTTTGCAGGCGTCGAGGAATTTTGTATGACCGATTACCTTGTTTGCCTCGGCATGAGCGGCTTACGGGTTTTCCCCACAGTTTAAAAGCACAATGCGACCCTTCACGTCTCTCTACGTCGCAGCCACACTTCATAAACCATTCCTCGCAACTCCTCATGATGTCCCGAGCAGCCAGATCCAACTATCCAAGCTTTAGTTCCGCCGCCCTGAATCTGATGCCAGAGAGACAAATTATCATCTCAAAGACATATCGCGGGGAGGGCAATGCCAACAATGCAACACTTCACCCGCTTATGCCTCCGCAGGTTCAGGTATGTGATATGCTCCGTTGATTGTCACCTGCTAACTTGGCCGCCCAGGCGCCAGCACCGCCTACCCAAGTTCATGGAAGGGTTCGTCGTTGATCCATCAGTGCTATCGTCTTGGTCATGGTTGCGTTACTTCGTACCAGAACCTTTTTCGCCATTCAATGAGTATCGTCTGGACCGGAGCGGTACGTTTTGAACGGGTGCGCATGTACTTGATAAATCCGTCGGATGCGGGCTGACATCACCTCTGTGTAGTGGCTGTTGCAGATGTTGCAGTAGATTCGGGGTAAAATGAACGTCGAAGAAAAGAAGTGAAGGCCAGAAGATGACTGTTTGTATATCTTGTACCGCCCAGGTTGACTGACAATGTCGTGAGATGCCAATATACGGTGGGAGTTCCAGTTTCCCAATGACTCGCAATGTGAATCCATCAAGAATCACGGCGGTATCGTTGATTTCCCCCGTCCACCGACGCTCCCCCCTCCCATGAACCCAAGGATACGCTGGCTCAAGGCTTGGCCTCCACGCTGCGGCTAGCAACACGCTCACATAAAAGACCCTCAAACGCACCCAGCCTTTCTTCGTCAGGGATGCCAGGACCTTAAGTTTGTCCACGCCGCACGGTCTAGTAATTATGGCATTGTTCTGTTTCTTGACTGCATATGCCATCACACAGTTCACTATCCCGCGACCTCTCGTACTTACTGGCGGTATGGTGAGTCCGCAGCACAGTCGACGTCGTCAGCACTTGTTTTGAGTCTTGACACCAAAGTATCAATCCCAGCGGCGGCTCCGTTTACCTAGTAGTATTCTAGCTCGACACGAGGCAAACGAAGCTCTTTATTGGCTGCGGTCGTCACAGGATATAAAATATTCTGTGGAGCACCACGACACGACTCGGAATTTTGGACAAGTTCAACATAGGGCAATTTGCAAACCAGTTACCAGCGTGCTTTTTAAATTTTTCTTCCGCGGACCAGGCCGCTGACGCGGATGAAGTTTTCGTTGCAACCAGAAAAGTACATGATCGATTGCGGGCTAATCGTATGCGGTCGCGTACAATTCCCAGCCTCCAATGAACGGAGAGGAGAGCAAGAGGAGAGCATAAAATGATTTTGACATCTTGTTAACCGATTGCCGCATTAAGCACGGTTGACTGATGGATTGATGAAATCCGGCTTTGGCCTCGTTTCCGCGCCCGAGGTTTCCGGTGGGCGTATATCTTGCGACTAGAACGGTGTTCTCCTTGCTGCCGTTCATGGACAAGGCGGGCAAACCTTCCACTTGTGGCCGATGCCGTACAAAGAAGATCGCAAGTTCTTTCGGTGTTCCTACTGCGCGTTGTCTCAAACGTTTGGCATAGCGATGTGATGGTAGAGATCCATGCGGGCCATGCTCGAAAGCTCGCGCCGACGTGACCTGTAGCTATACAGCCCCGCCCCCATCTCATGGCCCGGAACTTCGCAAGGGAGCTGCGTGTTCGGCGTGTCGGTGAGCATCGTATCGCCTTCCGACGGTACGGAATGGGACGCTTACTATAAGCATGTTAGGCGCAAAAAGAAGGCAACAATATCTCCCTTCTCTTCCAGTACACTTCTGACGAGCAAATGTCCAGAAATGCAGCGGGGATTGGCCTTGTCGTACATGCATCGTTTCGAAGAAGGAGGACGACTGCAAGTACGATGATGGAAGTCAATTGAGCTTCACAAGAGCTCTGATTGAAAGGACTCTGGAGTTGGAGCAGCTGCTATCCGAGGCCAAGCAAGCTCCTCCGGGTGTTCCGGTCTACTCTGTCGGTCCAGATTTATCGGCAGAGCTGGACCAGCTTTTGTCGACTAATCTGCCTCCCGTGCCGGAACCTGTCATTTTCGACATGCTCAGCCCCAATGGCAGCGACAGTTCCCGACCCACGTCCATCCGACGTGAGGAAAAGCCCTTCAACTACCTCGAAACCTTCAACACTCCGACCCAAATGACACCTCCAAGCCCCGCCATTCCAATCGTTGAATCAACATCGGATAAACTATTCCGTCTGTGAGTCGCTTCATTATTATTAAGCTTTCCAAGCTCAAAGTATCCATAGTCGAAAACTGTTTTTAGCGAAGAGACTACAATTTGGATTCGTCTTGTCAGCAGCCAAGCTCAGTGCTATCACGAATGGCGATCTGTCGGGAAACATTGTCCACCCGGTCATGGTTCACGTTGCTCATCTTTGGGGCTATATGTTCGACTACTACGAGCGAAATGGTACTTGGACATACGCTCCCGACAAAAACGGCGATGAAGTAGCGCAAATGCGTCTTATTCTCGGAGCACTCGCTGGAATGCTTGGGCCTGCGCCCGACCCTGTCGCCTCTTTGATAACATACCTCAGCGTCGCGCTCTATTTCTTCCACAAGGCTGATTTCAGTCGGGGCCAGGAGTTCTTGAGCGTAGCCAGTAATACGGCCATGACTCACGATCTCGATTTGGCCGCCCTAGCCAATGTTCCCCACAACGACGGCCCTAAGGGGCTTTATTCTATGCATCCCATTTCCGACGCCGACGAGCTACGCTCTGCCTACTCGCACCTGATCTATTGTGGGGTGTCCGCTCAAGTGGTCTTGAGTGCCCCTCCTGCACTCGACGCTCGCTTGCTCGAGCAGTTCGATCTTCTGATGGTATCGTGTCCAAACGCTTGTTGTAAAAAAGTCTAATCGCCGGCCGCAGGATAGTAAAATCACCAGCAGCGTCGACATCAATTTCCTCAAGGCCAAGAGTGTACGTCTCCTCATCCAGACTCGCCAGTTAAATGCAGCATGGAACAACGGTTCGTCGCATTTCTTCTCGCAGCCCCGTATCGCGTCGCTCATGCTCCTCTAGTCGACAGTCCTCCGCCATCTTGGTTCGAGCAGTACTGGAAATTGATCGAGTTCCTCCACGCGCACATCGCCTTCTTGAATACAGTTCAGCTGCGCGTCTCGTTCATCCCCGACGCACACACCACACACCTCGGGCTGAAGCTCTGCTCCACCATGTCGCTGACAGCCCTCGCGGACCTCCACGGCATCTTCTCCCCTTCACACGCGGAGTCGTCGAGACGGTACCGGGACGCCGTGGTCGAGATCGTCAGCATCTCTAGCACCTTCTCGGTCGACGACTGCCAATACCTCGACCCCATCCTTCCGGTATGTCAAACCGCCGTTTCGTCTCGTCCGGCCGCTTACACGTTTCGCAGCTTTGCTGGTCCGTCGCGACCAAGCGAATATTAGACAACCAGGTCGTATATGAGAACCAGGACTCCATTATAACGGCCATTCGAGAATGCAATAGCAATTTGCAGCAAGTGATGCCGTATGTCATCGATTTTGAAACCAGTACTAATAGCATGGTCGTCGATTAATGCAACATATGTATAGTACAGGACCTATGGGTAGGGGAGTCACGCATGTAATTTATGTCTCTTTTTTCCTCATCAGGGTCCATTAAGACAGTCCAAGGACATCTTCCACAACAGGATCTCCTTGGCAACTGCTTCGTCGGGACTGGGCCTCTGCTTGGGATCCTTTTATTCGAGCATTTCTTGGTATCGTAGGATGCATCATATCAACTCGACCTCTCTATTAGTGGCCAGTTTTACATCTCGCCCGAGACTTGATTGCCACGCTGCAGGGTCGCTGTCAGCTGAGGGGGCAAGTCTGCAGTCAACAGTAAAAGCCACAGGAAAGAGGAGAGATTAAAAAGTAACCAAGCCTTCCAACTTCCAGCCTACTTAACACGTTGCGGGATGTGTAGCATAAGAGGTAGATTCCGCGGCCGCGGGGACAGACAGTACAGGCAAATATATATGGTAGGGTAGGCATATGCAGAGATTAAACAACACCGGTGGATAGAGGAGAGGAAAACGAGTACAGACAAAGAGGAATACGAGAGAAACGTGAACCCATTACAGCTCGTCGTCTGTGATCTCCTCACCGCGCTTCTTCCGCGCCATGCGCTCCTTCTTGAGCTAGATTAGAAAAAAAGTCGTCAGTCGCCTGCGGGCAAGGAGACGAAGGGGATACAGACTTTGCGCGCCTCGCCAGCGGAGATCTTCTTCTGCTTCTTGAGGTCGATCTTGTTGCCCATCGCGTCGTACTGCACCTCCTCCTCGCCGTCCACCTTGTCGATGCGAGGACCGGCACCCTGGCCCTCGACCCAGTTGTGGCCAGACGCCTCGAGCCGTCCATCGCGCATCGCCCAGACCCTTGGCTTAGTGTTAGCGTCGAACAGATACAAGAGGGGAAGAAAACACACTCTTTGCAGATAGACTCAGAGAAGTCGCGGTTGTGGGTGATGACGAGCACACCACCCTCGAAGACCTTGAGGGCCTCGATGAGCGCCGCCAGCGATTCACGGTCGAGGTAGTCTGCAAGCTGCGTTAGCCCTATTCCTTACACTTGTAGACGAAGACACTCACTAGTGGGCTCATCGAGACACATGATGTGGGGCCGACGCCATGTTGCGGCACCGAGGACGATCTTAACCTTCTGTCCACCGGAGAGACCACGCATGGTGTTGTGGCTGACGAACTCAGGCTCAAGACCAAAGTCTGCCATGTGCTTCTCAATCTCGCGACGGACGAGCGGTCGCAGCAGCCCAAGGCGCTGGGCCTCACGGGTGTCGACCTCGATGACTTTCTAGAACGCAGGTGAGCATCGAAATGGAGAGAAAGGAGGTGAACGCTACCTTCTCAAAGCCACGCTTGATGAGGTCGTCTCGCGGAAGCCAGATGTTCTCGGAGGAGCTGAGCGCCTTGAACGACACCTCATACTCGTACGACTGCTTGAGCTTCTTGCGTCCGAGAATCTCGTCGATGATACGCTTCTGCCCCTCGATGACAATGAGCGCGCCGTCCTTCATCTTCGCCGCCTCCTCCTCGCTGATGATGCGCGTCGCCTTGCTCATCTCCTCGAGATCCTCACCGGTCTGGTAACGCCACAGCATGTACTCGAGCGGCGTCTTGTCGAGGTGGTTGTCGATGTGGTGGAAGGCGTGCTGCGCTACGTAGCCAATGACCAAGTTGGGGTGCTTCCAGATCTCACCGCCCTTGTTCTGCTCCATGTCGCCAATGAGCAGCTTGACGAGGGTGGACTTGCCAGATCCGTTGGGACCGAGGACGGCGACTCGCGATGAGAGTGAAACTTGCAGGGTGATGTCGTAGAGCTGCTGCACCGGCTGTGTGGGGTACTGGAAGCCGACCTTGCGCATCTTGAGGAGCGACTTTTCCTTGGTCTTGACACCCTCGAGGAGCGGGGGATCGGGGAGCTTGAAGCGGTAGTCCTCGGCCGCCTCGAGCGTGTAGTATGACTTGGCCTCAGGCACCTGCTGCACAAACTTCTCGAGGTTGCCGCGGTAGCGGCGCAGCTTGAAGCGGTTGAGGTGCAACACGTCCGTGATGGTGTTGTTAAGGAAGCCCGAGTCGTGAGAGACGATGACTGTGGTCGGCGATTAGCTGTGCGCACAGATTTTGAAAAAAAAAGGGGGGACATACTGGAAGTGCACGTCTTGAGGTTGGTCAGGTAGCTCTCGAGCCATGCGACATTGACGACATCAAGATGGTTGGTCGGCTCATCGAGCAAGAGGATGTCCGCGCGGAAGAGCATGGCGCGAGCCAAGGCCAGCTTCATCTTCCATCCACCGGAAAGACTACCGATAGCCTGCGCCTGGCGCTCGTCGTCGAAGCCGACAGACGCGAGCGTCTCGACAATTTCCGGCTCGGTGGCGAGGATGCGCTTATCGGTGACAATGAACTGGAGAACGGACGTGTCCTCCTCGCTGCCGTCAATGTCGTGCTCGACGTAGAACGTGCGGACCTCATCGGGCGACGGGAAGCCTTCAACTTGACTGGAATATGGTCAGAATACGACTCTATAAAAGACAAGACAACCTACCCGTTAGTGATGGCGCGCATGAGCGTCGACTTGCCGGTACCGTTCTTCCCGCACAGACCGTAGCGGTGTCCGCGCTTGAGGCGGAGGACGGCCGTGTTGAGCAGAATCTTCGCGCCGTAGGCGAGCGAGAACTGGCAGTTGCACAGGTCCTCACCCTCCTCCTCGTCTTCGAGGGCTTCCGCCTCGTCATCGTCCTCAGTCGCCGAGCGAACGACCCACTCGTGGGTGACGGAGATGGGGTCGGGGGTCGCGGCAACGAAGGCCAAGTAGGGCGCAAGGCTGTCCCACTCGGGCACATCAAAGTTCTTCATGTTGACGAGGTTGGCGGCGAGGGACGAGGTGTAGATGGTCATGGTGTCGGCGACAGAGATCTCACCGCCGAGCTTCTTGTAGATGGCGACGAGGGAGTGGCCGAGGGCGCCGGACTCGGCTACCTTGAGCGGGGGGAGGTCGGAACCGTCGCCGGTGGGGACTTCGCCGACCTGGCGGAGAGTGGCGATGGCCTTGCCAATGACGCCACGAGCCTCGGGGTCACCGATGGTGGTCTCGACCTTGAGGAGGCCGGGGAGAAGCTTGGGCAGGAACGGGCGTACGGTAACGGGTGAGTCGACGAGCTTGGCCATGTTGTCGACAATGCTGCACGATGGATGTGAGATCGAAATGATAAGATAGCAAAGAAAGAGGACTTACACCGCGACTTTTCGCTTGGTGGCCGTCAACTTCTCCGAGAGACCACGGGAGAGCAAGGGGACCATGAGGGAAAGGGTGGGGGAATCTACCTCTGAAACGAATGTGGTGGCCGAGAGGAGGGCGATGGTACCAGGGACCTCCTCAACGGGATTAATTAGGGCTTTGATAAGAGCCGGAATAAAGCGTTCAATATCCTTGTTGGACACCAGGGCGGTGGCCTTCGTAAGCGAATCACGGGCGGCCTTCTTCACGTCGGCCTTGGTGTCCCAGATGGTGTCAGCGAGGACGGGGACGATCTCCGGCATGAGACGGGCCATCTGGGTGGGGGCGCTGACGACAAGCTGGTTCAGCACGACGAGCGAGCCAGTCTTGATCTGCCATTTGCCGGCAGTTTTGAGTTCGTGAAGAAGGGCGGGGAGGATGAGGCCGGTGGCCCATGGGTTCATAGCGGCGACATACTCGCGAACGGCCTCGACGGCGGCTGTCCGGACAGCAGGCATCTTGTCGGCGAAGGTCTCGAGGAGGGCAGCGTAGATGCCCGAGGCGATGAACGTCGGCTCGAGGGCCTTTACGGCACCCTGCTTGGCGAGGGCGAGGATGGTGTCGGCCGCACCCTCACGGGCAGCAGCAGACTTTTTGTCGGAGAGAGCCTTGAGGATTGCGTCCGATACGCCGGAAAGCGCGGCAGGGCCCTGCTTTTGGGCGAGGGCGGCGAGCGTTGCTGCTGAGGCATCGCGGGTGGCTTTGTCAGCGACAAAGAGGCTAGGGACATCGAACTCCTTGAGGGAGACGGGGGCGGGGGTAGCGGCGGGCATTTCTTGGATCTTTGTAGCCATCGTGAGTGGATCTATGCGTCGAAGTACTGGATACCAACCTTGGGAGATATGGTCAAGAGAAGGGTCTATGTGATTGCAGACAAGGCTGACAGGGACAAAGGACGCTCTATAGGCAGTATCTATGTGGCTAAATAGCCTTGAGAGGGATCAGCGCAGGCCTGCAGCGAGGACGGGCAGCATACCTCTATACGAGAGAAGGGGAAGGAAGAAACGCGAAGGCGGCGTGTACTTTTTCAGTGTCTCTGAAAACACATCCACACAGCGCCAAACACAGCCTAGTCACCCGCTGATGCCAGCTGTGGGGAAACACCGCCTGTCAATGTCATACCCCGCATCCCGATCTTCTGCGCATCCCTATGATATCTCTTAGCTCCGCGAACACCGTCTTTTCCAGGGTTTTCTGGCCCACCCACCGCCCGACTAGTTTCCGAGTTGGCCAGCAACATTCAGAATGGAGTCCGGGCACTCGGTGCATCTTCGCGTCCGTTGCAATCAACCCCCCGCCTCGTGATGCAATATCCGTATCAATGCGACGTATTGCATTTAGCTCCACCCCTCCTTGGGACAACCGTGCTGTACGGGGAAATAGGGGATTGAACGGAGGTATTTATATGCGGGAAGGCCGTTCGAACGTTCTTGGTGCGAGGAAGAGGCTTGTTCTAGTCGCGAAGGGCGCGCTCAAAGCAAGGCTCAAAGCATGTTTTTCATCTTTGCATCGGGAATCACTCAAAGACGGAGCCTAGAGACTCCGGATCTGGAAAGCTAACAAATGTTACGAAGCATAATAATGCCGCCTTGCGTTGAAAAGACTTTGAACAACTGGGCTTCGGATACGCAACGCTAGAAAGTCCACAAAATCTTGGCCTATCTTTCATGCAGCTGAGCCGATTCCGTTATCGACGAACCACGCAAAAAAAGCTACGCAAACAAATCAATCACACGGACGGATCAGACAAAAACGGCCGCTGTTTTTGTACTAGAATATTTTTACAATAAGTGTATATAAATGGGTCTACAATACATGTGAAATAAAAAGCCGCCTGATTCTCAACCTTATATGGTAGAAATCCCAACAGAGATCAGCTGGCCTGATATGTAAAATAAATCAGATGGTCATTTTTGCCCTGGAATATCAACACAATAAGGGATTTTTATACCGGCGGCAGTATCCAGGAGCCTGATTTGACCATCGATTCTGGCAAAAACAGTCGGGTATCCGGCCCAAACAAGGCCCGATACGTGCCGAATCAGGGCAGCCTGATAGTGGGCCTGATATCTCAAGTATCGGGCCTTGTTTGGGCCGGATACCCGACTGTTTTTGCCAAAATCAATGGTCAAATCAGGCTCCCGGATACTGCCGCCGGTATAAAAATCCCTTATTGTCTCAATATTCCAGGGCAAAAATGACCATCTGATTTACCTGACGTATCAGGCCAGCTGATCTCTGTTGGGATTTTTCCCATATAAGGTTGGGAATCAGGGGGTTTTTTATTTCACAAGTATTATAGACCCGTTTAGATACACTTATTGTAGAACTATTTTAATACAAAAACAGCAGCTGTTTATGTCTGATCCGTCCGTGTGAATCTCGCAAGAGACACGCCTTCCCGGAAACTCCGGAACGCTCGGGAAATATTTATTCCAGATGACTGTCTAAGCGGGTCTTGACTCAGTCTCGCCTCCAGCCTGTCGCTTGCGCGACTTCGTGTGCTTCGCTCGGTCTACCGTCTTCTAGGGTCTCCTCATCGATAGGGTGTTTTTTTCAGCCTCGCTCTTCAATTCTGACCCCCAAATCGTTTGGGGCACTAAGGTGGAGGTCAGATCGGCCATGGACAGTCATTCTGGCATCTCCTGGCATCCGAGTTGTGTCCCAATTTGCGCCCCCAGATTGATGCCCCAGGTACCTTCTTGCGGGAATTAGCGACATCAGGTTTGCCTTACCTCTGTCCGAAGTTGGGGTAGAAATGCTGCTTTCGTCGTTTACAACTGAGAGCTTGGCCTCCAACTTGGGCGACTTGCCTGGAGCTGGGGGCGAAATCATATCGTGAAGCTAATATCATGTAGGCTACTTTCTCTCTTCAAGCTGGCAAACCGACCATGAAGCGCTCAAATTTCATTCAGATGCCAGTATGTATATTTCCTTTTTTTCTTTCAGTAAGCACATGCATTCAAACTTGCTTCCGTTTACTCGAGGGATTATTGATTTTTTGCTTTCCCTAGCACCCCTGTCTTCCCGAGTGCACATACGATCAGTTGCGAAAAGCCAACAAATCGAACTTCAACGTTTGAACCCGACTTGAACCCGACCGACATCGCGTCATCCTCCGAGTTCCCGCTACTGCTGGGCTGCTGCCTCATACGACCTCTCAATCTCAGCCCCTGGCTTTCCGGATCACCGGATTACACGATGCGTGCGCGTACATTAGTAGTATACCCTAGTATACCTTTATTCTCCGACGTCGGGCTGGCCCCTGCTGGCCTGGCACACCTCCGGTCCGACACGCCGAAAGGTTAAGGCGTCTTTTCGTGTTCTCTCATTGTCTCTCATGTTTCTTTTTTGGATCTTACATAGGTTCTCTCGCGGTTCTCGCTAGTGGCGAGTCAGACCGCCACCCTTTTGCCAGTTCATTTTGCCAAAACATCCCGAACGCTCTGCAAGTCTCCTCACCCTTCTGCAAATCACTGCCCAACCCCATTAAACCGACACACCGTCCGATACGCGAGCCCTAAGATCACTTTTCACGAGTCAGGTGGCCACGCACTTGAAGTTGCATGCATCATGTACAGCCTTCGAATTGGACACAAAGACTCAGAGAAATGGAAGGAGACTTTTTTGGATACCCTTTGGTCTCGGAAAGCGGTTTGCTGTTTTGACATAGAAAAACATGGCATGCACGCCCATGCAATTGCGAAAGTTGTTGCTCGCTGAGAATGATGCGGTGTGAAATACCGCCCATCATTTTCTCGCCTTTTTCGGTCCGGGGCAAGTCCGGGGCACGGTCACTGGTCAGGATGTCCCCCCACTGGCATAAGAACCCCCAAGGGTGTCGTTACGCCAGACGCAACCTTTCCTGCGCCGACGATGTCCAATCTGCAAGCCACCAGCGCTGCGCGCAGAGCCGAACTCGCGGGCCCCGCGGGTCTACGAGGCGTGGTGAAAAACCCGCGCCTCTTTCGTCTCGCGATCATCACGACGTAAGTCTCCTAGATTGTCATCTCATACGCCTTTTGAAGTCTCCTGCAGTCTTGGTGCCCTTTGCTATGGTCAGTGTCGCCCTCACCGTCCCAGGTTGCGTCGTTGACGTTTGGTTCAAGGGTATGAACAGGGCGCGTATTCGCAGGTACTCGTAATGGACGCGTTCGTGTCCGACCCGAGATTCTCGCGCATCGCCAACGATTCATCGTATAAAGGATGGAGCGTGTCGTTAGTATCCTCTTCTTTGATGGCCAGACCAGTGAAGTTGAGCGGATGCGAAGAACCTTAGGTCTCGGGGGATGGCTTGGGGCACTGTCCAATGTATGTTTATATGACCCACGCTCGGGCAGCTCCGCTGATTCTCTCTAGGGTTATCTCTGCGACACTATATCTCGGCGGTGGACCCTCTTCCTCGGCTCAATAGTATGTCTGCTGGGAACCGCCTTGACCACTGGCGCACAAGACGCAGTTTGGATGGTAAGCTTCACGCACATACGCAAGAGACACGGCAGTAAATCTCTAGCGCAGTTCGTCGGGCGGTTCTTCATCGGTTGGTCGGTTGGAAGCCTTTCCGCGGCGGTACCGCTGTAGGATTTTATTTCTACTATAAGGAACACGCAATTGATTGTCCCCAGATATAACTCGGAAATATCGCCCCCCGAACTGCGCGGCACCATCGTGTCCATCCAACAACTGGCGATCGTCACTGGGATCTGCATATCATTCTGGTATGTCTGTTCTACAAACGTGCGAGCGCGTTTATATGGCCGCCAGGGTCGGCTACGCCAATATGACGTCCCCGGGGCGAACGCCTATGAGATCCTCGGATACGAGGATGAGGATGATGATGACGAGGACGGGAATGCGGCGGGAGATGAGTCGGAGACTGGGAGCGACTCAGACGAGGACGGCCCCGCAGACATGGGTACATTCCGTAGGCAGACTCGTGTAGCGGCGGTACAGAGGGCAGAAGGGAATAGAAGGGCAGGTGGGCGCCGAACTCAAAAAGCCATGATTAAGGCGTGGAATGTGAGTCTTGTCCATCAGCTCCGAATGCTTCTATGCTGATTTGTGCTCAGGAATTTGTTGCCAAGGCGCGCAAATCAAAGGAGATTCCGGACGAGATTGTTGACGAGCATTCACTTCTACTATACATCAATTTTTGTGCTGAGAGGCCGAAGCGTACCCGCAAAGGCCAAGACATCGTGGGTACTTTCATCGGCGCGGTGAGCAATCCTAAGCTTCCTGTCACCTAGATAGTAATGATCTTTAGTCGCATCTCAAAAAATTGTTCTTCGGAGCCCTGCGCATACGCAAGGAACAAGACGCAGCTGACCCAGGCTTAGCCAAGAGACGGCCTGCTACCTCGGTGATCACATATGATTCGATCAAGACACGTATGGACGAGGCTCTTGAGCGCGAGCGCAAGTAAGGATACCCTCTTAGATATTTATCATACACTAACATCGTTGTAGTGGTTTAACACCCAATGAAGATGCCCCTGATATCCGAGCGAATACCTTCCTGGCACAAGTCACCGATGAGCAGCTCGAGAAGATTGGCTTCGGCTTCCTCATGAACCACCAACGTGGGTGCTTATCTATGCTAGGACACGCATCAATTAACAAGCTATCTTGTCTTCAGTCCGCCTCGCTGTCTGGGGTCATCTAGCCTGGACGGCGCAGCATGCTTCTGGAAATAGAGGGGATGATTTCCGCGCGCTGAAGCTTGCCGAGTTACAGCCGACCAAGATGAAGCATCCCGACAAGCGCACCGAGATCTATTCGGTTCTTGGAATGCAAGGGGAGGAGAAGGCGGGCAAGCGAGGCATGAGGACGGTAAGATCGGCTGAAGGAAATATCTGCGTGCCTGTCCTGACGTTTCTACTAGGTGATAAATCCGGTTTATTCGGTCTTTATCGCAAACCTGAAGCCCGAGATGTGTCCTCTCGGCGCTTTTTCATTTTATTTCCACTATATCTACGACGAGAAGCAGATCATCGATACTATGAACCTTGATTATCTGGTCAACAAAAGCTGGCGAGCAGTCAGTGTATTTTCTTCCATTTCGGAGCGCCTCGATGAACAGATTCAGATCCGTGTTCTGTTTGGGCCCAAGTCCCCGACTACACCATTCAATGAACAAAGCTTGTATAATCTCGACTGTCGGGCCTATAAATGGGCAGGATTTTCATCTCGCTTGAAGGCTCACCTACCACGGCATCTCATAGGTTATAAGCAAGAAAACATGGGGTACACTTTCCTTCTTTGTTAATTGTGGGTCGCTGATGATATCTGTAGTGTTGATCCACTGGAAACATCTAAGCTCGGATGGGTCCGCGGACAGACGTACATGGACACCTATGCTCCGGCGATGCCCAAGACAGTAATCTATAACTCTATATCCCTTCTCGCAGCCTACTGATCAAGTGCAGGCTATCCTGGGTGCTGCCGGATACAAAGCGGACGAGCCCTATGATCCTATTTGGCGCAAGATCCGTGTCCCCGAGCAGTTTCTTCTGATGGTTTGTCCGATGGCGGAGGAGATGTGCCAGAAGGTTGCAGGTTTGTTCTTCTCATTACAACCTTATGCTTATCCACCTGATCGTCTTCTGGTAGGTGCCGAACATTTGTCGGGTGCTTTTAACCACTGGGAGATGGTTATCGAGTTGCGCGAGCATTTCTTCCAGGTGATCCTTTTGCTTATAGCCTCTAGCTTAGCCGTCTAATGTCTAGCAATAATACAGTGTGGGGCGGCACTCTGGCAAGTGTGTCCGAAGTCGGCCATATTCCGTCTTCCAGCGCTCCAGAACACTGACGTGCGGAACTGGATGACGAGCGGTTATCCTGCCGCATTGTCGGAGCTGAACGCTGCAGCGGGGAGCCCACTCGAGCTCGAACGCATTCAAAATGCTGCTCTGCTTAGTGTATTACGAGGAGTCAAAGATTTGCTCACAGCACAAACAGTCGAAATTCGAAACCTTCGCGGTGTGGTCGAGCGTCGAACTGCTGTGTTTACGCCAGCTCGAGGATTTTCCTCTGCTTTATATCACCGCAATGGTATGTTAATTTGATTGCTTGTTCGTATCTGGTTTTTACCTTTTCCCTAGCGCTCGAAGCTTCTGTTGATGAAAGCCTACCGTCATCAGTTTCTGTCCCCATGTCCCCAGCCCAGCAGACACCGTCCAATGCACATACAAATCAGAGTCCTAGAACCCCTCGGACGCCGAGACTCTTGTCCCAAGTGGAGCTTGTGCTACCTCCGCTCGCCGCTTTTTATAAGAAAGGTCGGATTTTCCTTTGATTGTTCTAAAACCTGACTTATGTATACGTCAGGCGCTCCCATTGGAATCATTCACCCAATACTCGGCATGCAATCTGCACGATGGGTTGAGGATGTCTTTCCTGCCATTCAGCAGCCCGAAATGTGCTGGCCGGTCTGGGGCCCGAATAAGACCCTCGAGAGATTTGACGACCTTCAAGAGATTTGGACCCTCTATATGGACGGTGAACGGATATCCAACGACGATGGCACAACGTATATCAAGCCTCCGCTCAAGGTTATTGAGCAGTTCTTTCAGCACCATTGGCGCAGTTCAGATATCAAGATGGTAAATTTTCTCGTAGTTTCTTATAGCAGTAGCTCATAATCTGTAATACAGGAACGCTCGCGGCTAAAGAAGACGTGGGAGCGGTTTCGAGAGATACCTGAGTGGATCGATCGCGAAGCAACAACACGACGTGTATCCCCGGATCTTGTGATGTCAGAATTAGACGCACTACGCGCCCCACAACCGGGAGTAGCGCCACAACGTGGGATCAACTGGCTGGCCAAAGAGCTGGGGACCAGGCGGAAGGTATGTCAGTATCTTCAGAAGCATCAGATTGATCCTGACAGTTGTAATAGGCTGCCGCTCGCATTCCGACAACACCATCATCCTCCACAGATGAACAGCCTATAGCCTCCGCCGACCAGACCAAGAAGAAACGGGCTGCCGCCGTAGATGCGAGACGTCCAGGCCCGGTGAAAAAGGCAAAGAAGAATTGAATCGGTAGGGCCAGTTACAAGTACGATATACCATTATATTATACCGAATACCTCTTAAATTACCAACTAATGATCTATCCTTGCTATTCTGATCGTGTCCTCCGTCCGAGACAGGGGAAATCCCCCTCTTTATTCCTTCCGTGTCGAGATGGGAATCCCCAAGTTGTGGGAGGTGAGCAGCTCGGGTTGTTGAATGACAACAAGGCTGACCCGAGATTATCTAGATTATTGATCCAGCAGCCGAATCGAGGTCTCTCCTGAATCTCGCGACCGTCGAAGGCTTCAAAATAAATAATCGGGGACTTCGCACCTTCAAGGTAATTGGCATTGATATCAGGTGGGCTCCTGTAATTCCTGCTTCTGATGCCGCCTGATGTCCTCCAGTATCAGAATCAATGCCATCGAGTCTGCGCTGAAAGCCGCCCGTGTATTCCACCCAGGTCCTGGTGGTCAGCGAGTTGTTCTGGAGAAGCTTTTCTATCAATTCTGCAACCTAATAACGTTGGCACCACTCACACCCGTCTTCGTGTTCGATGGCCCGGGCCGGCCGTCTGTGAAGCATGGTACCAGGGTGGTGAATCGTCCTGCTCAGCTCACAGGCCGTCTCAAGAACATGATAACGAGTTTTGGCTTCTATTTCCATGATGTAAGCCTCGTTAATTTATTCCTGTTCTCCAACTTGACTCGGAACTGATATAGGCTCCGGGAGAGGCGGAGGCTGAACTAGCGATGCTCAATGAGCATGGAGATATTGACGGAATTATTACCGAGGATAGCGACACGTTTGTGTTCGGTGCCAAGCTTGTAATCCGCACTTCGGGGTTTGTTTTCTTTCCGCATATGTTCGGGTTCTGGGAGTAACATCTTCTTAGGCCATCTGTTCAAGACCGTGCTCGCATCTATACACAAGCTTCCATCGAAAATAAAGTTTCTCTGGACAAGGATGGTTTTTTTTTATGCGCACTTCTGATCGGAGGAGATTATGGACCCGGAATTCCAGGAGTAGGGATCACGGTCGCTCATGCTCTAGCTGCGTGTGGCTTCGGAGGGCAGCTGGCAGGTATTCTAACGTCGTGCGAAGGCATTGAACAAATTAGATGCCTGAAGGAATGGCGAGAGAGCCTTCGGCAGGAGTTGCGAAGGAATTCATCTGGCCGACTGGGAAGGCGTCAACTCGTACTGGCTGAAGCCATTCAGGAAACCTTTCCTGACCTCGAGATTGCGCGCTTGTACCTCCATCCCCTGACTTCTCGGTCACCCGATTGCATCGGAATCGCTCCCAGCATCGCTCTTTGGAAGCCACGGGAGCCATCTGTCCCACAGCTCTCCGCTTTTTGCTCGAATTACTTTGCCTGGACTGGGTCGCACTTACTGAAGAAGCTGAATTCGAATTTGTGGCCAGGGGTCGCCTTTCAAATGATCTGCTCGGTAACGACAAGTTGTAACCGTCAACCAATTCGGTAGCTGACAAAATTTATGTTAGCGTTACATTTTGTACGGCAGTAAACAGAAGCTATTTGTTTCGCCGTCAACACAGGCCAGGCTTATCAAGATTGGAAAGGCTCGGGGGAACAACCACACTTCTGCGGACTTGGCGCCATTGGACATCCATCGAGTGCGAGTGTCCGCAAATAACTTCGTGGCATTGGCGGGATTAGACAGCCTACCACCCATTGCAGAAGTCGACCTGAAGCTAGTGTCCATCCCGAAGCTCATCCTTGCGGTGGCGACAAGAGATACATCTCATGCTAAAACCGAGGTCAGCATCCAATGCTTGATTACGGCTGAATGCTAAGCTTTCCACAGTTATCGAGCCTCTTGATTTCCGAGGAGATCGACTTTGAAGACTTGTCGGACGAGGGCCGTGATTCCGACGTGGGCAAGAACAGGGCAGAGGACAAGACCCAGGAAGCATTTGAAGTGATGGACTCGGACGAAGACGATCTCCTCAAGATGCATCATATCCTTGCAGAAGAAGGGATCATCGACCTTACTAGTGATTGATTAACGACTCGTCCATATTTGGTGATTTACCATATTATCATTGCTGATTTTATCGCACATGGGGGCTCCCGCTTGTAGTACTTTGGATGGCTGTATCTTTGTCTGTTCCTAGGTTGCTATCAACCATCATTTTTTCATGACCTCCCTGCTACTGCGTCTGGAGTAAACCCCAGAGTTTTGGTGACTCCGCCCAATCTGGAAGTATGTGTTCGTTCAACCATGTAGCGCCAAAGGAAGAAGAAAAACCCATTTTTACACTGTACGCGACCGATACAGATTGATATGTAGTAGCCGAATCCACGAAGACACCGTGTCCGTTAGGTCCAACACATTTCCACGTCCTGGCGTGGCAAGTACCTCCTCTCCTCGGAGACGCTGCCTTGGGCACATTCACAAACACACCCAGGCTGACTGAGGGCAGTACCCACGCCTGTGCTTGATGAACCCAATTTGGGAGCCATTGAGTGGCGAAGATGTGCAATGGGGCTGCTGGAATGCAGCACAAGGTGCACCACAGTCGTCGACAGGTGGACTTGAGCGCGATATCCCGTCGTGTGTAATGGCCATGGGCGGTGCTCGCGCCTGTTCCGGTGCTTCGCTACCCGGAGCCGCGCGCGGACACCAACCCGTGGATTCGCGGATGGCACTACGCGTGCGGCACGAGGCGAGCGGGGAAGTCGATCCCGCTAGTTGAGTAAGCAAACAAGTGAGCGCTAAGTTAGTCAGTAGAAAGTTAGCGCACGTACGGTAGGGCGGCAGCGTCGCGCGCGTCGAGCGGTATGCCGGTGCAGGGCGGGGACTCGGAGGCGGGCACGGCACGGGCGTTGGGTGGGAGCGGGCTGTAGCCGGCGAGTCGGAGGCGGGCGTAGGAGGGGAACGCAAGCGCGCGGGGAACAGCCGCGCGTTGAGCAGTATGCGGGTGCATGCGCGCGCGGGGGCCCGGGACCGTTGCGTCGAGGTGGATCAGACGAAGGGGGTGGGTGTAAGGGCGACCGGCGCCTCGCCGAGGCAGTTGGGCCGTGACAGGTGTTGCGGACTCGAGACGAGAGCTGGATGGAAGTTAGTAAGTAAGTTACATTGAGTCAGATAGATAGCTACCAAGTTGGGCGGGGACTCGGGAGAGCAGGCACATTGCCCGAGCCCGCCCCCGTTGCCAGCGGCGCGGGCAGGACAACCTCGCGAAGTCGCGGACGTCGATGCACGCGCTGCTCGGCGACGCGCGGGACCGCCGATGGGTGCGCCGCAAACCCGGCCGCTGCCAGGCACGGCACCCACGCTGGGAGTGCAGGGCCCCGCGCGCAACGCATGCCGAGCGCATGACACTCCCGATCGCGATGGTGTCCCCAAAGCATGGGAAGTCGTCGACGGCTGCGGGTGCTGGTGGCCCAGCCCCGCGAGAAGCGTGAGGGGCACGCGCGCAAGGACAATGGCATGTGCAGCCGTGCGTCGAGGTGCACCCCTCAGCCCAGCCCCCAGCCGCGGAGGAGTTTCACTGTACTGTATGTATGCGTAAGCGTCAGGTCAGAGAGAGTCCACGGAAGGATGTGCGCGCGAGCCAGACGCCGACTGTGCAGTCGGCGAAGGAGTGCGTCGCGGTGTACAGGCGCACGAAGATGACAGAGACACCACAAATGGCGAGGCCCGCGGCGAGCGCCACGTAGGCAGGGAGCGAGAGCGAGGGCGGGTGCCAGAACACGAGCTCGTGGATGCAGGCGAAAAAAGATAAGAGTGGCGTGGCGCTGTGCGCGTCGAGGGCATGCCATACTCAGGGTGGTGGGTGCGAGGTGCCGTTCGTTAGTAGCAGTCCGCTAGCGCGATACAGAGAGCATACCGGAACGCGCGGGGAGCAGAGTCTACCGTATTCTGTCTTTGGGCTACAGGGGTAGAATGGGAGAACACAGCGGTCGTCCGCAGTGGATACATTCACAAAGGAGCGGAGACGACTTACGGAGAGAGAGAATTGCATTGCAAATGTTCTGGAGCTTGGAGTTATTTCAATCGATATCGCCTATTATGGGGTGCGGGAGGTTTGGAAAGCATGGATTACTTTAACGGGACGGTGACCTGGCCACCCAGAAGATGGTGACGGGCGATCGAGGCGAGAAAGGTGGGACGGTGACCCACCCGCAAAAGAGCTGTCGGCACATGCGTAGCGGAGGGGGAAGCGGAGTTTGAACTCCGATGACCGGGTCAAGCGAGTGACCGAGTGATCGGTCACCGGAATACACTATGGTAGGTAGGTAGGTAGGTAGCATTACACGGCACGGTCCCGCTGAGGAACGCCGGTTTCCAGGAATTTTCCCGATGTACACGCACTAATTACATCATCGTCCCTGGGCCTCTCTAAACCCCTCTAGCCGAGCTCACGGTCACAACGTACGGCGCATAGCCTAGATCGCCGCGGTACACCTCCGTAGCCCACGTAGGTCCTCTAGTTAGAGGGGTGATGGGGGGTAGTTGGCGCCTCCAAGGGGAGGGGTTTGGAGGTAGCCGAGTGGTTTCATCAAACATTGAATAAAGCGTTAAATCATTGCCTTATTTGGCCTGAAAACAACAGAACGGTACGGTGACCGTTACCGTCTCCGTCACTGGGCCGGCCATCGAGGCCATCACGTCCGGAAGTTTCCGGTCATGATCGGCGCGCCGATGGCGCGCCATCAAGCGTCGCCGCCGCCTGTCGCAGACCAAGCTTGTATCAAGGCCAATAATGGTCTGAATCATAAAATCAGGAAAGAATTATGATGTATTGTAGATAGACAGTTGGACTTGTGCAGGCTGCGGCCCTTCTTCATATTCCGTAGCACACGGACACAGGGCTTTGAGACGCGTTGATGGTCACACCACATGCTGTGACATCAACAGACTCTCTATCCGAGCCGTCATCTCGCGTGCGCCACTTCGCCTTCAAGGTAAGCCCCTCGCTCTCTCTGCACATCGTGTGTGAGCGCCGCATTTCCTGAGGGGTTGTTGTGCACGGCATCACCCCTGGAGCCAACTCAACGACCCCTCAGTCAACGCGGTACTCACATACGACCCGACTCGCTAGACAGCACTAACATTCCTTGTTGTCCCCGTCTTAGCTATGATCTGGGTCCCACAGGAGCGCAACAACACTCCCCCACATCCAACCCTGTTTACTGAAGTGCCCCAAACACGCAGCGGCGCAACTTTCTCGCCGTTTACGTGACCCACCCCAGTCCACAATAAGTGGTGCATGTCTATGCAAGAGTGGGGGCACCTCTTAAACTTTGCTGCAGTTCAGGTGCGTGTACATGCCACCGCCCACATCCACACAGGCCTCGGCGCGGTGGCGCTCCCTGCCGTGCGCAGTGCCTGCTCTGCCCAAGGTCGAGACGGCAGCGGAGAAGGAGCTTGGGCGCCAGCAGGGCCGGACATCGGCAGGTTTCCTTGCGCCGGGCTTCACACTTGTGCATTAAAATGGCCAGTGCACTTCATTTTTTTGTAACTCACGCCCTTGTGAACGCCGGCATCTTCTACGGTCAGGGCACAGACCGTCCGTATGTTCTCAACAGCAAGGCTCAGACCGCCATTGTTGCGCACCTACTTGCAAGCCCTCACTTCAATCGCCTTGCGTCATACACCAATCACACGGAGGGACAATTTGCAAGAAAGGAGCCTGTGGGATACGAGAGGATGTGCAAGTTGAAGGAATCGCGATGCGCGGCCGGCGTCGCAGTGTTTAGCTCAGTAGACAACCTTCTGGAATCACTGTAGACCCCCCAGTATTCATTCAATCCATAAGGACTCTTCTGCCCCAGACTCCGAGCGTGAGCAGGCTGGGGAAATGTTGATGTCCAAATTATTATTTTGAGTTCAGTAAATGCACCTTTGCTTCTTAATTCTCTAGGATATCCTGGAGGTGTCCCACCATATACAAGGGTGGGGATTAGGGATGTGGTATCTTTTGAGGAAGGTGTGGAGTAGTAAATGGTCAGAAGGTAAGATTATCGCGAACTCCCGGCTAAGAGCAGGATTGCTAAATTCGTAAGCTCTGATATCACAACAGACCCTTGTCCACTCCGACTTCCTTGACTTAGTACATGTCTCCCCAAAAACCACCGTTGGACTCCGAAGCCAAGGCGGCACATCACTGCCTTGCTCTACAGATATTCTGGGACAAGTAAGCCCCAAATGTGCACCAAGATTCTATATTGACATCTTGCAGACACAGTGTGGACTTGCACAATTCTGCTTAAGAACATATGCAGCGGTAAGCCTTCTGGCAACACACACTTGCAACTCATGCAAGCCTCACCACAGGCTCCGTACATTGCAACCTACAGAGATCTAGAAAGCAAGCAAACACACTTCTGTAAAAAAATACCGTGAAAAGTGCAGTGGTTGAAGTATTTGTGCATTTTTTTGGCCTTCTCAAGACCCTCTGTCAACAGAACCAAGGAGTCTATCCATGCAACAGACTCCCTTCGGCGTGCCAGGTCTGTTCATCAATATGTACTGCCCTATCAGATCGACGGGTACCCGGCCAACATCACCTTTGTCTGCCCTGCTCAAGCTTGTCCGGCGCCTTCGCGATGGATGGCACAACAAAGAGATACAATGGATGACACTTACCGAGGATGAGATCGAAGAGCTCGCCAGGGCCCGCTGCACCCAACGGATCACCCATCTTCACTCGCGCCTCCGCCCCCTCTTCCTGCATCCCGACGGCAGCTGGGAGCGCTGCTGCTGCCGTCCCCTCGACCCCCTCTACCACGGACACCGGATGCTGCACCCGCCCATGCAGGTCTTGGGGGTAGCACACTGCTCGTGGATGTTTCGCTGCTGCTCGGGACCGGAGCGGGCGCGGCACTGGCTCGTGTGATGTGTAGGGACCGAGGAACTGTGTGCCCCCCTCGCACCGGCGCTGTCGCTGTACGCCTGCCACGTCCTGTGCCAAGGCCCAAGGCAAAAGCCGCAGCTCGTACACTGTTCCCGGAGCCCAGCCAAGCCCATTGTACAGGAACGTGTGAGGACGGTGCAATGAAGTGTGGCCGCCTGCGCAGCGGCAGCCCGCACCTCCTCCACGCTTGCCGCCCAGATGCCTCCCTATGCAGATTGAGGCGCCGCCGGTACTGCCAATGGAGCTCTCTTCAGCACCGGCTTCTTTTCTATATAGACACATACTCTGCTCATGCCCCCTTCAATTACTTATGTCTTATATAGATAAAATAACTACTTATGGTCCAATGAGGATGTGGGAACTGAAAAAAGGCTGCAAATAGAGTTCTGAAGACTTCAGGTGGGTGGAGTTTTTTTTTCCTGATTTTACGACCATTATTGGCCTTGGTACAAGTGGTCTGCGACAGGTGGCGGCGACGCTTGATGGCGCGCCATCGGCGCGCCGATCATGACCGGAAACTTCCGGACGTGATGGCCTCGATGGCCGGCCCAGTGACGGAGACGGTAACGGTCACCGTACCGTTCTGTTGTTTTCAGGCCAAATAAGGCAATGATTTAACGCTTTATTCAATGTTTGATGAAACCACTCGGCTACCTCCAAACCCCTCCCCTTGGAGGCGCCAACTACCCCCCATCACCCCTCTAACTAGAGGACCTACGTGGGCTACGGAGGTGCCGCGGTAGAACTAAAGCAATCTAAAAAAGCGAAAAGGTTAGTACATCAACTTCGCTATAATCTCCCCTAGTCATCATCAAAATCCTGACTTGAACACCGTGGAATACCGCAAAGTCACTATCTGCATGCCAAATAGCATGAGAGACGCAACCCAGACTTTTTGCGCTATAGTGCCACCAAAAGTATGTCGGGTCGATGTCGGGGCTCATAGGGATTTTAGGTTTGATAGTCTAACAAATTTGAATCAGTACTTGGCCAAGCTTGTCGACGATCACAAGGCTCTCATTTCTGGACCATACAAATCCATGTGATTTAAAACATGATTTATATGCCAATAGAGGCCAGAGCGTTGACGAAGCTTGGAGAGATATTTTACGAGGTTTCTGCGGTGAGGGTGCAAGTGCTTAGCTGTTTGCAGATGTGAACATCAAGTAGGAAGAAGTGGTTATCAGAGTGAGTTGAACTGTTGGGAATTGTTTCACACCAAGTGGTTTCACCTATCGTGATAAACCTAGCTTCATACCGTGGATGTTTCCCGGTGAAACAGCTCTCAATGCCGAGAGTGCGTGGGGGAATCCGTTGATTCCAAGAATTATAAATGATCAATCGACATTAATATTAATTAATAATTAATAATGACTAAGATTGATTTGCATCTTATCACGTAGGTGGCAGTGCACCCTTGTCATCAGAGAGGCAAAAGTCCGCTGGAGAGCGACGAGATCCACGACGGCGGCGATGTGGCGGCCAGGAGTGCTCTTATCATGAAGCCATTGGACTATGACCCACTTGGTGGCAAAGGGAAGCACTGGCAAGTCAAGACGAGCTGGATGCTCGGTGAGCAAGACAGATGGCTGCTGGAGTTCCCTTGCGGGTCCTCGGCTGTCTTCAGACTTCTCTCTGACCTCATCTCGTCCCTCGAGTTCTACGTTCTGTGCCAGTAAGATCTCTCCTAACTCCTTCTTAGAATAGGTTCCTCTGGACTTGGTTGCCAACGACTTCAGTCCCTTGCGAAAGGAAGGAGAAGTCCCTAACAGATCTTCGACTGAGACCTCTAGTCTTGTTTGCATTAAACGGTCCAGATTTCTCTGGGTTGCCGCTGTTTCATCTAACAAGGACTGGAGTTTTTCCTGTGCGGCTTTCGTCGCAGGCGGAGTCCCTGGTCTATGCTCTGTAGGCTTGCGAGGAAGTACAGGCTCTCGGACAACTTCTCGGACTGGTTCAACACTGTCCCAAGGAAGTTCGAAGGACACCTTCTTCTTTACTAGTGACATGTCCCTCTCGTCTTCAGAGTCCTCTACTTCTTCAACCGTTGCCCTTGGCGTAGGTCTAGATATTATAGCCTTCTCAGGTCTGGATATTATAGCCTTCTCAGGTCTTGGCTGTTCGACTTCTAAAGCCCTAATCGCTCTACTTGCAGCCACTGTCCAGGCTGGTCTCGTTATTTCTACAACAGGTACAGGCTTCTTTGGTGCGTTCTCCGGGGGTTTTCTGCGCCCAACCTTTTGGTTGTCGGCCCCCTTCCTCGAACTATTCAAAAACCCTCATCGTCTTCCAAATCTGCCGGTGCCTTTCTCCTGGTTGAGACGAAAACTTCATTGTTCTCATCCCAATGTGTCTCGATGAACTGCGCCATCTTTTTGTACCGGTCAGAGTAGATCTCCGGCTGACCTCTCGAGGCCTGAGCATTACTCGAAACCATGGAAGTACTTTGACTTCCTCCCATTTGGTTCTGTAGTAACGCCTCTCGCAAGAGAGTCTTCTCTGCCCGCAATGTGCGCATCTCATCTGCCAAGGAGTCATAGGCAGGGGTATTTTCTTCGCCGATGTAGAACTGCTCGGTCAAGTCGTACGCCAGGAAGGTCTTATTGACACTTTGCCTACTCTTGTACTCGATTGCCTTCTGCTGCTGGGTCTTGTTCTTAGGTTCCCTAGGAATAGGTCTACCATCAAAGAACGTGGTCCTCCCTTCAACGACTTTTATTATGCCATTGTCAATGTCTGAATGACGCTTTTGGCAGTCGCCGATGAAATGCCCGTAGACACCACAGTAGAAGCAGTCTCGGTTGGTAGGAGGTCGCATACCACCGGAAGTAGGACGACTAGGACTATCCCATGTCTTTGCGACTGGCTCCGGAGTCTGAGATCTCCCAGCTCGAAGTTCGTCCAAGACAGTCTGATGTTCCATCCACTTCTGATGATTTTTGACTTCAACTTTGTCCATCGCTGTCGCGATTGCGGACTCCAACTGATCCTTAAAAGACTCCTCGAGTCTAGGCTTAGTTCTCTCTTCCTGCGACTGTAAAAGCACTGCAGGTTTCTGGCTCTTACGGGCTTTCGCCTCGGCCCGTTCCGTGTTGTAAAAAGACACGGCCTCTTCCTCGACAATTTCGTGTGAGATCTCTAGAACATCTGTCCAGTAGAACTTGTCATCCCGGTTACTCTTCCAACTAGTCAGGCGGGAAATCAGCTCTTTTTGAGAAGCTGTTGCCGTGCCGGCTTTGTCTGCAGCAGTCGCCTCCTTCAACGCGACACGTGAAGGAAGGTCCGCCGTGGAAGTTATCCGCAAACGACTTCTCACTTGGTTCACAAGTTCTGGGTCACAACAATCAAAGAACTTTGTTACAAGTTCTCTGTTCGAGATACAATTGTTCGGGTGAAGTAGTTTAAGTGCTTCTGCCCTGAACTGCCGTTGGAATCTCATGTACAAGGACTGATCGTCCCCGACGGGATCCCGTCGGTGCTTCTTGCACAATCTTTCCAGGAGCGCAAATGAGCCTTCACGGTTTTCTCTGCACTCGGGGTAGTTCGCAATTATTTGGCTTTTGAACTCCTCCCAAGTCGAGCCATCCATGCTGGTCTCAAATGCATCCCATTCTCGTTTTGTCTCGGCTGTGCAGTACCGCAAAGCGATATGCTTTTTATCTTCATCGGAAGTAGCTTGCGCAGCACCAAAGATGTCCTCAACGGTCTCGAGGAACTTCTCTAGTTCTTCCGGCTGTTTTCCATCAAAAGACAGGGCATTTCTGCCGAAATTAACCGGCAACTTCGTCTTATCCATAACCATATTTAACTGTGGTTGAACAGTAGTAATCGGGTTTCGAATAGACGGGTTGTTAAAGGCTTGCGAGTTCGAAGTGCTAGCCTGCGGTTGTCCTGAAGTACTCGGAAGTTCTTCAAGAGCTCTGGGACTCGTAGGTGGTGTTTGAACAACGGGTGGGCTCGTGGAACGAGGTGTCACACTATTGTCACCGTGAACCGGAAGGTCTCTACGGGTCTGGGACTCGGAGTTTGTGCTAGTACGATCTCTGGCTTGTGATTGCTCACGACCACTGAAAGTAGTAGTACTGCGTCTCGAAGGTCCTGCAAGATTCAAAGCACTGTAACCAGCACTCTGCGAATTCTGCGTTTTCCGGGTTTTAGGTCCTGGGACGTTGAACTCCGTCGTATCAGAAGTTCTCGGCTTTGGGGCCTTTTTGTCAACGGTCTGAGGTCTGGGTTTTGGCCCAAAAGACAGGGTGTCAACGAAGGGGGTCTCTATGAAGTTTTCTAGGTAGAAGAACTCCAACCAACTGGTTCTTTGAAAGAACTCTTTTGCAATCACAAAGTGATCGGCTTTTGTCTCAACTCGCGAAATAACAAATGGACCCTCGCGGTGGGCTCCAGATGAAACGGCGCACCTGAGTATGGGCTGCCGAAGACTAAGACTAGAACTAGTGCGCGTGAACACACTACAACTAACTCAACCAACACACACACAACACACAACCAATACTCGGTACCAACAATGAGTTCGGGTCACCCTGAGATATACAGGTAAGATGTAATCTCGCGATCAACGTTCGGGGACAAGGCCTGCACACGAATGCGACTTCTCTAGAGCACTCCCAAGTACTTCCAGTAGTTGTGGAACAACTAAACTAGAACTCTCTCCACAGATACCGGGGGAACGGTATACGGGGTGGGTGAAAGATGGTAGTGTTCTAAGAGATCCAACGAGTTCTTAGAGGTCTGGCAGAGCACAACAAGCCTGCTATACGGGGTCTTGTATCAATGCTGGCCCTCTATCACAACAGCCCTTTCTATACGGGGAACTGTCTGCGACGAGCTGACTACAACAAGCCTGCTAAACGGGGTCTTGTATCAATAGTCCTACACAACAGCCCTTTCTAAAGCGGGGAACTGTCTGTGCGACCTTTGACACTATAGGCAAAGGATTTACGGGGTCTCACAAGTGAGTTGAGTAGTTTACTACTGATCACAAGTCCTCAAGCGAAACAACCTCTCAAGGTCAAGTTCTTAATGAAACCAACAGATAATGTTTTATTGACAAACAATCTCCGCTCAGTTACAGAGGACACCAACGCCGTGGGATAGTACTTTGGACTGCAGGCAGTCTGTGGGCACGATCTGGGGGGCAAGGATGAACTACTGTACTGCGGCTACTACTTGCTATTTTATAGGTTTTCCGGGAAATACATGACAGATAGAAATGACGACGATGACAGAGTGAAACAGATAAGATGAAACAAGTCCGGATCCCGGGAACGTCTATGATTGGCTGTTGAGAGCCGGTCTGGTCCGGATCCTCGCGCCGTGAGAACTCCAGAGACCCGTTGTGGTATATTTGCAAACTCTAGGCCAGGCCAAGAGCACTGTCTAGTGCTCCCGAGTACTTGCCAAGTACTTGTAGAGGATGCCGCACTTCGGCTTGGTTTGTAAAGCCCGATGGCGTGCTTTGCCGCTCCACTAGAACTGCTGCCGCAGCGGGCGACCGCTTTGACCGATGTTCCGGGGTTGGTTCGTCTGCTAATCTCCTAGCCTACTGGTTTCGACTTCGTCCGACTCAGTTCGTGTGGGCCAGACCTCTCCAGAGGTCTTCTCGGCATTCCTACAGGTACTGTGGACTTCTCGTCGAACAACCTTTGTCCTTGTTTGACTTCTCAGATCGCGTCGTACTGGTCACATGTCTCGTTCGACGTGCCAAGTACTATGCCGATCACTGTCATTCCTAGCAATCCATGCGTCTATTGCTCTCTATAGTTCCCAAGTACTCCTAGAGTACTCTGAAGGACTTCTCCGCACGTCGCGGCCTTGAACCCTACTACTTGGTTCATGCCTGTCTAGTGGACTGTGGCCATCCAGTCCCTTGGGTATAGTCATGGTCTCCAAAGTTGTCAAGGCTTTTGTGGGTATTCTCCTGGGTATGGTATCTAGCTTTCGTAGTGTAGTCCAAGTCCTGGGAAGAACTCGTACTTCACTAATGACCGCACAGAGGTCTTAGCAAGCAATATGACAGTCCCCGTTTAGTAGGACCAAGAGCATAAGTACTTGTCTAAACATGATACGGCTTCTCCGGCATGGTCAATACACAATCAGCAGCTCGGAGCTCCGCTCTGACTCTAACTGTATGTCACCGGACAGGGTTCAAGTACCAAGTACTCAGTACTAGTACCGAAGTACTAGCAGTTGTACTGGTTAAGTGATAAATCGCAAAAAGCGACCTGACGAGGGGTCGGCAGATCCGACCCGTATCAGCGCATGAGAAGCTGATGCTGGTGGGCAGTGGGACATCCCACTGACAACGTGGTACCTCCCACACCTATCATGTGGGACCTCCCACTGCCCTGTGGGAGATCCCACCGCATCTCATTACGTGGGATCTCCCACCTGGTATTAATCACCGTGGGATGTCCCACCATCAGTGGTGGGAGGTCCCACCATCAGCGCCATCAGAGGTGGGATCTCCCACCTGGTATTAATCACCGTGGGAGGTCCCACCATCAGCGCCATCAACGGTGGGACCTCCCACCATCACCGCCATCAACGGCACTTCAGGCTACCTCTAACCTGAGCCTATAAGGGTCATCCGGGAGTATAAAGTGTGACACCTAAGAGGGCCCGGGATGTGGGGTCAGACCACCCCACATGGGTATACCCACCACGTGGATGCATCCACCAGGATTGATGTGGAGGCATCCAGGGTGTCACGTCACTCCACTGGTGGATGCGTCCACGCGCCCACAGGGCGAGCTCGTTTTTGCAATTTTGGGGCCTACGCGGGGCCGTTTTGCTGGCCCCTGCCAGGTAGGGGCATTCTCAGTCTCTACAGCCATCTGAAGCAGTAGCCCTGCTGCTTAGCAGTCGCCTATAGCAGGTCCTATACCCAGCTATGCACCTTGCTATCCAGCTCGAAATTGCAATTCTGGAGTCCAGCACATATAGCAGCCTCCTAGAAAATTATTGTTGAATAGCAGCTTACCCTTGCTTGTTATCTTCTGAGTGGGTTGGCTAATGTGATTGTAGGTATAACCAAGTATATAACCTATTTCAAATTCCATTTTGACTGTAACAGACTGGCTGCGAGTGACAGGCGGCTCTGAATTCTTCTCCAAAATGGTAGCCTGTCTGTTCTGCGAGCAACAGGCAGTTTGATTGGAATTCTGCTCTAAACACTGTACACGGTTATATCCATGGATAGCACCTCGATGTTTCCACATGCTATGTGGTGGATACATCCATTTGTTGATGGGTCTACCCACTCAGTCTAGATGGATGTAGCCACAATGGTCCTGGTTGAGACCACTAGCTAAAGTGGATGTATCCACCTGCAGAAATGGATGCACCCACACAGTTCACGGTGGATACACCCACATGCTGACTGGTCATACCCATGTTCTATATGGTTGCATCCATAGGTTCTGGCTGCTACTATAGTGAAATCATTCTATATAATATATAATATACAGACCTATGATCAAGTTGTCTTCTATTGTAAAAGATATTCAAATATGTGTCAGACAACCTTATTGTCATTGTCATATGAATCATCAAGACTTGATTTATTGGACTGGAGCTGAAATCTCCTTATATGGATGGTAGTGGTTGTTATGACCTATTTGGTGACATCAAGGATTACAGCAAGTATATGAAAACAACCTATATAGTCTCAAACAGCATTAAGAAATATTACTGATCAGCTACTATTGTTAGGAATATCATGGTGCAACCAAAACAAAGTATAAAGCAAAGCAAATTCAGCTAAATCTTGTAAATTAAGAAAGTTCCCTACTCTGATATTGTGTTCCAGAGTGGATGGGGTTTTATTAGAGTATTGTAGGGAGAAATAAGAGAAGATTTAAAAGAGATCTTCATCAATGTCATACATAACCTATTACCTATTACTCTACAATACTCCCTAGAACATTGTGCCAAACTGATACTTTGAATGAAAAAACTGAGTAAGTATTGAGTGTTGCATTGGAAACTTGTGGAAGTGATTACATAGATTTATCCTGTTCTTTTCTCTGATTTTCAATGTACTTTTTGAAGGCTATACAAAAGAATCTTCCCAATTTGGTTACTACTCCTACTAGCCCAAAAAGGCAATTATTGTTCTTTCCAATGCATATAGACCATGAGATGTTATGGGACCTGTTCTCTTATCTTAGATACTTAAACAGTCTACATTCAAGCTTATTAATACTCAAACCCAACACAGCCAGGGTAGATGTACTCATATCTAATCAATCTCCTATCCAAATTGGGACTGATGCTATAATAGTGTTCCATGCCTTTAACTTATTTGATATAAGTTCTGCAGCCATATAGGATTGTCATAATATACATCTGACTGCTGGAGGCATCATGTATCCATACTAAAAGACAGGAAACTAGTTACTTCCATATATACAAATCTAAAACTTATGAGCTTGTGAATAGTTTCAAGTCATTTCCAGAGTGGTAGGGAACATATTAGAGATGTGCTAAGGTGTTCACAGCTATTTCTGGGTGACTCCAGAGGTGTTGTGAGATCTAATCATCAGTTTTATAGCCTATACTATAAAGTCTTGATAGGCTTGCCCACAGTAATTAGAATGCACTATACACTATATAAGACATATAGTAGAGCAGTAATAAGCAGTTAGGAAGCAAATCCGGAGAGATGAGGCTGTTGAGGAAGTCAAAATATACACTGACATTTTTGGCTTTATCTGTTCATAGGCCACTTAATATGCCATATAAGGGTCTAGAAGTTGTTGTAATGAATAGAAAATGCTTACATGTTGCCCAAATGAGCTTACTCAGAACAATTCGGATGGGATATGACTCCCAGAGGCTTGAACAACCAAATGGCCATATTTCTATACAAGCAACAAACTAGCATATAAACACTTTTAGCTCCCAACCTCCAGGATGCACTAGTAGTCCAAATTGCATCAAGTAAGCTCATTTATGCAAGATAAAGTCATTCCCTTGTAGTTGACAGTGTTTTTAGGGCCTTAACCAACATATTAAAGGCCCTATTCAGGAAACAAGCCAAAAATGTCAACTACTCTCAAGACATGCTAAATTGTCTGATAACCCTGGGATTAGTTCCATACTGCTCAGAAGAACCATCCAACATATTCCATGGATGTTACAGTGAGTATTCACTCCCCAAAATAAGTGTATGAAGCCTTTCTCAATTTAAGCATGAAATTGATAGTTAGGTCTTCTAGCAGATCCATAATGAGCTACTAATACTCTGGAACTGACTAGAAGACTGACCCAACTACTATGGACACTTTCAGAGGGACACAAACCCACTTGAAGGCCAATGGGATCTACATCAACCACCATCTCAGGTAAGGAGCTATACCTTGTAGAGGCTACATATTGGAGTTATGTGAGTGTAGATACATAGTATTGGATATTCCAAAGGTTACCAGTATCAATTGTAAGGGCTAGTAGAATGCAGAACTACTATATCATCATTTCCAATCAAGCTGGAAAATGTGCTAGGATAGAGGTTTGAGCTGTGGTATTGAGCACTTCAAGTATACATATCTCAAATGTTGCATTACTTCTATTATCATAGATGTTAAACTTTATTATTGAAGGTGCCCTTGGTCCATGGACATTGAGCAGAACAATAATTTCCATTTTGGGACACAATGAGTAGTGGCCAAATTGGGAAGACTCCTCTGTATAGCCTTCAGTAGGGACTGGTAAAGTCAGTCAGAATCAGGAAAAGCTAGATTAGCAGTCCCATAGATTCACAATGTAACAACCAATCACTATATATAGGTTTTCATTCAAAGTATTGATTGAAACAATCTTCTATAGAGCACTGTATGGCAATGTCTTTCTGGAAGATTGGTCAAGCTTTTATTTTCAGTCTATAGTGTACTTAATTTCAATATTAGTACAAACAACTCTAGCCAATCCATGCCACAGAGCAAACTTCCTCAATTGACAACAAATTACTGAGTTGTTTTGGTTCATACTTGGTTTTGGCATCATACAGTATTATTGAGATCTTCTTTGGGTGCAAATAAAGTTGGCTGACTATCATAAATTGTGATATTCTCAATGTTTTCCTGTTTAGGATGATATGAGTTGTTTTCATATATTTGACATCACCAAATAGGCCATAACAACCACTACCATCCATATAAGGAGATTTCAACTACTTTTTAGCAAGTCAAGTTTCGACAGCTCATATAACAATCAATACATATAAGAACATTTTTCCAATATAAAACAACTCTACTATCAACTATACATCATGTTAGTAAGCAAGTAGACTATACAAGCTCCTATATCATATGGATGCATCCACTTGATTGTGGATACATCCATTGGGTGTGAAGTGGATACTACCACTGATGCTCTATGGAGGTATCCAGGGCTCTTTTTGGCATGTTGATGGTTCCAACCAGCAACCTAGTGGTTGCATCCACTTCCGCAGATGGATATATCCACATGGACTGGGTGGTCATACCCAGATACATATGTATGTATCCACAGTGGTATCCCTGGTCACATCCAACTGCTCAGTGTGGATGCAACCAGAAGCTGTCTGCTAGAATATGGTTGTACCCATACATTATCCAATTGCAATCACTATTTTTCAAATCAACAAGCTGTGAGATAGGTAATCTGTATGAAACTGGCTTGCTCAATTTCTTCCAGTATAGGCGCACAGACCTAGTTATGCCAGGCTGCTATCATCCCCAAATGGTGCTGCACTGTACACCTACGGTAGCAAGCTTGTTCCAAGGGTAGTATGCAACTTGCCAGGTCCTTCTAGATTAACCCTCTTCTTGCAGTGAAGGCCTTCCATGGACTCTGGCATGCTTGTAATCCCCTATTGCCATAGTTCTTGGGCAATCAGGAAATCATGAAAAGAAATGCAAAAAGAAGCTGGATAGCAGGGATATAAAACCATCTTCTGTGGTCAACTGGGCTACTTGGCATAGGCTAGTAAAATGGCCCTTTACGGGCCCCAGAATTGCAAGAACGAGCTCAATAGCCAGGTGCATACGTGGATAGGGTTTGCTATAGGCGACTGCTAAGCAGCAGGGCTACTGCTTTACAAACTGAGAATACCCCTACCTGGCAGGGGCCAGCAAAACGGCCCCATGCAGGCCCCAAAATTGCAAAAACGAGTCTGGTCTGCCACGTCGTTCAAGCAGGTGAAGACTCAGACTCGAGCGGATCGCCGCACGCTGGTATTGTATAAGGGCAAGTGGGACTTCATAGGGAGCGGGTATACCCCGGTTTTTGCAACTTCAGTCGATGAGCGACGGTATAAGTCCGAGATCAAGTTGCATAGTCTTCATGAACCCCCGAGATAAGTTGTAGTATGGCCTTTTTATGTAGCATTATGCCTGCAAAAATATGATTATGAATTCTGAAATATAAGCGGCTTGAATTTCCTTTTCGGGCAGATATGGGTTGTTTGTTTGGTGTCTGGCTTGGCACCCGGCATCTCGGCGAGCCGCGCCAGGCGCGAAGGGTAGTATTATAAGTAAGTGCCTTGCGATACAATATTAACCCAATGAATGAATTTTAAAGATAGTGGAAATTGAGGAGAATAAGATAGAGTATAAGAGTGTGATGATATATATAATGGGGCCCGGACCACATATGGGACAACAACCGCTACGGGCCAGAAAAGGAAACTCACGGGGTGGGAAGTCCCACCCACTGCGCAAGGGAGAGGTGGGACATCCCACTGGTTGCGAACATGGGGTGGGACGTCCCACCGTTGATGGCGCTGACGGTGGGAGGTCCCACTGCTGATGGTGGGACCTCCCACGGTGATTAATACCAGGTGGGAGATCCCACCTCTGATGGTGCTGATGGTGGGACCTCCCACCACTGATGGTGGGACATCCCACAGTGATTAATACCAGGTGGGAGATCCCACGTAATGAGATGCGGTGGGATCTCCCACAGGGCAGTGGGAGGTCCCACATGATAAGTGGGAGGTACCACGTTGTCAGTGGGATGTCCCACTGCCCACCAGCATCAGCTTCTCATGTGCCGCACCAACCTTTTGTATTAGACATCCCTTGACTTGTTATATTCAATTATGGTAGGTGATACAATAAAAATGGAAAATAAGAGAAAATAAAGGAGAATACAGAGGAAAAAGACTTTCGTGAAATAGTCAGCGGGGACGTGAAGCTGAATACACCGTACATAGCACCCGAGAACATATTGGAAGCAGGGACGTGAAGCCTGGTAAGCCGTACATAGCGTCAGAAAGCACAAGGACGCGAAGCCCGGTAAGCCGTACGTAGCGTCAGAAAGCACAAGGACGTGAAGCCCAGTAAGCCGTATGTAGCGTCTGCAAGCGTACCAAATGCAAGGACGTGAAGCCCAGTAAGCCATATGTAGCATCTGAAAGCGTACCAAATGCAAGAACATGAAGCCCAGTAAGCCGTATGTAGCATCTGAAAGCGTACGAAATGCAAGGACGCGAAGCCCAGTAAGCCGTATGTAGCATCTGAAAGCGTACAAAATGCAAGGACGCGAAGCCCAGTAAGCCGTATGTAGCATCTGAAAGCGTACAAAATGCAAGGACGCAAAGCCCAGTAAGCCGTATGTAGCTTCTGAAAGCGTACAAAATGCAAGGACGTGACGCCCAGTAAGTCATACGTAGCGTCAGAAAGCACAAGGACGCGAAGCCCAGGTAGTCTGCCGATAGCACAGACACACATAGCTCATGTACAGGCACTCATGAGCATGGAGCACGAGCTACGCAGCAGCTGTACTGCTGAACGCTCATTTTTAAAGCAGTAGTGGGACCTCCCACCTTGCGAAATTGGTCCTGAAATAGGCCCAAAATAGCAATTTTTCCGGCCGGCCTGCGGCCGGTGGGATGTCCCACACCTGCTAAAAAAGGAAATTTTTTGGGCGCCTGCGGCGCGCGGGGAACTCCCACCTAAAAGGTGGGAAGTCCCCCGCAGGTGGGAACTACACCTAAATCTGACCCCTCTAGGGGTCATCTATTACCTTGTAAAATCTACCCCTAATGGTTGCTCAGGTCGGTAGCCTGAAGTGCAGTTATAGCTAACTGCTGAGTCCTGAGATTGCAAAGGCTTCTGGTGGTACACACTATTGTCTCGTGGAGGGTCACAGCAGCAGTTCCAGATAAGCACACCTCGTCTCGTGGAGGGTCACGGCGAGCATTCGATAAAGTCCTCAGTTAAGTTGCTAGAGGCAGGCGGCCGTTACTATTGGAACCTGTGTGCGTTTAGCAGCCTGGTCATATTTCGGTTAGTTGGGCTATTGGAACCTGTACGCGTTTAGCAGTCTGGTCGTAGTCGTTGTTCCCTTGCCTGGCCTGGTCAAGCACCCGTCAGGAAGCCGTTCACGTCCGTGTTAAAGTCGTTGAGACTTGAGCCGGGGAGACTTTCACAACAAAAACATCCTTACACCCGAAACCCCTTGTCTGTGTTTTCGTGTGTTCGCGATTGTTCTTCGGTTGGTAGCTACCTGAAGCTATTGTAATCTCGAACTTAGTTCTACCAAAACTTGTCGAGTCGATACTTGTCCCACTTCAATAAAAGAGAGAATTCATCTTATCTGTATACTTCAGAAGGATCCGAACTCAATCTTAGCACTTTGTACTGGTTGTAGTGAGTTGTGTGTGTGTGTGTGTGTGGGTTTTGTGTTAGAGTCCGCTCTTCGCGAAGTCACCATTCTGCAGCCCTTACTCAGGTGCACCGTTTCATCTGGAGCCCACCGCGAGGGTCCAATTTGAATTTTCACTTGTGGAAAAGCCTCGACCTTGATAGGTTGAAATAGTTCTTCGGAACAGACCGATATCTAAAAAGTAGTTTCCTTTTGGAAAACACTTCGTGGGCACTTTTATAAAAAAATCATAAAAACCCATATTTTCCGTTATCACACTGGCTTGGAGAATTTCTTCAAGTACATCAGGAGATAGCAAGGGGAAAAAGCGTCAGCAGTCAGTCAAATCGACCGCAATCGCCTCTTCTCAGACCACAAAGCGGACTACCAATAATTCCGCAGTTGCTGGATATAGCGACTGGGATCCTGCTGGAAATCCAGAATTAGCGACTGTTACGCAATGCGGTAGAGATAAAGCACGCTCTCAGACCGAGAACCGTATAAACGCGAATTTGGAAATCCAAACTCGTAGAGAATTGTCCGTGCCGCGATCCGCTAGTAGACCTTCGAGTCCACCTGTAGAACCGGTTCAATCTCGAACTACGAGTCCCGAAAATCCTCGCGAACCTACCAGTTCTAGAGGACCCGTGCCGGTTAGCATTTCGAACTCGCAAGCCAACACAACCCCGATTATTCAAACAGCACCAGTGTTAAAAATGGTCATGGATAAATCGAAGCTGCCATATAACTATGGTAGAAATGCCCTTGAATTTGATGGTGCGGACCCAGACACGCTAGAAAAATACCTCGACACTTTAGAGGACATTTTCGATACTGTCAAAGCCACCACAGATGAAGAAAAAAAATACATCGCAATCCGCTATTGCATTGTAGGCACTGCTCGAGAATGGAGCGCTTTCGCTACCTTTGCACCTGGCTCGACTTGGGGGGAGTTTAGAGAAGAAGTGATTCAGAACTACCCTGAGTGCAGAGAAAGTAAAGAGGGATCGTTTGCTTTATTGGAGAAATTGGTGAAGAAAACCAAACGCTCGCGCGTTGGGTTTGAAGACCAGAAAGACTTCATGAGCTTCTCGCAAAAGTTTAGGGCTGAAGTAGATAAACTGATTCACCCGAATGCTCGCATCTCGAACCGCGAGATCACAGCACATTTCCTGGAATGCTGTGAACGTAGCCTAGTGACCGCTATCCGCGACAAGTTACGGAATATGTCACCTGGCAGTTTGCCTTCTAGTATTGCCCTGATTTCTGCAAAGAAAGCAGAGGCAGATGGAACGGCCACTGTCAGCCAGCAGAAACTGCTTGACACAATGAAACACTGGACTAGTAATCGTGACGATCGCTTTCTCTGGACGGATATGCTGGAAATTGCAAGTGAGCTTGTGCAAGATGATGCAGTACCGTTTTATGGTACGGAGACATCTCATGAGACCACTAGAAAGACGGCGGCGAAAACCGTGATGATTCAAGACACTGCAGTGATCTCCAAAAAATTCCTCCGGAAAATAGGCACAGAACTAGGTTGTTCACTTTCCCTGCCAACTTTTACAGGAAGAAAAGCTATAATAAAATGCTGGATTTTTCACCTGAGTTTGTCTTGATGAAAAGGTGCTGTTATACCTGGGGAAAACATGCAGAAAAAGGCTGGCTTTCTTTGTTAGTTTTCCAGCAGGAAACCAATCTGATTTTCCCATGGGAAAAACAATGCCTTTTGTTTCCCTGAGTAAATGATGGCCTCTTTGTCTAGGGCTTTGTGTAGGTAAAAGTCCAACTTTTCCCTCACAATCTCCACCTGTAAAAGACCATCTTTTACTTCAAGAGATGCTGGAAAGATGTCAGTTTCATATAGAATCACATTTTTCCAGCAATCTCTTGAAGTAAAAGATGGTCTTTTACAGGTGGAGATTGTGAGGGAAAAGTTGGACTTTTACCTACACAAAGCCCTAGACAAAGAGGCCATCATTTACTCAGGGAAACAAAAGGCATTGTTTTTCCCATGGGAAAATCAGATTGGTTTCCTGCTGGAAAACTAACAAAGAAAGCCAGCCTTTTTCTGCATGTTTTCCTCAGGTATAACAGCACCTTTTCATCAAGACAAACTCAGGTGAAAAATCCAGCATTTTATTATAGCTTTTCTTCCTGTAAAAGTTGGCAGGGAAAGTGAACAACCTAGTTCTGTGCCTATTTTCCGGAGGAATTTTTTGGAGATCACTGCAGTGAGAGAGAGACTCGAAGAGAGATCCTGAGTTAGTCGACTTAATCGAGGCATCGCTAGCAGCTGGTCTAGATAGATTGGGTGCAGCTCATCACAAGGATATGGTCGATGTGCAAACAAAGATCGCTGAGCTACAAAAAGGGCGACCACCCGTCGCGGAGCCTGCTCCTAGAAGTTGGGGGGAGCCTGAGCGCCCACCTATGAACCGACAGCCGGGGATGTCGCGAGAATGCTTTTATTGTGGGAAGCTTGGCCATTTCATTGCGGAATGCAAGGAAAGACATGACGATATTGACACTGGTGTCATTAAAGTTGTGGATGGCAAGACATTTTTCTATGACGGTAGACCTATTCCAAGGGAGCCCAGAAATAAGCCACAAGCACAGAAAGCAGCGGAGTACAAAGTCAGGCAGTCTATGAATAATAATCTGTTTGCCTATGATTTCTCAGAAACCTATTCATACGAGGTGGAAGAGAATACGCCGGCATATGACTCCAGGGATGATGAAATCCGTACACTGCGCGCAGAAAAAGGGCAGATGAGGGTGATGCTTCAGAGCCAAGGAGAACGAAGCAATAGTACTTCTTCTAGTTCGCGAAGGGCACCTGAACCTAAGGAGATCATATCCAACCCTAAGAAACAGATGCAGCAGTTTTTGGAAGCCCATTGGGATAACAACCATAAGCAATTCATCTTCAACCAGGACGATGCTGGGGAAAGCTCCGAAGTCGAGGGTTTTTAGTCAGTTCGATGAAGGAAGCTCCGCAACGACGGAAGCCTCCGGAGAACGCGCCTGGACCGTCAAAAAACCAACCAGTTGTATTAGTACCTAGAAGGTCACCTAGGGCTGGAAATTCTGAACCGCTAGCGGTGAAGAAGTACCCTGAAAAAGGGGTTCGCGAACCAAGTGGCAAGTCCGCGAACCTAGCAAAAGAAAAACCACGACCTGAGGAGGTTAAATCTAGACTAAGGGCAGCCGTCGAGGAAGTCACAGATTCCGAGGATGATTCCGACCCAGACATAGCGACTGCAAAAAGGGTAGCTTTCGAGCTTCCTTTTAAAGACGTCACACCGTTGGGGGAAGTAACTCGCGAACCGGTACTACCTCGCAAGCCATCAGATAAATTTACGGAGTCACAAAGAGGGCCAGCCAAATCTAAGGCTTATAGCCTGAGATCGCTTCTCGACGAAGTCGCTTCAACTAAAGAGACTTTGGACGGAATCATGGAGATGGTTGTACCCGTGAAATTTAAACATCTGGTGGGCGGTTCTCCTGCCTTACAAAAGGGCCTGAAGTCGCACACGACCAAGACCAGAAGATCACATTCCAATCAGGAGTTGGAAGGTATCTTACTGGCACAGAAGATCATAGACGCAAGTCCGCGAACTGAAGTCACTAGTTCGCGAACCGATGAATTACCATTTATGGTGAAAATCGAGTCTAATGAAGAACTGGACGATGATGCCATAGACATTCATGATCTTCCCTTCGATCAATACATCACGATTTTGACACAACAAGTTGGAAACCTACCAGAAGGAGCTGTGATCGTGGGAGACCCCGTATTACAGTATCTCGAAAGTTTGTCTCCAAATGAAGAACCCAAGCAGGTCTATGTGGCCATGAGTTCTGCATCGCTTCGATGTGTGCATCCCGTTATTAATGGCGAATGCGCAGTTGAGTCAATCTCGGATAGCGGTTCACAAATTGTGTCCATGTCACTATGCCGATCACTGTCATTCCTAGCAATCCATGCATCTATTGCTCTCTATAGTTCCCAAGTACTTGTAGAGTACTCTGAAGGACTTCTCCGCGCGTCGCGGCCTTGAACCCTACTACTTGGTTCATGCCTGTCTAGTGGACTGTGGCCATCCAGTCCCTTGGGTATAGTCATGGTCTCCAAAGTTGTCAAGGCTTTTGTGGGTATTCTCCTGGGTATGGTATCTAGCTTTCGTAGTGTAGTCCAAGTCCTGGGAAGAACTCGTACTTCACTAATAACCGCACAGAGGGCTTAGCAAGCAATATGACAGTCCCCGTTTAGTAGGACCAAGAGCATAAGTACTTGTCTAACCATGATACGGCCTCTAATGGCATGGTCAATACACAATCAGCAGCTCGGAGCTCCGCTCTGACTCTAACTGTATGTCACCGGACAGGGTTCAAGTACCAAGTACTCAGTACTAGTACCGAAGTACTAGCAGTTGTACTGGTTAAGTGATTAATCGCAAAAAGCGACCTGACGAGGGGTCGGCAGATCCGACCCGTATCATCTCCCCTTCACTAAATCTTGACCGTCCTCGGTCAATAGACTTTAGTGGTCTTGGAATGACAATCTTCACAAGACTGTCCTAGTTGTGCCTTTATTGACTTCTAAGTTCTCCAAACTAACCACTTGTTTAGCGGAACTTCAATTTATGGCTTGCGCCAAGTCCAATTTACTAGATGACAGCACTTGCCGAGAAGTCTGATGAACTTCTTCTTCGGCAAGGCTAGAGATCTGCCTCCGTTTCGAGAACTACATCAAGTGATGACGTCATGATCTACTCCGTGAGAGTAGTCTAGAGTCTCAAAGGTATGTTCAACTCCTAATTGGGACTACCTCCCAATTATTTGGTCCTCGGTCCTATTACGTCCTAGAACCTTGCTGCGGGCGGCCGTCCGCGGTTCTGTATTCAATACAGAACCCTGAGCTATTTTTGGTTCAATTGAAGAAGCAGGTACGTTCTGGCTATGTTTTAATTTTGTGGCTGCTGGAATAGTTATATTCCGCAGCCGCACAGCCGCCTCGTTCCTTTCTCTTCAACCACCACCATCTCTGCTCTCTGGTGTCCACCGCCAGGCAGCGCCGCCACTCTTTTCTGCTCTACCCGTCGCCCCTCATGTCCAGCGCGTCCCGCAAACGCAAGGCGCCTTCTGAAGTGTCGCTCATGGACGAAGACCTGTGGCAACACTTTCGCCACTGCCCCGAGATTCAACGCATTATCACGTACTTTCACGACCCCACGGTGAAGAAGGCCAACTTGGGCGTAGCCGAGCAGGCGTACGCGCACTTTTTGGAGGCAGTGGTGCGTTTTAGCACCTCTTCTCCCAAGTTTGGCTAACTCATCGTTTTCAGCGCGCGTACCGCGCTTGGGCCCCAAAATCGAGATTTCCCGAGGTGGAGTCGTTCATTTACACCGCCGCCATGTCGCTGTTCGCGTTCTACACGCGTGTCAAGACGTCCGAGACCCGCAAGCCCTACGAGTTCCGCGCAATGTACTCTGAGCTTTCCAAGCTCGCTCCCAAACACCACCCAGCCACGGTAAGTGTCGTCCTTAGTTTATATCGAGTACTTATGAGTACTCTTTTAAACAGGTCGATCCGCCCACCGCTGCTTTCGTGTTCCCTGAGCTGGACACCGTGGAGGCGTTGCCTTCTCTGCCTCCCCTGGACACTGCGCCTGACTCGTCGCCTCCGCCAGTCCCCCAGGTCAAACGTCCCAAGTTGGAGACCGGCGCACAGTCCTCGCCTGCGGCGTCAGCCCCTCGCCAGGTGCGTTTTAAGTCCCTTTGGGTACTGTTTGAAGTAACTTAGCGACTCTTCCTCTCAGCCTGCGCCCAAGTCCGTGCGCCGACCTGTTCCCATCAAGGCCGCGCCTCGCATTACGCTCTCACCGCGCCCTCCAGCGCCATTGCCACGTCCGCGCCCACTTCCTTCGACGGCAAAGCCCGTCAAGGCCCCAGCCAGGTCTTCCCTTCCAGTGCTTCCGGCCGAGCGCGATCCCCAGTCCGAGGATGATAAATCCCAGGACGGGGCGCAGGACGATGCGGATGCGGAGGCTGACTCTGATGAGGAGGAGGAGGCGCAATTCACTCCTGAGGAGGAACCCGCGGAGGAGCCTGCGAAGCCCGAACCCAGCAAGTCCAAGGGCAAAGGCAAGGCGGCAGCGTCGCGCCCGACACGCCTGCTGCCCGCGCCTTCCCCAGCGCAGCGTCGTAAGTACTACGACACCTCCTTTCTGAGCTTTTGCTGACTCCTTCCTAGCGACTTCCATCGTGGAGCCCCCTGAGGTCCTTCCTCTTGTCGTCAGCAATACGGCTGTGGGAAACGCCTACCACTTCACGCCCGTACGTCTGTCCTAGTCTGAACTTTTCTTTATTTTTCTAGATCTGACTCTTTTTTTTTCCTGCAGGCGATGTTCCCCTGCACTCAGTGCCATGGGACCGGCGAACAGTGCTTCGAGGAAGGCCGTGGGCTCACTTGTCTCCCTTGCAAGACGAAAGGGATCCAGTGCTCTCACTGCCTCACCGGTGTAGCGCACATGTTGCTCCAGCAGCGCGCGGAGACCTTTGCCTCGGGCGGCGCCTCTGGTAAGCTTTTATTTTACTCAGAGATTCCTGCCACTAACTTGCACTTCCCAGCACTTATTGCCCGCTTCTCCGCCATCGCGCAGTCCCGCCGCCACGTCGACCTCTTCCGGGCACTCGCCGCGCACGCCTACGATGACTTCAACCAGTCTCTCCGGCACCTCGCCTTCGTATTCTTCCAAACGAAGGCTGGTGTTACGTCTGAGGAGCTGGCGCAGTACTTTGAGGACCCCAACGACCTCGCCGTCGTGCAGGGCGTCCTTAAACGTCTTCAGGTCTCCCGCGCTGCCCTCTGGGACAAGTTCAAGCCTCGTCTCAGTACTTCTGCGCAGCAGGGCGCGCACTCATCCCCTGGCGGGTTGGTTCCCCGGCAGCACGCTGCCTCCCTCCCTCGGATGACGAGCGACTGGATCGACAGCCCTGACATGCAGGACTTCCTCACCGGCCCGCACGCGTTCACGCCCTCTCTGCCGGCGCACTACGAGGCAACCCATCCGAGTCGTCCTCTCCCTCTGCCGCTGACACCTGCGAGCGACCCTGACCTCTTCGAGGCCCTACAAGAGGCCGTTCCAGCCCTTCCTCGCACACCACCAATGGCGAAGCTCGACGGACCCGAGGAGTCAGCGCCGGCGACGCCTCCACGCGCGCCTCTGCGCGCGCCTCCCACCATTCCTGGGCCGGTTCCTTGGGCCGGTCGTGCGCCACTGCCGCCCCCTGCTTACGCTGGGTACCCGTACTACCCGGGCTACCCACCACCCGGCGTGTATGGTCCACCTGGGTCGCCTGGGGGTTACTACGTGGGCCCGCCGCCACCTGGTCCATCGACCTTGGGGCCATCTCCTTTGTCGGCGCCTCCGGTCACGGCGCCCTCACCCTCGCCGCGCCCACCGCCCTCGCCACGGCCGCCTCAAGAGCTTCCGCGGCCCTCCCCGTCGCCGAAGCCACCGATGGGGCAGCTTGCGCCGGCCACCTTCGAGGAAGCTGCAGGATCTGGGGAGGCGTCGGGAGCTTAGGAGTGCCGCGGACGACTTGGTCGGAGTGCGCGCGCGCAGGCGCTATTTCCTTGGACTTATATATCGATATATCACAGACATTACATCACAACGCTCTCCAATGCCTTTGTTATCATAGTCAACTCCCCTTCTCTTGCTACCTTACTATACTGCTTAGATACTTGATCTTTGTAGCAGAGACTGTAGTAGGAGTTGACTTCCTCAAAATCTAGTATGCTTTTCTTGGTCTTTAACTAGTACTTTAGAGTACTTTTAAGTTCTCGACCCAAGTACAAGACACACAAGACTTCTCGACTTCAAGTTGAACCGTGTGAAGATAGTCACGTGACCGCGAGACGCTAGACTTTGAAATAAATTCCCAAAGTTCGTTGTCTTATGTAGTCCTGAATCCAATCATAGTCCTACCAATTGCTTGGTCGGACTGAGACGACTCGTTTTATCGTTTCAAATTCTTTTACACACGCATCCTACTTCTTGGCGGTAGCCGGGACAACTTGTGTTCCGGTTTCCACTTCCCATTCCCAAATAGTCCTGTTCTCAGTTGTAGATAACTGTCCGCAAGTAGCTAGTACTTGTTTTGACTTGAAATCAACTACTTTTATCATTCTAGACTTGTCCTGAGAACTTTTGACTAGTTCTGAGTACATCTGGTAGGTCCTTGACGGGCGTTCCTAGTAGTCTAGACCACATCAAAGTTCTATGATCTGCGTTTTGACACGCTTCTCATGACGTCTGACAGGCTCGGTTACTAAACGATCAGTTCAGTTTGCCGATATGACACCGATCAACTATTTGGCCAAGTCTTTCCGGCCCATATTTAGCACTTCCGGATAGTATATCCGAAAAAGCTCGTATGGCCCTTAGACAATGTTCCGCAAAGTCCACATGGCTCGACATGTGTTCCGTGGCTGTCCACCCTCTCCCCCCCACTAAAAATTCGACGCTTACGCAGCGACTACTTTTTATTGGTTGGAACGACGCGGACTTGGCACAGAGGTATGTTTCGTCGCCACATGAGACTTCTTCAAAGTTCTCCCTAGGACTCCGTCATGGCGGACATCATCCCCGACTTTAGGTTCTTAAACCTTGTCGGTCGACTGAGGAACTTTAGAACCACTTGTCGACTCATGGCTCCCTTCCCCGCTCTCGACACGGTCTGCGTCCAGCTCCACGCCTCGACCACCGACCTCAAGAACATCCTTGACACTCCTGTCAGTTCCGTCGTTAAGATCCACATCGCCGAGCAAGCTCTCAAGGATGCGGTGAGTACTTTCGTTCAAGCACTTCCTCGCACGTCCTGATTACTCTCTCGCCGGGTCTAGGCGAACGCTCTCCCCTTTGCTGGTGGACTCAGCAGTCGTGCTGAGGCCAGGGAAGACGTCCAGAGTGTTATTGGCGCAGTCGCTCGACTCGTCTTGGACTTCCCGACCTATGTCCCCTCCAAGTTTCACCACGACCAGGCGCTACTCCTCAGCTCTTCTTTGATCAAGAACGTTGAGAAGAAGCGTCTACTTCGCGCGGAGAAGAAGAAGGACGTGGCGCGCAAAAAACAAGTGCACCCTTATAGTTCTCCTCTCCTGTCCTGAATTAACTTGGGGTTCGTCTTAGGAGTCGTCCGTTACTCTTCCTGGGGACGAGGACAACTCCGACATCGAGGAGATGAGTATGTCCATGGACGTCGACCCGCAAACCCCAGCTAACAAGGTAGAGCTTATACCTGTTGCTGAGTATTTGGAGATGATCCATAAACTTCTCTCTCTTCAGATAGCCCCAACGGTCGGTTCCTTCCTCTTCGGCAGTATCCCTGCTCAGCCTCTCCCCCCGAACCTTAACTTCAACAAGGTCTCCAAGGGTGCCGATGCGGTTGCCAAAGCGAAGGCCTCGGCCGAGGCCTCTGTCGGTAGTTCTCTCGAACCCTCGCCTGAGATCTCCGAGGCCAGGAAGAAGGAAAAAGTACGTCTCCATACTTCTTCTGACTTCTCTGTACTCATACGTTCTCCTTCATAGATGGCTGCGCGCTCCGAAGCGGTACGACTTCCTTACAAGTCCGTGCCGTCGCTTGACCTTCGTTCCAACGCCTATAAGAAGGCCGTCAAGTACGATAGAAAGTCCCACTCCGATAGTCGCAAGCAACCTCGTAGCCTCTATGGATATCTCTCGGACCACGAGGATGGTCTTTGTGCGTCTTAACCCTTTATCGCCTCTATTGCTCTCCCACTGAACGTGGTCGTGTTTTATAGTCAGCTCTGGGCCCGTGGTGCACTCCGACAGTCCTGTTGTCCATACCGAAGTCATCCTTACAGCTAAGGCTCTCACCAAGCTCTTTCTGAAGTCTTCGGACCCGATGTCGTTGTTTACACAACGCGAGGACGAGCTCCAGAACGAGATCCAGAAGTGCAACCATCGCATTCGCCACTTTCTCCAGTTGCGTGACAACTTCGTTACTGCGCACAAGGATCTCCGCCACGAGTACGAGTCTGTCATGAATGACGACGACTATCGCCCCGCTCCGGCCAAACGCCAGGTGAGTCCTTTTTACGCTCTTCTCATCTACTAGTCTAAAGTTCTCCCGCAGACTTCTCTCGAGGTCTAAACACGCTCTTTAAGAACTTTTTCTCACTCTGGCGCTTCAACAGCGCCCTATCCGTGCTTCAACTGCACATTTTTATCACTCTCGTTCTGTCCGCGTCCTATATAGTAGTAGCATGTCAATGATTATTGTTCCCGCTCATCCCGTTCTTCCGTTAAGAAGTAGGCTACTTGTTGGTACGCTTCCTTGCGAGCAACTGAAGAAGTCTCGTCGAGGTATCGAGGCACCGTTCTTACCTCGAGTCAAGTAGTCAGCGTAAGTTGCGTAACAGCTGTTGCCGTCCAATCACGGTGACTTTTATACTTGGACAACCACCGCAACCAACCAACGGCTAAAAGTTCACCGCCTTGTCCTCGTTGCTCATAAAGTAACGGACTATCTGTACCGAAATGTTACGCAGAATGGATGAGACTTGCTCGCTTGCTGCTTATATTGAAGTCTTTGGACGACAAGTAAGCAATGTCTTACCATGTCCAAAGTTTGGCTTACTAGACAATCACTCGACGACGTATACAAACAACATCACAGATAATGTTCATTTCAAAGACGTAGCAAAGTTACATGTGTTGGAAAGGGATGGTACGAGTCAGGGGTGGGGAGGGGAGGGGTGAACAGTAACAAACGAGACGAGAAAAACAGTCATACAGTGCGGGCGGGACGAGGCTGCGAGTTTACGTGGCGAAAGGCTTGAAAGAAAGAGCTCTGAGCCACACGTATTGAGAAACGGGAGAGAGAGAGAGAGAGAGAGAGAGGACTAGACATACCTGGGAGAGAAGTCGACGATCCAGTGCCTAAACGTCAAGGTTGTTCTCAGTCAGTAGGAAGATACGAAGCAGAAGATGGAGAACGAACCAGGGCAGCGATTCACCAGTCAAGACATCCACCAGCTCCGTCGACAAGCACACGACGAACACAAATCGGAGAGAATGAAAGAGAGAGGGAGCCGAGACGACGTCGAAGGAACAGACGAAGCGTGCAATCCGCCAAAGAACTAAACAACAAAGATTGTCAGTTACTAGCATAAGGGATAGAAAGAAAAGGGTACGAACGATGGGCAGCGAATCGAGAAGCAAGACACGCGTCTGGACCAACGAGACAAGAAGCAGATAGAAAAGGCCGGTCGGGGAAGAAGAAAAAAACAGAAGACGAGGAGAAAGGACAGTGGGGGGGGGAGGGGGGGAACGTCGAGGACGAAGCTCGGATGTTGCTTGCGCTCAGTCGAGGGTGTAGGTGATGCCGCAGAACTCGGCGTGGGGATACTGGACGAGGATCTGCTCGATGACCCACCAGAGGGGCGTCCCGTAGGTGACGTGATTATTCATGCCTCGGGGCATTCCTGAGTGCAGGATGGCGAGCCCGTCGCCAGAGCCCGTGAAGATAAGAGACCCAGAGTCACCATGGTCCGAAAAGTCGACAGAATTCTTGCCATAGTTATAGACGACCACGTCCCTGGACTCGAGTCCAAGGTCGGTGCAGGTATAAGCCTCCATGCCGGAATAGCGACCCAATGTGAGCTTAGTCGTGCCACCGTACTTGGCGACGATGTAAAGGGGGTCACCGTTCCTGTCCTCCGTGTCGGGACTGTTGACGAGGCGGCGAGGCAGAGCGCGAGTGATGGGGAGCTGGAGGTCGGCTGGGATCTTCCTGTTCTCGCGAACGGTAGCGATGGGCCAGAAGAGATCCTCGAGTTTACCGACGCTGTATTGGTTTCCTGGAGAGTTGAATGTTAGTAAGCGAAATTGGAATGAAGGGGATGGAACGCACCCAGGTCTACGATGTTACGCTCAAAATTTTCAAGCTTCTCCCCATTGACGACGAATGCGGCGATATCGCGAGTGTAGTTGCGATCGTCAACCCTGACGGAGATCTCGGGAGCCCAGTCGACTTCACCGAGCCTGCGGCCGTTGATATCCTGCCAGTTGGCTTGGACTTCTTCGAAGAACGCCTGGAGAGTGGCGTTGTCTTCGTTCTGGGCGTCCAAGGCGGTCTGCTTGCGTCCCAGGGCCGTGCTGTTCGCCCCGCCCGACTTCAACTTCAAGGCCTCTAATTCTCCGGCAAGTCTGATGGCATCGCGGAACCCGGTGTTGACGGCGTCTTCGATCTCGACGACGGCACGAGCGAGACGACGTTCACCACAGACAAGGATATGCTGAGGGTCGGCCACGTCCAACTCGTAAGGGGTGGTCGTGTCGACGGAGGCGACGTGTTTGTTGGTGAGGGCGAGGATTCTATCACTGGCGTCGCCGTTGCTGGCCTTCATCTCCCGGAACAGGAGCGTGAGAGTGCCCTGCGCATCATCGGACTGCCTGGCGATGGGGATGCCGAGGCCAGTGTTAAAGGGGTGGTTGAGGCCGAATATGGGACTGGTGTTGTCCTCGACACTCATCAGAGGCGGGCCGACCAGCCTTTCGACCGACCCTTCGTACCACTCGACGGTGACATTGTCGATCTGGGATTCAGCGAGGATGTTAAGGATATCGGGCGTGGCATCGTGAACAGCCTCGGCGCTGGTGGTGTCGGGACGAACCGCGATCCATACCACGACTGGGCCCAAAGTTTCCTCCTTGCCATCCTCGACGGTCGAGAAGCGCACTGTCTTCAGCGCAGAGTACTTAAGGCCATGGGCCTTCATCGACGCTAGGATCTGAGGAGCGACAGTACCCCACACAGCGTTAAGCGGCGTATCGAAGACACCATGGGCAATTTTCTGGGGGATTTTGAAGAAGCGGTCGCCAAGCGCGGGGAGGGGGAAGGGGTTGGACTCGAAATCGGAACGCCACATGAGTTTGGGAGGGTTGCCGGAAATGCCATGGTACCAGTAGGTCATCTCGAACTTGGAGATCAGTGCGGGGGAGACGATGGTGAGGGCTTCTGAGTCGTTACTGAGCTGGGAGTAGAGGGTATCGGCCTCGCTGGGTGGGAGAGGCGGGAAACGTAGGAGAGCCCACAGTGTCTTGTGGGGGAGCCTGGGGTGCGTATCTGCGATTGATACAGTCGATCATGAAGCAGGTCGAGGCTGGAAAGGCAAAAGGATGTGAGTACGTGGGAACTGAAACGCGCAAGAAAGAAGACGAAGAGACTTACAGCCAAGGTTCGTGGGATCAGCCCTCACTTTATCAACCATGTCTCTGACACCCTGAGCAACGTCTACAAGGTGGACGGACAGTCATAAGTGGGAGATGAATGTGTGTAATGACGAAGCAGCTCACTTGGGCCCAAGAACGCGAGGGTTCTGGCCTCTTCCTCGGTCAGGTCGACGATCTCTGCGGGAAATACTCAGCACTGGTAACGAAGAGGAACGACGGGCTTCACTTACTCTTGTTACGATAAGCAGGATCCATTGCGGCAAAAAAAAACAGTTCACGAGAGGTGGTAGTAAGAAAGCGTAAGTGAGTAACTTGTCGATGGGGGACGAGTTGGGGAGAGATGGGAAAACGCGAAGAGGGTATGACCTTCGAGTGAGCCAGTTGAAGTCTGTGTGAATATCTAACGATCTCACACTGCCTCGCTTTGGGGGCGTGTGTCTCATGATCCGTCCGGTGTGGTGTTTCGATCCCACACTGCCTCGCTTCTATCAATCTGTCATGATCCGTCCGTCCATTCGTCCTGGTGATATCAAATGCCCGGTGATAGGTATCAAAATGCCCGTTTTGGGGTTATTTGGGCAAGGAGGCGAGGCTCTGTTCCATTCAGTTGGCGCAGCTAATGCACCCACGGATACACTTGGTAGTAAAGCGGCGAAGAATGCTCGAGATTCCCTGGTGAACGTTCGCTTCGAAGTGAACGTTGGTGTAGGTCGTCCTGGCTGCTCGATGCTAAGATGGATGATGACTAACTACATGCTGCTGCCAAACACGACCAAACCCCCCCTGGCCCGATCCTCCTACCACATGTGCCCACCGCGACATGGCGGCGTCCACGCCGCCCTGCGCCTCTACTGCCCCCACTCCTCCGATCCCTCCTCCAGGTCGCGCCCAATCTCCTCTACGCGCCACCGCTCTACCTCCGCAATCTCAGCTGCCCTCAATGCCGCCACCGCGGCTGCCTCCGCCTCTCCCGCCTTCCCTGCATCGCTGCGTACGCGCTCCATGAACGCCGCCTGCGCAATCGCTAGCGGGGTCCCCTCCCTCGCGCTGTAGGGCCGTAGACGCCGGGAGCTGAATGTACCGTCCATAGCAATGCCATGGATTGTCTCCAGCTCGTATGAATTGAGGATGCGCGCGGCGACGCGGTGCGGCTCGGACCAGCGAACGGTGAGCTTCCGGTCGTTGCTCATGGTGTGCGTGAGGTCGCTCCGGTAGACCTGCACGAGCTCTCCACGCTCAAAAGTGACGACTCCGGCGCGCGATGCCAATACCTTGCGGTCGAAGGCCGCCTTGCGACCCATCGCGTAAGCGACGCGATTGGAGTAACCGTCGAGCCGCTGCTGCTCGACGTACGCCATGTGCACCGCCGCGTCTGTGGCAGTCAGCGCCGTCGCCGCCATCTCGACCGGCGTCGGGGGCGTATTGACCACCTTGCCAAACAGAAGCTCCTTCGGAGAGAACTTCACGGAGGGGAGGAGCCGCATGTTCATGATTAGGATGGCCTCGTCAAAGTGGTCAGGCCAGTTGTTCGGTAAGGTATCTTTTGTTACCGATCGCCACGCGTCTTCCCCCACGTCCGGAGCGCACAGCCGCGCGAGGATGTATATCAAGATCCTATTCGCGCCCTCCACTAGGCCGTTGATCCATGGTGAGTACGCCGCTACCAGCTGAGCTTTGATGTTGCGCGCGTCGCAAAAATGCTGAACCTGCTTGTTTTTGAAGTGTCGTCCCTGGTCGGACTGGAACGTTTCCATCGGGAGGAAGTTATCGCATATGTCCCCGAGCGCGCCCGTCGTTGTCTCCGCCGACCCGGCCACGGTATACTTGTACCCCCACACATGCTGGGTGAAAGTGTCGACGTACAAGCCGACGTTTTTGAAGCCGCCATTCCCCTCCGGCAGGGAAAGGTAGTCTCCGACGACGAGCTCAAACGGATGCCGACGCAGCACTGGATCCATAAGTGAGTGCAGGTTAGCGGGCCCAAAGCCTTTGCACTTTGCGCAGTCCGCGATCGCGCTGACGATCGACTCGTCCAGCCGCGGACTATGATACTTGTCCATGAGCGCCAACTTCACGCTGTCGCGGTGGAAGTGGCCGCCGTTGGCATGCACCTCCGCCGCGCGCACCCGCGCTTCCGCGCGCGTGATGCACTCGCGGCGCGACTTAGCCCTTGTGGGCACGCCACCCCCGAGACGCCAGTTTACCTCCTTCGATGAAGTACTGTGTAGCGCGGTGGCGCGCACGCTTCCGCTGCTTCATGCTCGACCCAAAGTCGAGCTCGAGGATCGCGTCGATGACCTCCAGGTAGATAGGCTCCTCCTTGAAGCGCTCCCGCAGCGCCGACGCGCCTTCCGGAACTGCCATTACCAGGTATGTGTCGTCTTCCTCTCCCACAAGGAAGACGTCGTTGACGATTCCCGCCCTGCTCTCCCAGTCTGGGGAGACCGTCCACTCGCTACCGTCCCCTTTCGTCTTCGGCCTCCCTTCGTCGGCCCTGCTCAGCGCGTCCGCGACGGCGTTCGTCGTGCCCTTGATGTGCTCGGCGCCCACGATCTTGTAGCCCATGATACCATCGCGCCATCGTGTATGTGTCACGTTGAGCTTATCGTTGACCATTATATCGCGCAAAGCTTGACAGTCTGTTTCTAGCTTGATCGGTTGGCCCCAGACAATGTCGGAAAACTTGTCCAGGGTATACTTGAGTGCGGCGAACTCCAGCAAATGAGGCTGATATCGTTCCTCAGCAGGTGACGTCCGCTTTGACGCGAACGCGATGGGGTGTCTCCGTACGACAACCTTGCCGCCCGGCAAGACCGTGCGCATCTTCTGCGACAGAACGCCTGCGAACGCGTCCTTGCTCCCATCCGTAGTGACGATAAACGGGAAGTCGTTCACTGTCTCAAAGCGAGGAGCCTGCAAGACGGGGTCAGAAACCATAACCCGCTTCAAGTTGATGAAACAGCGCCAGTGCTTCTCCTTCCACACGGGCGCGAGCTTGAAGTTCTTCATCGTCGTCCGGAAGACTTGCTTCTTCGCGCCCGCAGGCACTTCGGCCAACTTGACCAAGTCGCGAAGCGGCTTCTCGACCTTGGCGTAATCCCGCACTAGATCACGGAAGTAAGACGTTAGCCCTAGAAACGCGTGGAGGTTCAGCGCATCTTCCGGCTGCTTCCACCGCACGATCGCCGTGACCTTTGCCGCGTCCGGCGCCACACCCCTCGGGCCCACTGTTGCCCCCGCAAACACCGTCTCTGTCATGAAAAGCTTTGTCTTCGTCGCCGACAGCGACAGGCTCTCGGCTCGGAAGCGATCGAAGACCATGGTGAGCTTGCCAATCATCTGCTCGAAACTGTCCGCCGCTGACCCGCCGTCATCCACGAAGAGCTCCATGACCTCTTTGGCAAGTAGATCGTGCAACTTCTGCGCGCACATGTGGCCGAACTCCGTGGGCGCGTCCGTTAGCCCGAACGGCATGCGCATGTACGCGTAGTACCCTTTGCCAGGTACGAACATCACGATATATGGCTGGACGTCCTCGTGGATTGGTATGGCAAAGAATCCCGAGGCGAAGTCGAAGACCGAGATGTATCGGTGGCCCGACAGCCGCCGCTGTTTGTCGCGTATGTCACCCTGAGGTACCGGGACGACCTTCAGCAGCTCGTTGAGCTCGTGAAAATTCTGGCAGATCCGCCACTTTGGGGCGACCGACTTCCCCTGGTCTGCTTGCGGCGCATCTTGCGGCGGTAAGTCAGTCATACACCGGCTTCAATCCTGCACGTACACATTCCTCATTGAGGACGTGCTTCAGCTCGTCTTGCGTCAGTCCGCCCCCATCGTGCTCCTTCTGCGCGAGCTTGATCGGTGATACACATTTGACGTCCCGTGGATGAATTCGGCGGATGATCTTTGCGGCCTCCATGATGTCGACCTGCTGATGCAAGTACTCCGTCTGCGGCTGCGTTACTGGCCGCTGGTGGACCTTCGTACTGAATGTGCGGTCCTCCGGGATCTTCGGTGCATACATAGCACCCTTCATCGGACAGACCTCACTGACCGCCAGCGCAAAGATGTCGGCGTAGCTCGCAATGAGCGCCGTCACCTCCGCCCTCTGCTCGTTCGTGAGGTCTGCGCCGAGCTCCACGAGCCGCAGGATCTCCGCGACACGAGCGGGGTTAAACGGCTCTGTAGCTCTCGTGTATATCGATGCAGGCGCAACAGGCGTGTACGCGTCGGTGTCGTATATCTCTGCGTCATATGTGCCGCTGGGATCGTGGTCAGTTGCGAGGTTCCCGACAAGTACAGCTGAGTCGTTGAGTACTCCCCTGACAGGGGCTGCGCCGGCCCCTGCTGAGATTGCGCGCGTGGATGGCGTCCCATCCTGCTTCACTGTCTCCTCCGTTACCCGCTCTCCTGCCCACCGCGTGCTTTGCACAGTCGCTTCTGGAACATTGTGGTCAGCACCCTTCGATGGCCCCTTTAAGACGACATCTGGTACTTTCCTCACGGGGGTCGCGCGAGCCCCCGGTGAGTTTGCGCGCTCGTGCTGCCCTTCAGGCTGCACGTCCACCATCTCCTGTTCCGAAAAGCGCTCCGCCAGCGTATCTCCCCCCGGTACCACCTCCTGCCTTTCCTCCTCCTCCGCTACCGCGGCTGCTTGCGTAGGCTCAACCCGGACACCTGGATCGGACATGGTGTCAAATACGTCTTGTACGGGCAAGTTTTTTGAAGGTACGTGCCCCGTGGGGGCCCCCGCGAACGAAAGGACCCCCTCGAAGGCCTCAGGCACGCCGGCCGCTGTAGCCGGCTTCGTCCTACTCGCAAGTACCGTCGCTTTCTTGCGCTTGACCCGAGCACGACCTGAATCTCGCTTCTTGTCAGATATGTTTGGTCCCAATGATACTTTTGGAAGTACGTGCCCCGCGGGGGTCTTCGCGGACGAAGGAACCCCCTTGAAGGCATCAGGCGCGCCGGCCACTGTAGCCGGCTTGATATGCGTCGTGACTCGCTGGTTTGAGAGCGAGGCCTTCACACCGTCGACCTCGATCTCGACGACGTCCCGCGCGTAGTCGTGCACCGCCCCGAACGCTGCTTGAAGCGGCTTCCCAAACAGGAACGACCACCCCCCCCCGCTGTCGAAGATTTCGAATGTGCCTTCGCGCCGGACGCCCCCTACGGTGATGGAGCCGACCCACGCCCCTTCCGAAGGGACCCGCGCCCCATTCGCCATGCGCAACACCTTCCGCGACGGCCTTTTCTCCCCCAGGCGGTGCTTATTCTTCCTCCAGACCTCGAGATCCATCGCGCCCACCAATGCACCTCCGTCCCAGAGCGCCTTCACTCGTACATTCTCCCCATGCGGCCCCTGGATGATGATCCAGTACTCGAAAGGCTCACACCTTTTTTCTCCCCCGGCCCCCACTTCATACAGGTCAACGACTTCACATTGCTCGTTAAAAACAACATCCGCGTTCCGTACAGTAGGGCAGCCGGGGTGCTCCTCCGACCCCGCATCCCGGACCGTCCGTTTGGTCTCTACTCGGACGGCCCCTCCCCAAAATCCGCCTCATCTTCGTCCGGCTCCGCAAAGTCAATCCAGGCGAGATCGTCCTCGAGGACGGCGTTGACGGCGACGGGGCGTCGCACCGACAAGTACTTGCTGCATATGCTCCGGAACGTGCCCTCCCTGTTTGGTATGTGGGGACCGGGACAGTCCACGCGTGTGTGGCGCGGGCTGGTGACCTTCCCGCAACGATAGCACTCCCCCGAGCACGGCGGCGCAGTGCCCGGGCTGAGCGGGTATCCGCTGTGCTCCAAGAGCACCTTCTTGTTCCCATGGATCCGCTCCCAGCCGGCAATGCGCCGCTCGTACTCCGCGCGTCCCGCTGCGTCGTCCTGCAGCATCGACCCTCTGAGTTTGGCGACGATCTTTCTGAGAGTCACCAGAGCCTCCTCCGACAAGCCTGCGGGCGGCGTGAAGAGGTTTCCCTGCCCGCCACCTCCTGCAAACGGGTTCGCGCCACCCTGTGCTCTCGCTGGCAACGGCGCGGTAGCTGCCCGCGGCGTCGCAATCCCCGTGCGCGACAGCTGCGCCGACACCTTGCTCACGGGCGTCAAAGGTGTTGCACGGGCCTTCAGATCGGCGACGTCGCGCGCCATTTGCTGTGCCTTCTTCGCTTTGACGACCCCATCGCGGATGTGCGTACGGTCGACGGCCTTGATCGCAGCGGTGTAAGTCACCCAGGTTGCTTGCGTCGCCGGCACCTTATCGCGGATGACCTCCGGCAGCGCGTCGCGCGACTGCCAGATGCCGCTGGTGGTGTCCGCGATCCCCGCGAGCCGCGCAATTGCCAGCAACCTGCTCGCGTAGTGGATGTGCGCGAAGACGTCCGAGCCGCCGACGTTGACCGTGGTGTCGAGCTCGGCGAGCGTTAGCTTCATCCCCGCGAGCTCCCGTTCCCACTCCTGCGGGGTACGCTCCGCCTTCTCTGGGCCGGGAAAGCGCGTGTGGAACGCGACCTCCAGTGCCTGCCACGTCACCACCGCGTTGGCACCGGTTTGGAGGTCCCGGAACCACTTCTCGGCGGGGGAGTCCTCTACGAGGTAGTCGGGGAATGCGTCGATCTTGCTGCCGTTGGGGTTTGGGGCGTTGTCGGTCCCCAGATCGCGCATGTGTGCTCGGAATTTTTTGATGAATGTGGCGGGGGTAACCGCGGTGGATTCGGCGCTCGCGGGCTCGCCTGCGAACATCGGCACGATCTCTGCTGACATTGGAATGCGGGTGCGAAGTGGTGGCGGTGGTGGGGTCTGCGGCAGTGTCTGTGGTAAGGCGGTGATGCGCGCAAGCTCGGGCTCGGTGAATGTCGGAAGTTCGTCGTTAGAAGATTGCGACAGAGTCTGCGATCGCGTCGACGGGGACCGTGTGTGCGGCGGCGGGGTACGATAGGTGTGGTAATCCACTGCTTCGGTGGACGCTATACTTGGCTCTGTGCTGATAAATTTTCCTCTGTGGTCTCGTGGTCTCGGGGTCTGCGACTTTCTGGGTGCCAGAGTTCTCGTTCGCGGTGTTCTCGTACTCGGGGTAGAATCCTGCTCCAATCACCAAAATGGTGTAGGTCGTCCTGGCTGCTCGATGCTAAGATGGATGATGACTAACTACATGCTGCTGCCAAACACGACCAAACCCCCCCTGGCCCGATCCTCCTACCACAACGTGTTTCTATTCCCGTTCACACAGCATGCTGATAGATCAAAGTTAGTCTAAGATCTCGAACGTGTCATGCGGTATCCACGGACGGAGCATAGCTCATCGCCTTCATCATGACCCCCAAAATATGTTTCCATTCCGTTCACACAGCATGCTGATGGATCTTGAACGTACTATGCGGTATCCACGGACGGAGCATAGCTTATCACCTTCATCATAACCCTTAAAATATGTTTCTATTCTGTTCACACAGCATGCTGATAGATCTCGAACGTACCATGCGGTATCCACGGACGGAGCATAGCTCATCGCCTTCATCATGACCCCCAAAATATGTTTCCATTCCGTTCACACAGCATGCTGATGGATCTCGAACGTGTCATGCGGTATCCACGGACGGAGCATAGCTTATCGCATGTCATGCGGTGTTCACGGACGGAGCATGTGCCCTGGTTGTCAGGGGAGCCCCCGCTCCGACCCCCGTTCCGGTTCCGGTTCCGGCTCCGGTCTCCGCTCCGACCCCCGACCCCGCCTTCGCTCCGACCTCCGCCCCCGTCCCCGTTCCCTCCGCCGCCCCCCCCCCGTCGCTCCCTCCGCCCCCGCTCGCCCGCTCCCGCGACCCCGCCGGAACTCTGGTTCCGGATACCACGTGGCCTGTGACCGCGCACGGGACCTATGCACGTCACTCCGGTTGCTCCGATCACCTCGCTCATCCCGTCCTTCCGTTAAGAAGTACGCTACTTGTTGGTACGCTTCGACCGTCTCGGGCCTTCGTCCTCCTTGTCAGAGTCCGATTCCCACGGTTGAACTTCATCCTGATCCTGAACTTCTTCCTCATCTGAGGACTCTGATTCCTCAAAGTCCTTTGGAATCGTATGCAACTTCATCTTTCCAAACTGTACGTCTGGTCCAACGTAAGGTTTATTGCGCTTTGGCAAGTCTCGGACTAGTTCTGCGAGAGCCTCCGGACTCATATCGATCAACTTATGGATGTCCTGCGGGATGGCTACGCTATGCCGCGCTTCATAGGGTATAACCCTGAAGGCTGCTATGTGGTCATGTAGCATGGCTCCATTCATTTCAGCGATTAGATAGGCACCTCCCTGAGTTCTTCTGATTACAATCATAGGACCCAAGTAACGCGCTTCCATCTTCGAGTCCAAGGACTTCTCTACACGAGTATTCCTGACTAGTACCAATCTTCCAGGTTTGAAGTCGTAGTTCACAATCGTATGTTCGTGATATCTCTCATACTTTCTCACAGCAACTCGCTTTGCGTGATCTACTCGTGATCTCATTAGTTCAATGTGACTAGCATGTTTGGCCAGCGCCTGGGCGCGTAAACCAATCAGCTCAGAGTCCGTAAGAACTCTGCCAGGCATCTCTACCAACCAGGTGGCTTCCTCGATGTCCAACGGAAGTACTGGATGTACTCCTGTCGCCATGAAGAACGGCGAACAACCAAGTCCTTTCCGGACTGTGATTCTCTCTGCCCACAAGTACTGCGGCCAGAAGTAGTACCACTTTTTAGTGTTCCCTCCTGTTGCTTTGAATAGTATTTGCCTAGTGCCAAAATGACCATTTTCCACTTTGCCATTGGCCTGAGAGTTGTACGGCGAAATCTGAATATTCGGAATGCCGTACTTCTCCTTCAACCATTCTACTGCTGCCTTGAACTGCTTCGCATTGTCCGTAATAATCTGCGACGGACAACCCCACCGACATATAATGTCTTCTAGCAGGAACATTCCAAGGGCTTTTGCCGTGTCAGACTTCAATGGTCGACCTTCAATCCAGCTGGTCAACGAATCTCGTGCCGCAACTGCTTTGTCGTGCCCATTACTGACTTCTCCCATCATCATCACATCGGTATGGATTACTTGGAAGACACTGGGTGTATGCGTAACTACCGGAGGTATGCGCAGCAAGGTTTTCTGTCGTTCTTGGCATAACTGGCAAGTCCGAACATACCAACTGACATCTCTTTCGTACTCTGGCCACCAAAACCGAAGTCCTATCAGTTCTTTAGTCGCAAAGAACCCGCGGTGTCCCAGGCTGTCGTGAGACGCCCTGAGCATGTACATGCGATGTTCTTTGTCAACTACTAGCTGCGAGGCTGGTCCTAGCGACTTTCTATACAACCTCCCCTCTTTCAAAAAGAAGTGTGAGGCCCACCTCATCCAAGTTCTCATATTCTTCTCTGATATTCCTCTAGGCCTGATCAGAGTATTCTCCAACCATTCCTTGAGTACTATCAGTCACTCGTCCTGGTTCTTCGCGCTGTCCGTCCTGTGGGTTTCCACATAGGGCTCGCGCTTCTCAGGATTCCACTTCAACTCCAAGTCTGGAATCAAAGGTTCCGTCGACTGCACATACTGCGGGACTACTTCTCCAGCGACCTCATAAGCTGCATTCCGGTGCGCACCGATCAGAGACTCTGTTAAGTACGCATCCTGGGTTTCCTGCCAAAACTGGTTGACATCTATTGCAAGCTTCTCGGTTTGAATGTATCCGCCCCTTGTATCAATCGTGTGCTTAAAGTCCTCGAAGTCCAATGGCTGAGGCCCGGTTTCATCAACGTCCTCATGGTCCAAAGGCGGCTCGTTTATATCCCAGCCTTCCTCCGAGTTCGGAAATACTTCGTCTCCCGGGTGAGGATCTCTACGAGAGAGTCCGTCCGGAGCGAAAGTAGCTCCTGGCACATGCTTCAACTCAAAGTGGAACATCAAGATCTTTTCAATCCATCTGTTTATAGTAAGTAGCATTAGGACCCATTCCTGGGTTCTTCAGCATCCCCTTTATGTACAGTGCGTCGGTCTCGACTACTAGCTTCCTAACACCAAAGATCCAATAGTACATGGCTTCTAGTGCTCTCATCAAGCCAAACAACTCCCGCTTTGGTTGAGAGTAGTTCACTTCTCTCTCGTTCAAGGTGATGGACGCGAAACGGGCGTAGTACTTTTTGGTAGGGTCGTCTGGATCTACCTGATAGATAATAATCCCGACTGCCCTCCAAGAAGTGTCCACTTGAATGCAGACATCTGAGTCCCAAGCATAATTGATTGGTCTCAGTGCCGGACAATCCTTCAACGCCTCTCGCACATCCGCCTGAGCTTTGTCCTGTGCATCTCCCCACACAAACGGTACATCTTTCCTGGTGAGGTCGTTTATAGGCTCTAAGATTTTTGCATAGTTCTTTATAAACGAACGCGGCACCCCAACTGTTCCTAGGTATGACTTCACTTGCAAAAAATTCGCCAGCTTCCCCCAGTTGTTGATGACTTTAATGCGATCGGGGTCCGCAATTCTCCCTTCATACGTGCAAATGTGACCTACCACAGCAAAGGTCCCTTTGCACAATATGGCCTTTTTACCAGAGAAAGTTCCCCCTGCACAGATCATACGACTGACAACTCTGTTCAAGTTCTGAAAGTGTTCCCAGACGAATCGTCTAATGCCAGAGTTCTCCGCAATTCTCTCGTAATCTCCGTCCGGCGTCTCATACCTCGTCTCAGGTCCTCGGACTGGACAGTCATCGATGTACGGCCAACACACATGCAGTATTTCGTCCTGAAGGATGTATGTAACATCGTCATGGAATATAGGTACCGAGTTCGTCCACCCCATTGGTAGTTTTACCAGGCGCAGAGCGCCATAAGGAGTTTGGAACGTAGTGTAGTCTCTCGAGGTCTCTGCAAGATCTCGGTTGTTGTACCCAACGAACATGTCTAGTGCTGCCCCACAAGACCTGCCTGCAAAGTGCTCGGCAAGTGCTTCTGTTGCGGGCGTCACGCCAGAGTGTTGAATCGTAACTTCATTCAAACACTCTAACGCGTGCACGATCCGCAGCGACTTCCCATCCTTCTTGATCACCGCAAAAATTGGCGACCTGTAGGACGAGTTCGAGGACTCATACACACCAGCGTCCAACTTCGTCTTAATGTTCTTACAGAACTCGTCGAAGTGCCCCGGAGGAATTGGGATCTGTGAACACACCCACGGAGTGTGAGGTATCACAGGCATTTCCACCGGTGGAAAGAACTCGTGCTTGAGTTGTCCTCTCTCGCTGTCTTCCCAGGCAAAGCTCTTCTCATGCTCCATCATAAAGTAGTGCATAAATTTTCGCTCTTCTGGTTCGAGTAGACCATCATCGTGTATTGCATCAATTGCGTCATGCCGCTCTTCTGTATACCTACCAGTCGGCACAAACTCCTTAGGAGTAGCACTCAACTTCGGCATATTCTGCAGTGGATCCCCCGTAATCCTCCGTTCAATCCTGAACTTTGAGGGTAGTGTGGTCAACACTGGCTTGATCTTCTTGTCCACAGGTTTATACTTCTTCCCTACGAGAACTGCTGCTGGATGCAACTCCTCTCGAGGTACTTCTGGTATAACTGGGACTTCCCCGTTCCTCACATTACTACTGCCTCCGAGTCCTAGGCCAGCTCGCTGTAAGAGTGAACTTACGTTGCGAGTTGTCCTGCCGGAAATCCCCGATTTACTCTCACGGTTCGATTTCCCCGGCACGGTCCCCGGATCTATTTCATCGAACGTAAAGATCTCACAGTTCTTTGAAGTACTTTGGTTTCCCATATACTCGTTCAGAAGTTGTGAAGCACTCTCGTCCTCAGTAAAGTAGCTCTGCGCTGCACAGAGGTAGGCTTCTCTCCTGTCCTCTGTGGTCGTCACATTCCCTTGCCTCGGCTTGCCATAACCTATGCATTGTAGCTGTCCCTTCTCATCGTAGTCCCAAGCAGTCATCAATTCTCCCCCGCCGTCGAGTTCATCGAATAGACTCAAAAATCCTGCCTTGACTCATCAGGTAGGCTAGTGCTCGTATCGCGTGGTGGTTTTGCCTGATGGACGAAACCTCTGGGGCGAGTAGGTATGGTGACCTGATCTCCAGAGTTGGGATCAGTCAATGTAATTGTCTGACCACCATCTTTCGAGTTCCTGACTACGCTTTCGGTCAGGATCTCAAAAGGTCTCCCCAATAGTACATTATACGGCGCGTTACGGACGATATGTACTTGCAAGTACACCGTCAGGTTCTCAAACCGGAATGGAACATTCCGTCCTAGTCCTAAAGTCTTTGCGACTTCACCATGCGCACTCTGCATGTGGATCTGAATTCTCGGGTCGTAAGAGACTGCCCTTCGGGAGGCTTCATCAGATGACATAGAGACAATCTGAGAACCACCGTCATTTATCGCTTCTACTGATCCTTCACCATTCACTATCGGGTATACGCATCGCAGCGCAGCCGAGCTCATGGCAGCATAGATAGCCTTTGGTTCTTCTCCAGGGGAGAGACTATCGAGGTACTGTACAACAGGATCCCCGACAATTACTGCTCCTTCCGGGAGGTCACCAACGCTCTGCGACAGGATAGTCACAAACGAGTCAAATGGCAAGTCCATTACTGAGATAGCGTCTTCCGGAAGTCTTCGCTTAGGCTGCTGGAGTTCCCTTACGGGTCCTCGGCTGTCTTCAGACTTCTCTCCGACTTTATCTCGTCCCTCGAGTTCTACGTTCTGTGCCAGTAAGATCTCTCCTAACTCCTTCTTAGAATAGGTTCCTCTGGACTTGGTTGCCAACGACTTCAGTCCCTTGCGAAAGGAAGGAGAAGTCCCTAACAGATCTTCGACTGAGACCTCTAGTCTTGTTTGCATTAAACGGTCCAGATTTCTCTGGGTGGCCGCTGTTTCATCTAACAAGGACTGGAGTTTTTCCTGTGCGGCTTTCGTCGCAGGCGGAGTCCCTGGTCTATGCTCTGTAGGCTTGCGAGGAAGTACAGGCTCCCGGACAACTTCCCGGACTGGTTCAACACTGTCCCAAGGAAGTTCGAAGGACACCTTCTTCTTTACTAGTGACATGTCCCTCTCGTCTTCAGAGTCCTCTACTTCTTCAACCGTTGCCTTTGGCGTAGGTCTAGATATTATAGCCTTCTCAGGTCTGGATATTATGGCCTTCTCAGGTCTTGGCTGTTCGACTTCTAAAGCCCTGATCGCTCTACTCGCAGCCACTGTCCGGGCTGGTCTCGTTATTTCTACAACAGGTACAGGCTTCTTTGGTGCGTTCTCCGGGGGTTTTCTGCGCCCAACCTTTTGGTTGTCGGCCCCCTTCCTCGAACTATTCAAAAACCCTCATCGTCTTCCAAATCCGCCGGTGCCTTTCTCCTGGTTGAGACGAAAACTTCATTGTTCTTGTCCCAATGTGTCTCGATGAACTGCGCCATCTTTTTGTATCGGTCAGAGTAGATCTCCGGCTGACTTCTCGAGGCCTGAGTATTACTCGAAACCATGGAAGTACTTTGACTTCCTCCCATCTGGTTCTGTAGTAACGCCTCTCGCAAGAGAGTCTTTTCTGCCCGTAATGTGCGCATCTCATCTGCCAAGGAGTCATAGGCAGGGGTATTTTCTTCGCCGATGTAGAACTGCTCGGTCAAGTCGTACGCCAGGAAGGTCTTATTGACACTTTGCCTACTCTTGTACTCGATTGCCTTCTGCTGCTGGGTCTTGTTCTTAGGTTCCCTAGGAATAGGTCTACCATCAAAGAACGTGGTCCTCCCTTCAACGACTTTTATTATGCCATTGTCAATGTCTGAATGACGTTTTTGGCAGTCGCCGATGAAATGCCCGTAGACACCACAGTAGAAGCAGTCTCGGTTGGTGGGAGGTTGCATACCACCGGAAGTAGGACGACTAGGACTATCCCATGTCTTTGTGACTGGCTCCGGAGTCTGAGATCTCCCAGCTCGAAGTTCGTCCAAGACAGTCTGATGTTCCATCCACTTCTGATGATTTTTGACTTCAACTTTGTCCATCGCTGTCGCGATTGCGGACTCCAACTGATCCTTAAAAGACTCCTCGAGTCTAGGCTTAGTTCTCTCTTCCTGCGACTGTATAAGCACTGCAGGTTTCTGGCTCTTACGGGCTTTCGCCTCGGCCCGTTCCGTGTTGTAAAAAGACACGGCCTCTTCCTCAACAATTTCGTGTGAGATCTCTAGAACATCTGTCCAGTAGAACTTGTCGTCCCGATTACTCTTCCAACTAGTCAGGCGGGAAATCAGCTCTTTTTGTGAAGCTGTTGCCGTGCCGGCTTTGTCTGCAGCGGTCGCCTCCTTCAACGCGACACGTGAAGGAAGGTCCGCCGTGGAAGTTATTCGCAAACGACTTCTAACTTGGTTCACAAGTTCTGGGTCACAACAATCAAAGAACTTTGTTACAAGTTCTCTGTTCGAGATACGATTGTTCGGGTGAAGTAGCTTAAGTGCTTCTGCCCTGAACTGTCGTTGGAATCTCATGTACAAGGACTGATCGTCCCCAACGGGATCCCGTCGGTGCTTCTTGCACAATCTTTCCAGGAGCACAAATGAGCCTTCACGGTTTTCTCTGCACTCGGGGTAGTTCGCAATTATTTGACTTTTGAACTCCTCCCAAGTCGAGCCATCCATGCTGGTCTCAAATGCATCCCACTCTCGTTTTGTCTTGGCTGTGCAGTACCGCAAAGCGATATGCTTTTTATCTTCATCGGAAGTAGCTTGCGCAGCACCAAAGATGTCCTCAACGGTCTCGAGGAACTTCTCTAGTTCTTCCGGCTGTTTTCCATCAAAAGACAGGGCATTTCTGCCGAAATTAACCGGCAACTTCGTCTTATCCATAACCATATTTAACTGTGGTTGAACAGTAGTAATCGGGTTTCGAATAGACGGGTTGTTAAAGGCTTGCGAGTTCGAAGTGCTAGCCTGCGGTTGTCCTGAAGTACTCGGAAGTTCTTCAAGAGCTCTGGGACTCGTAGGTGGTGTTTGAACAACGGGTGGGCTCGTGGAACGAGGTGTCACACTATTGTCACCGTGAACCGGAAGGTCTCTACGGGTCTGGGATTCGGAGTTTGTGCTAGTACGATCTCTGGCTTGTGATTGCTCACGACCACTGAAAGTAGTAGTACTGCGTCTCGAAGGTCCTGCAAGATTCAAAGCACTGTAACCAGCACTCTGCGAATTCTGTGTTTTCCGGGTTTTAGGTCCTGGGACGTTGAACTCCGTCTGATCAGAAGTTCTCGGCTTTGGGGCCTTTTTGTCAACGGTCTGAGGTCTGGGTTTTGGCCCAAAAGACAGGTTGTCAACGAAGGGGGTCTCTATGAAGTTTTCTAAGTAGAAGAACTCCAACCAACTGGTTCTTTGAAAGAACTCTTTTGCAATCACAAGGTGATCGGCTTTTGTCTCAACTCGCGAAATAACAAATGGACCCTCGCGGTGGGCTCCAGATGAAACGGTGCACCTGAGTATGGGCTGCCGAAGACTAAGACTAGAACTAGTGCGCGTGAACACACTACAACTAACTCAACCAACACACACACAACACACAACCAATACTCGGTACCAACAATGAGTTCGGGTCACCCTGAGATATACAGGTAAGATGTAATCTCGCGATCAACGTTCTGGGACAAAGGCCTGCACACGAATGCGACTTCTCTAGAGCACTCCCAAGTACTTCCAGTAGTTGTTGAACAACTAAACTAGAACTCTCTCCACAGATACCGGGGGAACGGTATACGGGGTGGGTGAAAGATGGTAGTGTTCTAAGAGATCCAACGAGTTCTTAGAGGTCTGGCAGAGCACAACAAGCCTACTATACGGGGTCTTGTATCAATGCTGGCCCTCTATCACAACAGCCCTTTCTATACGGGGAACTGTCTGCGACGAGCTGACTACAACAAGCCTGCTATACGGGGTCTTGTATCAATAGTCCTACACAACAGCCCTTTCTAAAGCGGGGAACTGTCTGTGCGACCTTTGACACTATAGACAAAGGATTTACGGGGTCTCACAAGTGAGTTGAGTAGTTTACTACTGATCACAAGTCCTCAAGCGAAACAACCTCTCAAGGTCAAGTTCTTAATGAAACCAACAGATAATGTTTTATTGACAAACAATCTCCGCTCAGTTACAGAGGACACCAACGCCGTGGGATAGCACTTTGGACTGCAGGCAGTCTGTGGGCACGATCTGGGGGGCAAGGATGAACTCCTGTACTGCGGCTACTACTTGCTATTTTATAGGTTTTCCGGGAAATACATGACAGATAGAAATGACGACGATGACAGAGTGAAACAGATAAGATGAAACAAGTCCGGATCCCGGGAACGTCTATGATTGGCTGTTGAGAGCCGGTCTGGTCCGGATCCTCGCGCCGTGAGAACTCCAGAGACCCGTTGTGGTATATTTGCAAACTCTAGGCCAAGCCAAGAGCACTGTCTAGTGCTCCCGAGTACTTGCCAAGTACTTGTAGAGGATGCCGCACTTCGGCTTGGTTTGTAAAGCCCGATGGCGTGCTTTGCCGCTCCACTAGAACTGCTGCCGCAGCGGGTGACCGCTTTGACCGATGTTCCGGGGTTGGTTCGTCTGCTAATCTCCTAGCCTACTGGTTTCGACTCCGTCCGACTCAGTTCGTGGGGGCCAGACCTCTCCAGAGGTCTTCTCGGCATTCCTACAGGTACTGTGGACTTCTCGTCGAACAACCTTTGTCCTTGTTTGACTTCTCAGATCGCGTCGCACTGGTCACATGTCCGTTGACGTGCCAAGTACTATGCCGATCACTGTCATTCCTAGCAATCCATGCGTCTATTGCTCTCTATAGTTCCCAAGTACTTGTAGAGTACTCTGAAGGACTTCTCCGCGCGTCGCGGCCTTGAACCCTACTACTTGGTTCATGCCTGTCTAGTGGACTGTGGCCATCCAGTCCCTTGGGTATAGTCATGGTCTCCAAAGTTGTCAAGGCTTTTGTGGGTATTCTCCTGGGTATGGTATCTAGCTTTCGTAGTGTAGTCCAAGTCCTGGGAAGAACTCGTACTTCACTAATAACCGCACAGAGGGCTTAGCAAGCAATATGACAGTCCCCGTTTAGTAGGACCAAGAGCATAAGTACTTGTCTAACCATGATACGGCCTCTAATGGCATGGTCAATACACAATCAGCAGCTCGGAGCTCCGCTCTGACTCTAACTGTATGTCACCGGACAGGGTTCAAGTACCAAGTACTCAGTACTAGTACCGAAGTACTAGCAGTTGTACTGGTTAAGTGATTAATCGCAAAAAGCGACCTGAGGAGGGGTCGGCAGATCCGACCCGTATCACCGTATGTTCAGTATTTGGCGAGCTTGAGGGACGATGAAATGCCTAAACAAGTTTTTGTAGGACATGAGTCGGACGCCTTAAGAGTTATTTTCCCAACCATAGCTGGAAAGCTAAGGGTGGAGGCCGTAACGGACAGCGGTTCACAGATTGTATCTATGGCCCTGTCGACTGCTAAAGAATTGGGGATACCTTGGGATCCTGATGTTCAAATCTTTATGCAAAGTGCCAATGGCCAGCTTAAGAAATCTGCAGGCTTAGCACGTAACGTAGTGTTCTTGTTCGGGGATATTACAGTCTACCTTCAAGTTCACGTAATTGACGCACCGGCGTATGAAGTATTATTGGGGAGGCCCTTTGAGATTCTTACTGAAAGCACGGTTCAGAACCGGCTGGATGGTTCTCAAACTCTTACGATTAGGGACCCTAATACTAAGAAACGTTGCACGATGTCCACTCATGCGAGAGGGGTTTATTCAACCTTAAAGCAGCCTAGTAGACCTGGGAGCAGGAAAGCTACGGTTGAGGAGGGCTCGGACGACGAAGAAGACTTCTTAAATGCTAGGACCAGAGGGCGTCCAGTAACGGAATCTAAGGAGGGTTTTCACCGGTCTTCGAGGAATTGATGGGAACGCATCAACGAGGAGAGCTGGCCTTACAATTCGGATTCACAGTAGGCGGGGAACTTGAGATTCAACAGTATATCGCACCTGAGAATGGCCAGTTCTTTAAGGAACAGGAATTAAGGTCGGCATATCTATTGGCCTCTAAGAACTCGGAAGAATTTCTTGGTGACAAAGTAGCGTTGAACTTACTTCAGGAGTTTAGCACTCCTAAGTCTAAGAACATACAAAGTACATTCCAGGTATGCACCTTTGAAGGACCTGTGTCGGAGGCATATATAAATACAGAACGGGACTTAGGAATCGGCCGAGGGAAACCAAAGCATAACATAGATCCTGAGGTTCGCTGTGTGTGCTGTCAAACTGCGGACTGGATTGTCCCAGGAACGTCTCAGGAAACCTTGGAATCCTACAGTCAAGAGGTTGAAGTCCTACCAGTAGAGTCGGTGTTTAAGTACAAACCTGTAGCGTTGAAAGTTAAGCCGCTCTTGGCCGATACGCCAGAACGGTATAGGATAAAGCGGGAAATTTTAGGCGATCCTTTAAAAGATATGCCTGTCCTAAGCCCCACACCTATAGACTTCGAACCTAAGGGGCGGTGAAACGGTGCACCTGAGTAAGGGCTGCAGAATGGTGACTTCGCGAAGAGCGGACTCTAACACAAAACCCACACACACACACACAACTCACTACAACCAGTACAAAGTGCTAAGATTGAGTTCGGATCCTTCTGAAGTATACAGATAAGATGAATTCTCTCTTTTATTGAAGTGGGACAAGTATCGACTCGACAAGTTTTGGTAGAACTAAGTTCGAGATTACAATAGCTTTAGGTAGCTACCAACCGAAGAACAATCGCGAACACACGAAAACACAGACAAGGGGTTTCGGGTGTAAGGATGTTTTGTTGTGAAAGTCTCCCCGGCTCAAGTCTCAACGACTTTAACACGGACGTGAACGGCTTCCTGACGGGCGCTTGACCAGGTGTGACGGGGGGTTACCCGATCGGGACATATCCGAGTGACCCAGGGATTATATATTATTAGTTTGAGTACTTTAGCCAATCCTGTACAAATAACAGGATATATTACTTTACACCCAAACCACCATGATCATCCTCTGAGAACCCCTCGAGACTGACCTGTGGACTGTGTGATCTATATCCCGGACCCGTCCATGCCTGAGTATGCGTACAACTACTCCGGCTCTGCATGCCGGGCGGCAACGCGTGGGCTGCCTAATGCCCGGGCGAACGGTTATCGCAGAGGCGAGCTTCTCCAGCTCGCCTCTTCATCCTTGGTTAGAAGCGCAGAGGCCTCGAGCCTACTGCTGCACACTGCCTCCCTCGACTTCCCATCTCCAATCGAAGGTTCCAAAGAACACACGCTTCACAATGGTGGCATCACCGTGGCCTTCAGCAGTGAGCTGTGAAGTCGAGTCAGATAAGGTCCTTATCCACATCAATGGATTCCTTGCTCCACCCGCCCCTCCCCCTCAAGTTTCCGAGCTTATCGCACGAAATCTGAGGCTTGCGGGGCCTTTCGGAGCAATCCCGAGACGTTCCGAGGACCTCCGGCACGTCCCGCTCGATGTGTTTCAGGCCGATCAATGGCCTGATCCCGACCTTTTCCTCCCCCACGACGATCTCGAGACGCTGCCGCTCTCTCGTCGTCACCTCTCGCAACCAGTCCAGTCTTTCAGCATGGCGCGGCTTCGGCGTGCAGCCTTGCTATAGACTCGTTGCTCCTGTGGCCGAGTCCTCCTCCCATCGACCACATCCCGTTGTCCTTCCAAGACTCCTATGTCTACCCGTGAGTCACACAAGCAGCCGCTGGCGCTGTTCTCACGGTATTGGAAGTACAAACGGCTGGGGGGCACAGAATGTCCTCGGCTCCCGTCATGCCTCCTCCCCGTATGCCCTCATCCCCTCTCACCAGGATGACTCTCTCTTCGGAGGGCCCTCAATCATTGGATGCTTCAATCTTTGGGGAGCCTTGTATTCACTTGCAAGTACGACGCTCCCAATCCCAATGTTTGACGCGGACGGCTTCCCATGACGGGTCAAGGCCTCGGAATTCAATGTCCCCTACCCCTCCTCGCTCGAGATCAACTTTGCTCATGTTTCCGTGCGAGGAATCAACTCATGCTCTCCCTTTCCCGCGCTGCCCTCGTGCGCGCGGTCGCTATGCTCTCTATGTCGTTTCCTTCAGAAAACCTAACAAAAACTTGGTGTACCTTCCCTTTCATGGCGCAGTCCTACTCGTGAGTAGAACGAGCTGCCCGCGGTGCCGTCCTCCGAGTAGATGGTCCTACTTTCGTGTCCTGCCGGCTTCTGCAGCATGCGAAGAGAACGCGTGCTTTCACGTCGCGGACACCTTTCCGAGCGCGGTGCCTACTGTGCCATACCCACGCACTGCACGCTCGAATGCACGCAGCGCATCACGCGCGTCGCAGGCGCTCCCCGCTGTGCACATGCGCCGCGTGTTGCGCGTGTTTTCCCATTCGCGACACTCCGTGTCCACGTCCCGCGCCCCGCTGCGCAGCCGTACAACGCGCTCGTGGCGCTCCTCGCGCCGCTGCTCGAGACGCTGCTGCCTAAGGCGCTGCACTGCAACGCCTGCGGCGCGGGTCCCATCCGCTCGCGATGTTCCGCGTCCTCCGAACGTCCGCAACTGCTTCGTTACAGGGCTCCTGCTGCTTTGAGCGCATGGATCTGCTGGTAGCATGGCAGCGTCTTAAGTCTTATTGTGGCGCATCAGAGCGATGATTCTGCGCAGGAGACTTATCCCTAGCTTGTGCAGCTCGTTTCTGCTGCCGCGAGCTCTCTAGCCAGCATTGTCGCAGTGGCGCTGGGGGGCAGCCAACGATATTAACATATCCCGCACCTGGCTCATTTCATTCGACCTCGATGCCTTCGGCGCGACTCGCGCGGCTTGGATCTTGTGCAGCGCTCTTGCGTGAAAGCAGCTGCCAGTAGCCTGCTCACGTCGCCGCCCCAAATGGACTGGAGGCGACCTCGCTCGTTCCGTCCCGCTCGACTGGCGATCCTTCCCACCTCCAGACGCCCTCCTCCCGCTCATTCCCTAGCCAATGAAGACTTGGCCGCAATCTCCAAGTCGTCAATGACTTGGAGGGCGCTGGGGGGCTATTCGAGCCGTAGGCTTTCGATCTTCCTTTCGATCTTCGCGGGGCTCGCGCGACCCTTTCGACAGTCCGGGTATACGACAATCATGTAGCGCGTAAAGCCACTGTCTCGAGATCCCGGACTCCATCGCTGTCGCATGGATGCGGCCGTGGTGCATCGAAATCTTCGTTCCTCCGCAGGCAAGACCCGCCGCGTGCTGCGCAAATCCCCGCCGCTCGCAACGTTCCGCCTCGATGAGACGCTTCGGGGCATCCCAATCCCACTTACACTGAGTTCGTGCAGCCTTATGGCGCGGAATTCGTGTACGTAGTAGTGGATGTATTGCATCGAGAATCCAGCTGTTCTTAGGATTCCGCCCGAGCTTCGATGTCCACAGCCTCGGTAGATATTCCGAGCGCAAGCAGAGCAAGGTAGCCGCTGCCCGCCGTCTGGCAACGAGAGCCCGGCTGCGCGCTTTCGACACCTCGCGCTGCATCACGCCGTGCCCTTCCCGCTCCCGCACGCTGGCGAGAGGCCGCCGCCCCACAGCCGCAACGCATGCGCGCACGCTCGCAGTGTGCACACACCGGCCATGTGCCGCGCGCATGCGTTACCGTTTGCGCGCGTACCCCATATTCGCGACGGCTGGCCTGGACGAGGTGGACGTCCTCGACCTGCGGAGGAACGTGGACGCGCATGTCGCACCGTCGCGCCTGCGCGACCTCGAGGCCTCGCGGCTCCTCTTGGCTAACCACGAGTCGGATCAGCTTCTACTAGTGGCGCTGTGCTTGCGAAATTGGACCACCTTACCACAATCTCAGTTGACCGATGACTTGTGTACAAGTCCATCGGGGGGCGCTGGGAGCCACTGGAGTTCTGAACGCGGAATTCAGCCTCACGACTTGCGAAGGCCCGGGAAACGGTTCAATGTTCCATCAGCATCCGGCTGTAACTTTCCTGTTATCTCGCAGACAGCGCAATGGTTCTCTGCTGCTTCAAGCGCAGGACCTTGGTATGCCAATATGGTACCCGGACGAAGCTGTACACGGACCAGTCCGAGAGACATGCGCTTGAGGGGCGGACTCTGTTCTTGGTACAACAGAGTATTCGGTGATCGCACGAAGCTGCTGAGAGGACTACAATGAGGAGATTCAAGGAAAGGCCGCTCGGAGCGTCGCTCCGATGGCCGATTAGTGGCTGTGCCCGTCTTCCTCGCTCTTGCTCCCCGCTCCCGTCGCTCTGGGGCTTTTCCGCGCCGACGGGCTCAGTTGCCACCTGTCAAGATCTCCTCGCGCTCATCTTGCGCCGTTCGACCCCGCTTCCCGGGGCCCTAGTCAGTCAACTTGAAGCTGGGCGCTCACGTCCATCTGCACCCCGTAATCTGGTGATCTACCAAGCGCCGGCTGCGTCATCAATACCTTCGTCCTCGACCCTTGGATCGTGCTGCTCTGTACCGAGTGCGGATCTTTCCTCGACTACATCTCGGTCAGCGGGCTATACCGATCGCGAGGCGAGCTCGAACAACTCGCTGTGCCACAACCGGAGGAGCTGGCAAGATCTCGAGCACGACTCGTCCGCTAGCGCAGCCGTACGCCCCGTGTAGCATTCGCACCGTACGCTCTCAGCACCCCGCGCGCCGTTGCCCGACGCTGCTGCACCTTCGCCCTCAAATTCTTTGCGTCCGCTATCGTTGCCGTTGCCCGCGCTTTCAGCGTCGCTGCGCTCGACAATTCGGACCGCATCCTTGTGGGCGCGCGATCGAAGGCGATGGGCACGGACGCCGCGCGGGACGTTTGGCTCAGAACGTATCGCAAGTGGAACTTGCTGCCTTGGGTGCCATTCTCTCGTTGCAGAAGTCCTCAGCTGCTCGACGCTCCACCTGGCTCGCGCAGCATTCGCGCACTCGGGGAGGGTGACAGCAAGTGAGAAGGCCTTGGGAGCGCGACATGCCGCAGGCACGCGGGGACCCCAGGCGCCGTGATCCGCTGCATGCAGCGCTCATGTCCCTCGATGTACGCAAGCAAGCGCGCGATAACACCGTACGGCATCAGGCCGCATTCATGCGCCGACGCTGCCTTGCACGGCTTCCGCGTGCTTCCCGCGCTCTCCCTGTTCCGGTGTGTCGGCTTTCGGGACCTCAATCTCGACTTTCGCCTCTGCGATACCTCTGCGTTTCGTCTTGGCAAAGTGCCCCCGGACGTCCTCGATCCCACGGGCGCGTCGTGCTTTGCAAGCAGGAGCTTTGGACTGGGGGGCGCGTAGACGCCAAATGCTGATAGCATTCGAATACTGCTGCTCTCGAGCGCGGATTCACTGCTTTGGGTATAGGAGCCGCTCGCGACAAACCGCTTGGCGCTTAGCTCGATCTGCTCTTGCCTCGCCGCCGGATTGCACGCTCGGAGTGATCATTCGCGGACTCGCTTACGACTCGAAACAACTCTCCTCACGTACATCTTGTCCTGAGCTACCCAAAGTCTCCTGGCGCAAATCAACCGACTTGGATCTGGGGGGCTACTAAGCGCCGTCTTCCGGCTGTCTCCGCGTAACTGTGTTCACTCATGTCTCATGTCGTCGCACACACGCAGGCATGCAAGGACACCGTACCGTGCGATGATGAATGCACGTTCAAACTGGCGGACAACAGCCCTGCACACTAGTAGGACGGCGTGCTACGCACCATCGAATCGTGCTGCCTCCGAGCGCGGATTCGTACGCCGTCCTAGCATCGTCTGGGTCTCATGCGACGCGAGGCTCCTTGCCCGCCGGCGCTGGACACAGACGTGATCAGCTTCCTCCGGCTACACCGCACGCATGTTCCCAGTGGGCGAGATATCTCGCGTGCTGCGCGCATGTCGATACGCTGCACTTCAGCGGCCGTCTGGTATCGCGTGCAAGTACGCCAGGCCGCGCGAGCTCGCGCGGCAGTGGTCGACCCTTGATGGCCTTCAGTTCATCGACGACTTGTGGACGTACAAGTCGCCATTGAACTAGGGGGTGCTAGGGGCGGCCTGATGTCATTAAAGCGCGGGACTAGCATCGCAGATGCTCGCGCGTCTTCCCTCGCAGCACCAGTCTGCACAGGATTGCGCGGGATGTCCTGCCGACCCTCCCGACTTCGCCCGTTCAAGCCTTTGTAAACTGGGGGCTGGGACTTCTCATCCGGAATCCAGGACTTATCCGTCGCCCACCGAGCCGTAGGCCTTCGATCTTTGCGGGCTCACACTCTTGGACGATCCTGTGCGCGCGACGTCCCGCCTCGGACCCTCGACGAGGCGCTCCGGGCCGCTACCACTATACGGGTGCCGTTTCCCCCTGCACGCGGTCCTGCGCCCTTGACGAGAGGTGCTCCCGGACGCTACCACGTACATCGTGCTGGCGTGTGTGTCTACAGCTCGACCGGGGGGCTTGATCTGCCATCCATACTCGCCCGGATCAAATCCACTGGATGCGCGGCCTCTTGGGCCCGGGGTTGCATGAGAAGATTTTGAAGAAGGTGAACAGGATAACCGGTCTGCCCTTGGTCTGTCCGACTCTGCGCATCGGTCGCTCGGAGCGGGGCTCTGATAGTCGATCAGTGGCAGTGCACAGGCTGCCTCGTCCGATTTACCTCTCGCTCCAGCCGCTCTGGATATTCTCCTCGCAGGCGGACTCACTAGCGACTTCGCGGACGCGGCGCGTGTCCTCGTCGCTCTCACCACCGCCGCCCCCGTTGCCGCTGCGCTCGACGATCAACTCCGTGCTTGGACCAGCCACATCGTTTCGTCGGTCCTATGCGAGTCGAACAGCTGCCCTCGGCGCTGTCCTCCTCAGTCCGGCCTTTCCGTTCAAGAATCGGGACTCGATTAAGGATGGAACAGCCCTCCGCCCTGGATCGTGCAGCTCCTTGTAGCGCGGATCCTGTCCTCCTTCGCTCACATCGCAAGATCCTAGACACGAGGCGCGCGAGGGCATCGTATATCCTGGGACGGCTGCACGCTATCGGCGGCTACGTGACGACTGGCGACCTCACGGTGTACGACGGCGGGGATATCGTATCACGCGCTACTGAACGCTGCCGCTTCAGAGCGCGGATTCGGCTGCGAAAGCAGCAGGAGTATAGAGTCTTTCTTTCATCGTTGTCTACGGCGTTCTCGCCCACGCTCGCCGCCGCCGCCGCCCTACTACTCGCCCTTGCGCCTACAAAGCCGCCGCGCTCACCTGCACGCGCCCTCGCTGCCGTAGAGCGCGAACACGGGTGCGACGCCACCGTCGCCTGCGCGCGGCAAGCACGGGCATGCAAATCGATCAAGTCAGTGCGCGTGTTGACCACACTCGGATTCGGCTGCTATCAAGCGCGGGTCTACTGCAAAGGACGTCTTGCGCTCTAACCTGCACCTGGGAGCATCGTTTGAGTCGCATGCGACGCGAGGCTCATCGCTCGCTGTCGCTGGTCTCGCCCTCAAGTTGGCGCTTCGGACATAGCTACCCCCCTACACCCTACAGCGCTTGTAACGCCGCCGTGCTCGATAATGCGCGAGCGCGATGCTCAACTCGCGGACGCGATACACACGGACAGTGGGGCGCGCCTTCGCGGCCGCTGCCGTCGGCCTTCGCATCGACGCTGTTCCTATGCCCACGACAATGTGCTGGCTCATTGTGCTGCGCCTTCATCGAACTCTTTGCAATCTTCGTTCTCCAGAGTGGACCTGCTGCCTCTGGCGCTGTCCTCTCGGAAAGCTCTCTGTGTACGCTCGCCGCCGCCGCCGCACGTCCTACCGCCCGCCCTCGCGCTTGTGACGCCGCTCTGCTCGACAAGCGCTGGCGCGACGCACGATTAGTGCATGCGGGCCGCTCATAGCCAACTCGGCGCGCAGCTCAGGCTGCTCAGCCAGCGCGGATTCGAAGTGTGCAGCGCTCGATCTCGCTGGAAGGGGCGTGTCTGCTCTTACCTCACCACTGGATTGCACTCTGCACGCTCGCGGGCAAATGTGAAGCAAGCTTTCCTACCCGAGCTGCATTTTCGCGTGCAGCGTACCGTGCCGCTCGTATGAGCGCCGGTCCTTCAATCGTCCATGCCAATCGCGCAACACTTGGACGCGTCATAGTCAAATTCCGACTTCGTTCGATTTCTGCTGCTACCGAGCGCGGGTTTACTGCATAGGGTTTCTTGCGGTCTAACCTGCCCGAAGGAGCATCGTCTGAGTCGCATGCGACGCGAGGCACGTTGCTCACTGGCGCTGGTCTCAGACGTGAATCGCCCATTGCCCCGCTTTCTGCACACTGCTCGAGGACATTCATGCCTTCGCCGCCTCGTCGCATGCGCATCGAATGCCTCGTCCTGCCACTCGCGTGATTCCTGCTCCCGCGCGCCCTAAAACGCCCTGCGCGTCGAGAACGAGGCCGTCGCACCCCACCGCAGCCGCTCCGCACACTTGCAGCCCGTCACGCGCCGCGCAAGGATTGCGACACTTTCGACGCTGAGGCCCTGCTGCTAAAGAATTGTGACACGTACGGCGCCAACCTGTGGTACACGCTTTCGCGCTGCACGAGTGTCCGCTATTATCCGTGGGCAGTATGCCGTGCTTCGCGCGTTCCCCGCTCTCACGACTCTTCGCCTCTACCCGGACATCTCAGACGTCTTCTGCCTGTCCGGCATGCAAGGCTAAGGAGACGAGTCCCCCGTCCGATGCACCAGGTCTGAGCACGGAATCTGTGTTTTCCCAGGGAAGGTCTATGTCCTTGGGGCAACGGGGCGCTGGTACCATCCCGACCAGTCGCGACGGAAGGGCACCCAACTATCCTCCTTCAACAAGAGCCTCCCACGAAGCCGCGAGTGAAGCCCAGAATCTGCACTCGTGGCTCGGAACGTCGCTCCGATATCAGTGGCTGTGCTTCATCCTGTCTTTGCCTCCGACTCTCCTGCTCTGGGACGCCTCCTTGCAGGCGGACTCCCTGGCGACTTAGACCAACCTCGTCGCGCTTATCTTCCGCCGCTCTAACTAGCTTCTCTGGTCCTGATTCACCCGACCCAAAGTATGGTGCTTCAATCTAGCTGCACCCCATTTTGCGATCCGCCCTATTGCCATATTGCCTCTGCCGGCTCTATATCCGAAATGGGATGCATCTTAGTCTCGTTTGCACGGCTATGCGGAGCGCAGACTCGTCCAGTGACACCTTCCGAGCATACATCCATCTGAATCTCCACCGTCACGTCTTGCTCTCAGCTCGGCTTTCGAGCGTATCGTGCAGCTCTGAAAGCGCGGATCTCGCCGAAGTTGGTCAGACGGATTGAGCTGCTCTATTCCGAGCGCGGATTCTTCTTCACACTCCCGGACGCTACCATGCATCGCGCTCGTGGGTGTGCGCCTACAGCTCAATTGGAGGGCTATGGTCAAGGGTTCGTCCATCCGTTTTCACGATGTGCACCCCTCGCCGCCGCCGCTGCATGTCCTACCGCCAGCCCTCGCGCTTGCGACGCCGCCGCGCTTGGCAAACTTCGGCGCGACAAATGGAGCCGCTCGTGGTGAATCGCTCGGCGTGCAGCTCAATCCGTTCTTGCTTCGCCGCCTGATCGTGCGCGGTCGGAATGGGCACTCGTGGACCCGATTGCGACTCGTACAAACTCCGCGCGTACATCGCTCTATCTATCTTCCTCGCTGATTAAATCACTTTCGACTTGGTCGAATGTCACCGCATGCATCTTCGCCAGCTCTCCGGGGACCCTCTTGATGCAGAGTTGCCTCCTCAGGAACGATGCTCAAGCTCGTCGGCCCACTACTCTGCTGTGCTGCAACGTTGTAACCGACACGCCTCCACTCGCTTTCTCAGGCGGATCGTGCTGCTCGGCATCGAGCGCGGATCCATTTCTGCGTTCCTGGATGCTATTGGCTATGTCATAGGCGCGTTGGCAACTACACCTCAGCCGAGGCTGTTCGGATGGTCGTGGGGTCGTGGTGTCTTGCATGCAAGCTCGCGAGGAGGGTGGCCGCTTCTACTTTGCCGCCGGATCGCGCGCACCCCGTCTCTGCACGCTCGCGGGCGGGCTAATCAGCTCGCGCCCTCACGCTCGCCGCTCTGCAGCCTTGAGCGCGAGTTGCCCACTTCAAAATGTATCGGAGGTTCAGACCGGGGGGCCCTCAATCAATCCGTGTGGCCTTACGGCGCGGGGTTTCGCGATTCCCGTCGGAGTCTGGGTCTGCATACTAGGGGGCTATCCTCAATCTGAGCAGCCGTACGGCGCGGATAGCTTCTAGGATGCATTGGGGCGTAATCCGTGACATGTTCGAAGGTCTGACGAGCTGCCTTTGGCGCGGTCATTCTGTATCACCGAACAGGAAATTTTTCTGGTCAAATTTTTTCTCGCCTACTGTACAACGGCTCGGCACTAGGCTCCGCCTGGGAGGCCCGTTCTGCACCCCTTGTCACTGTTTTTAGTGATTCTCTCCCGCGCATCGCAAAGCACGAGTGAGAAGCGGGGGGCTGTAGGGGGTATGGTAGGGATAGCTATGCTGTCCCGCTCTGCAGGTCGCTGCAGAATATCCCACTACAGCGAGCTAGCAGCATCAGCCTCTTATAGAGGGTCATGTCGAGGACATAACCAGAAGCTGATCGGGAACATCATCATGTCCCGTTGCCAGTAGGCAGTGCGGTCAACCTCTCCAGTGGATCCTTGTGTATGGGCCAGCAAGCATCTGGGGCAGCGCACAGAACGACATATCGAGGGCTACTTCAAGAAGCATGGAAGTGCAATAAAAGGTGTAGCCCTCTTCTAGCCTTAGGGAGGTGAAGACAAGCAAAATTGGAAATTCAGCCCAATTTTTTTCCCTCCTTTCTTTTGGGATAGGGTGGGGGGCCATTGTGACCGTCGGTTGCCCATATCCTTGGATCACTAGGATATGGGAGGGCTCTGTGACGGGGGGTTACCCGATCGGGACATATCCGAGTGACCCAGGGATTATATATTATTAGTTTGAGTACTTTAGCCAATCCTGTACAAATAACAGGATATATTACTTTACACCCAAACCACCATGATCATCCTCTGAGAACCCCTCGAGACTGACCTGTGGACTGTGTGATCTATATCCCGGACCCGTCCATGCCTGAGTATGCGTACAACTACTCCGGCTCTGCATGCCGGGCGGCAACGCGTGGGCTGCCTAATGCCCGGGCGAACGGTTATCGCAGAGGCGAGCTTCTCCAGCTCGCCTCTTCATCCTTGGTTAGAAGCGCAGAGGCCTCGAGCCTACTGCTGCACACTGCCTCCCTTGACTTCCCATCTCCAATCGAAGGTTCCAAAGAACACACGCTTCACACCAGGCCAGGCAAGGGAACAACGACTACGACCAGACTGCTAAACGCGTACAGGTTCCAATAGCCCAACTAACCGAAATATGACCAGGCTGCTAAACGCGCACAGGTTCCAATAGTAACGGCCGCCTGCCTCTCAGCCCATATGGTCAGGTTAATGTAAAAGGACCCTGGATGGGCCGAAGGCCCTAATGTAAAATGTTCTCGGGCGTTGAGTCCCATCAACGCGGCTGTTTAGGGCTGATCGCGGCGCCGCGGGGGGCACCCGGGGGGGCATGGCGGAGCTCGAAAATCACTTTGGACGTGCAATTTCGGCGGTTTTCGGCAGTTCTGGTGTGCCGGGCACTCGGCGTAGCATTCACGTGACTAAAACAAGAGATGCCCCAAATGGGCCCAAAAAACATACCACCCTACGCCCGCCTGCGCGGCTCTACAAGCGTGCTTTTTCCCTTAGACCACCGACCGCTCCGCTGGCTACTCCCTCCAGCGCATTACTAGGCGCCGGCGCCCTCTAGTACACCACCATTCACGTCGCCAGCTCGGCATTCCCGCCCAATTCCTCCTCGGCTGGGCCGTCGGATTTCCTGCAGCAGGGGTCAGTACAGACCCTTCATTGTACTCTCCAGGCTCGGGACTTACTCCATCTCTTCCAGGACCCACGCTACATCCTCCACTGCATCGTTCCACGCCGCCTGATCTTCCACCGTATCGATCGCGTCCCTCCACCATCGCAGACAAATGAGGACATTGAGCATCCCATTTGGGCCCGTGTACGCCAACACATCCCACCCTCCATCGCTCCTGCCTCGCTCAAAATGACCTGGCCCAGCCGTTGTCTCCACACGCCACTCCGGATTCATCTTGCCATACCAGGCCCACCACTTGTCCGCAAATGCCTTCGCCTCAACTATCTCTGGCTTCGGTTTTCCACGGCGTGCCCTGCTTGTCCAATACGAGACCTGTGCAGGGCGGCCATCTGTATATCCCCGTGCCGGCCCCTCAAACGCGTGCGCCAGCTCCCGGGCCCACCACATCTCTAGCACGCTTTTCCACCGGTCGGACGTATCTCCCAATTCCAGTGCCTCCCTCCCCGCCTCCGCCCACCGTGGTGCCTCGCCCCTGCTTGCCTTGCGTGCGACCGTGTTTGCCTTTCGGGCCGGCGCCTTGCGCGTGCGTTTTGCCTGCGGGGTGGGTGTTTCCGTGTCGTCATCGCTCCCCTCGTCGCCAGTCATGATGGCTTCGTCCTCCTCTTCGCTGTCCTGACTGTCCCGCAACTTTTCGTTCCTCTTTCCCCCCTTCTTTGCGCCTCCCCCCCGCTTGCGCTTCCGCGAATCCTTCTCGACTCCCTTGGCAATTGCCGCCCTCGCCTCCGCATTCAGCTCGCTCTCCATCGACGCCACACCCTCTTGGTTCCGTGCAATATTGCTCTCGCGCTGCCGGAAGTATTCCGGCATCGCAGAGAGCTCATCTTCTCTGCGAGCGCGTGATGCTGGGGACATACGCCGCACGGCCCGCTTCAATGGGGATGTTATACCCTGTACGCCGTCGAGCCGGCTTGGGGATAGTGGTGCTTGCTCCTCCTCCATAGCAACACCTTCCTGGAGTCCTGTGATCGTCGCCGGAGCTTCCTCCACGGGACCCTCCAGCGTGGAACTTTTCTGTGCTCCGATTCCCGTGGGGGTAGCTAGAGAGGACATGAGGGGGCCCGCTGTTGTTCCTGTCGATGCGACAGCCACTGTGGTCGTTGCGGTGATGGCCGCAGTTGCGGTCGCCGTCGCGGTGGTTGTCGTCCCCGCCGTTGCGGTAGCTTCTGCACTGGTTCCGCTACCCGTGCCGCTTGACAATACAGAAGCAGATGCAGATGCAGATGCGGCTGCCGTTCCGGGGGCGGCTGATGCTATCGGTGCCGCACTTGTGTCCCCGCTCGGGTTCGTGGCGGGCGCGGTGGGCTGTTTTGCGGATTCGGTGCGCGTCACGTCGCGTGCTTCCTTTATTGTGCTTTCGCTTCTGGTGGACCCAATAGTAATGGACACATCGCTGTCGCGACCTCCCGGCATCGGGGCAACGTCCATGCCCTCTATAGCAAAGGATCAGCTCAAGGTTGCCCGAGCCCCATGTCACCAAGGACTAACCTGCTGCCATCAAAAACCGCGCAAACTGCTTGTGACGCCCATGTATATTTCACTGTACACGGCCAGAGGCCCTTCTTGCTTACACTTGTATTTCCCCGCGTGTTGTAGTCACGCGATGCTCATTATGTAATATCATCATATTTCACTCTATAACCATCATGGCGTGAATAGCATCTGCGAGGGACCACCCCGCCCGGACCCAACAGTTGCCTGAGCATGCGTACAACTGCTCCTCCAGCCCCCGAGTCACAGGGGCTCCGAGCGAGGGTGACACGCTCCCTCGCCGATGGGTTACAACGGCGGCGGCGCCTGAGTTGGCAGCCCCGTCTTACCTCCGCGACGCTGAGCGCCTACAAGGCCGCTCGCGTCCCTGCGGACGCCTCAGGCTCCCTGAAGTCCCCCGGAATTCGTGCAGCATCACAATGGAGCCCACCGCGAGGGACTTCAGAGGGCTGAGGCCAATTTAGCGCCCGGGCGCTTGAATCTCACGAAACAAGTCGTAACCCACTCTTCTCTTTTCTACGTGGGTTCAACCCGGCCGCTGGCGTCCCCGGCGCGCAGTTCTGGAGGGTAACGGACCCTCGATATCCAGAATTCCGGCCGACCGCTGGGGGGCCTGAGGGGGAGCCACCGTCTCCTCCTCGAAAAACGTGTACCTATTCGATTCAAATTCTTCGAAAACTTCAAAACTTCCACGCCATGTCTATAGCCGTGCCGCTCTTGTACGCGGACCTCGTTCATTCGCCACGCCAGAGGGAGTTTCACCGTACGGGGATCGCTTAAATAGGGCGGTGGCAACCCCCTTCTAGAGAGCTATCCCTTCCTCCTTCCCGCCATGTCCAACAGAACGCCCTCGCTCAAAGGCAGGAAGGACAAACCCTCGGCCGCGGCGGAGACGCCTCCTATAACGCCTCGTGCGGCGTCCCTCCGCTCGGCCACCAAGCAATCGACCGGCGCTTCGCCAGCTCCCGCCCCGTCGTCGCGAGCCCCTCCCCCATCCTCTCTAGCCACGGCCGTGGAGCGTCCGGCGCCTCGCCTCCCTTCGCATATGGCGAGCTCTAGCCAGAGGGGACCCCTTAGGAAAGCCTCGATAGAGGAAGTCGAGGATGAAGAGGACCAGCCGGCCCAGATGAGCGCCACGTATGTTTCGGCGCTCTCTGGGGCCCCCCTCCATGGATATCCTCCGCACCCGCAGAGCGCAGTCCCTGTGGCAGCGAACTCGGGTGCTCCTCTCCAGGAATCCACGGGGGGCGACCTATCCTCCCGTACGACTACCGAAGAGTCCGACGTCACAGTAACAACCCCTCGAGACTCTCCTCCGCATCTTCCTTCCTCCTCTGGGGTTGGCGAAAGCATCACGGCGGCTCTCCAGCGTCAACCCCCGCCCGCCGACTCGGAATACGCGCGATTCTTCGCGGGAAGCGGCCGCGTGATACCCTTGTACCAGGAGCCGCTATACGCGTCTGTCGCGCGGTACCACTCCCCGTATGACCCCGCAGCTGATGAGGAGGACCCGCTGGCCTACTACGGCGCCGTAGATGGGGAGCTTCCTTCGACTAGCCTAGAAGCGTCGGAATCCCTCCGCGACGCCATCATTCGCTACCAGCAGCCGCACCGCCAGTTCCTTTGGGAGCGACTGTCGGACCTGATAGACAAGGTCGCGGACTACGACGCCGAAACGGTGACCTTGGTCTCGAGGACGGACTTGCACACCCAAACGGAATACCTCTGCCTTTCGCTCAACGTACTCGCTGAAGTCGCGCACGCCGTAGTGGCCGTCCAGCAAATCTTGGACGCCCTTCATAGCTTCCTGAGACGCAAGACGTCCTCGGCCTTCGTCCTCGACCCGCACTACGGCTTTCTGTACATGCTAGAGAAATGCGCGGACGAGTTCGAGCTGCGCTTCGCCTTCTCCTCCCTTCAGCTCCGCCTCAAGCGCGCGGATAATCACGTCCGCTCCTACCTTGGGAGCATACGCTTCCACTATACTGGTGTAGAGCCAAGCGAGGCGGTATCGTCCATGGACTCGACAATCTCCGAGGTCCGCGAGGTATTCGGGACGGAGCCCCCTACTAAGGAGCTCTACCGCCTCCTGCTTCGCAAGGACTACGGACAGCGCGCCGCTTTCATCAACGAGTCGGAGCATCGAAGGATGGTCGAGTCGATGGGCGCGCTCGAGCGACCGCGACCGAGCTACTACAAGGCGCGCAACCGTCCTTCGGGGGTGATCCCTACCATCCGCGAGGCTGAGCAGCCTGGCGTGGCGTCGAGCGCGGCTGACGCCGCTGCACCCGTCATCGCCGGAGCTGCTCCCCCCCGTTCTCCGTCTTCTCCCCCCGGACAGCCGTCCTACTCGTCGTACCCTCCCTTCGAAGCAGGGGTGCGTTTCGCGCAGACCCCCTCGGCTGTGCGGCGCTCCGTGGTTAGTGCGCTTCCAGGCGCGGGAGCCATACAGGATACCTGGAACTCCTCTGCGAACACTGGGGGGCCATCGATGATGCACACGACGGGGACGGCTCGCGGCGTCTGGCCCTCCCAAACCTCGTCACAAGGATTGGGCGCCGCTCGCAACGGCGGTCCTTCGACCCCTGCCAACTACTACTATGGCGGGGGCTCGACGGCAACGCTTACGGCTCCCGCTACCGAAACGAAGGGGCCTCATGAAGGGGACGGAGTCCCTCCGGCCTGGACGGGACAGATTCCCTACGGGAGAGGGGGGCCTGGCGGAGGAGGAGGGGGCGACCAAGGTGGAGGCGGCGGAGGCAACGGAGGCGGCGGAGGGAACGGCGGCGGCGGCGGAGGGAACGGCGGCGGCGGCGGAGGCGACGGAGGCGGCGGAGGGGATCCGGCTGCACCCGGTACACCCGGGAGCGCCTACGACGGGTGGCAACTGAATCCGAAACTAAGCGTCTCGGTCGTCCCCTCCTGGGACGGGATGGGCGATTCCATCATCGACTACGTAGTTCGGATGTCCCATCTGGCTAGCATGAGCGACCGCATGGCTCGCGGGGTCGCCCAGGTTGCCCCGTCTAAGTTCACCGACCGCGCCCTCCGCTGGTGGAACTCAGTCACCAAGATACGGCGCGCGGAGTACTCTCAGGATTGGGCGCACCTCCTAGACGCTCTGCGCCGCCAGTTCCTCACGGCGAAGTGGATCCAGGAGAGGACACGGGAGTTCGAGGAGATGCGGTTCCGCCAGCAAGGCCATGAGAAGGAAGACCCCCAGGACTTCTTCCAGCGCCGTCTGCAGTCTCACGCTTTCTTATTCGCAGATGCGGTTGATGGTCCGGCTGTCGTGGCGCGCATCCTGCGTACGCAGCCCCCTGAATGGGCGAGAGATGTTAACGAGATCATCTGCCCCGACGTCGACGCCCTATTGGCTTTGGCTGAGCATGACGCCAGCGCTCTCATAGCCTCCTGGGCTTGGGCGGCCAAGGTCGACTCTATCCTAGCTTCCTCGAGCGCGTCCAACAAGAACGCAGCTCCTTTCCGTCGTCGCCGTAAAGTCATGGCGGCTGACAAGAGCTTTCCCTCGGGGAGCTCTAGCGAATCGGAAAGTGAAGAGGAGGCTGAGCCGCGTACAGTCCTAGCGGCGGATGGCGCGGGGAGGAGCTCTCGATCAAACGCCAAGGCCTCGTCCTCCAAGGCGGCGTGGCCGAAGGGCAAGACCATCAACGGCTACGAGTTCCGCCGCGACGACTCGAAGGTCAGCAAGCGCCCTCCCAACGGGGAATGCTACATTTGCACAAGCCCGAAGCATGTAGCCTTGGATTGCCCGCACCACGGACGCTGGTTAGCACTCCGGTCAGCCAACCTTATTCATGTGGAATTGGACGCGAAGGAGGAGGCGGACGAGCTGCGCGAGTACATAGCCATGAACGTCGAATCCAAGATTTCCGCTTACCCGTGTGAACACGCTGAGACGCCCGAGCCATCTCATCTCCTCAAGGATGCCCTAGAAGTTGATGCGCTAGCCGTAGAGGCCAAAGCTGCTCACTTAATAGACCATGGGTACAACAGGAACCGTAGACGACGTGACGCCTTCTCGAAGCCTAAGCGGCAGGACAAAGGCAAGGGGAAAGCGGTGGAACGCGATGATCCCTTGCCCCTTCCCCGCCGCGTGCTTAGGAAGGCGGTGCACGTAGCGGAACTGCCCAGCACGACTAACGACGAAGGGGAGAAGATCTACGCCGCGAGAAAAGTGCGGCAACTCCCCGACGGGTTAGGGTCTCTGGGCTCGAGCGCTCTCCACGTAAAGGTTCGCGTCGGCGGCCTAGAGCAGGAAGTGGTCCGAGGGCGCCTGGATTCGGGGTCGGATATAACCCTAATGTCGGAGGAGTACTGGCGCTCGATCCCTGGTCTACCGAAGCCCCGAGAAGGGATAAGGATGAAGCTTTACCACCTTACCGGTTTGGCTAAGGTCCTCGGGTATATCAAGACCACGCTGTTCATGACCACCAAGGAGGGCGAGATCATCAGCTTCGAGTTGGAGGCGTATGTGGTACGGGATATGCGCGTCCCGCTCCTTCTGGGCGAGGATTTCCTCTCCGCATACGAGCTGGGAGTTCAGCGCTGGGCGACAGGTCATTCGGACATCAAGATCGGTCGATCACGCCACATAGTTCCCGCGTCGTCTGCCCATACCGTCGACCTCGGGTTCGAAGTTCGGCGAGCAAGCATGGCTAAGTCCATGAAGCGCCTACTGCCCGGGGTTTGGCGAAAGACGTACCAGCGGTCGAAGGCTCGCATCCGTAGGGAAGGGAAGACCGACTCCCCCCCGGTTCTAGCGGCCCAGGACGTGCTCATAGCAGCAGGATCGGTCCATAACGTGAAGGTTACGGGACCGTTCGAAGGTCGCGAGGAATGGCTAGTGGAAAAGATCGTGATCGCCACGGATGACGAAAGCGTTCTAGCGGCCCCAACCACCTTCATAAATTCCGCGTCGCCCTATGTCCCCATCGCTAACACAAGCTCACGCCCTTGGTACATCAGGGCGGGAGATATAGTCGGTAAACTCCACGACCCCTCCAGCTACGCCGACAACCCGTCTTCCGAAGAGGACAAGGCCAAATACACCGCCTCCGCAGAGTCTATAGCTCGGGTTATCTCCGAGACCTTGCGAGCTCAGAATCCGGACTCCAAGCCGGCGGAACCGACCCAGGCAGGCGACCAGCTCGACGAAGATCAGATGTGGGGACCAAAGACGACGGCTCTAGCGGGCGAATTCGAGCACGCGGAGGGAGAAGTCGACGTAGCCCAAATGGTCAACCTGGGCCCCGACGTGCCGGAAGACGTGCGCCCCCGTCTCAACGACGTTTTGCGCCGCAATGTGGCTGCATTCGGAGTGGGCGGGCGGTTAGGTCACGTCAGCCAAAAGGCACCCGTCCCTCTTAAGCCGGGTACTCAACCGGTATCGGTGCCAATGTACAGCGCATCCCCAGCTAAACGCGACGTGATCGACAAACAGATGGACCTCTGGTTCGAGCGTGGCGTCATTGAGCCGTCAACGAGCCCCTGGGGGGCTCCGTGCGTTGTCGTCTTCCGTAACGGCAAACCGCGTCTCGCAGTAGACTACCGCAAGCTCAATGCAGACACGATCGCGGACGAGTTCCCTATCCCACGGCAATCCGATATCATCCAGGCTCTTTCGGGCGCGCAGGTACTGTCTTCCTTCGATGCGCTGGCCGGCTTCAACCAGGTAGAGATGGACGACGACGCTAAGGAAAAGACGGCTTTCCGCTCGCATAGAGGACTTTGGCAATTCCGTCGCATGCCCTTCGGGCTTCGGAACGGCCCGTCGATATTCCAGCGAATCATGCAGGGCGTTCTGGCCCCTTATCTCTGGATATTCACGCTCGTCTACATCGACGATATAGTCGTATACTCTAAATCCTGGGACGACCACCTCGTACATCTAGATCAGGTCCTGAGCGCCATAGCGGCAGCTGGGATCACGCTGGAACCAAAGAAGTGCTTCGTTGGATACTCCTCTATCCTCTTGCTTGGTCAGAAGGTCTCCCGCCTGGGACTCTCCACTCACAAGGAGAAGGTCGCGGCCATACAGGAGCTCTCACGCCCTACTTCCGTGCTGGACTTGCAAAAATTCCTCGGCATGATCAATTATTTTTTTGCATATATTCCCTTCTACGCGTTTATCGCAAAACCGTTATATTCACTATTGGGAAAAGGGGTGAAATGGGACTGGCGTGCGGAGCACGAAATCGCCTTTCAACAGGCAAAGGACGCCCTCTCCGACGCGCCGATCTTGGGCCATCCGATACAAGGCTCACCATATCGCCTGTACACGGACGCCTCAGACTACGCGTTGGGGGCTAGCCTGCAGCAAGTCCAGCCAATCGTCGTAGGAGATCTGAAGGGCACGGCTACATACGACAGGCTACAGGCCGCGTGGGACGCGGGTCTTCCAGTACCTCGACTCTTCGTCAACCTCGCAAAGGAGGTACAGGAGCTGGAGAATCCGGACGTGTGGGGCACGACGCTGGATGAATCCGTCGTCCATGTCGAGCGCGTCATAGCGTACTGGAGCCGGAGCCTGAAGTCGGCAGAGAGGAACTACAGCGCTACTGAACGGGAGGCATTGGGGGCGAAGGAAGCCCTGGTCCGCTTCCAACCGTTCATCGAGGGCGAACAGGTCATACTCGTCACAGATCACGCGGCACTGCAATGGGCCCGTGTCTACGAGAACGCGAATCGGCGCTTGGCAGCCTGGGGGGCGGTGTTTGCGGCATACCCGGGACTACGCATCGTACACAGACCGGGGCGCGTTCACTCCAACGTTGACCCTCTCTCTAGGCTGCCTCGAGTGCCTCCCCATGACTCACCGGTCCGCGACGATCTGCAGACGATTATACCGGACGAAGAGGCACAGGAAGCGGCTGAAAGGGCTGAGCTGAAGGGAGCGTTTGCGCCAGCTAAGAAGGCCGCATTCGCTATATGGTGGTGGGAGGATGTCATCGACAAGTTCACATATCCGATGCAGACGCGTAAGCAGCGTGCGCGGGAATTAGCGGAAGCCAAGGAGGAGGAGCGCGCTGAGTTAGCAGCGCCCTTGAACGAGGAGCGCGTACCGGACGCTGCAGACTCGGCCTTACCGTTCCCTGACAATGACCCGTGGACGTACCCCGCGGGAGTGAAGGCGCGCAGTAGTGATCACGGAGAGGATTGGAATAAGAGAGCCCATCTCTTGATATCCGTCTCTCCCGAGGTCACTGAGTCGTTTGTACAAGGGTACAAAGAGGATCCGTACTACAGGAACAAACTCACGGAGGAGGCCCCCAATCCGGATAAGGTTCTTACCCCCTCCCGCTTCCAGAAGGGAAATGACGGCTTGGTCTACTTCATCGACGCGGACTGGCTGTCACGTCTCTGTGTACCGCGGAGTAAGGTTCCCTTCATACTCAAATGGATACACGACTCGCCGCACGAGAGCGCGCACGCAGGGTCCTGGAAATTCCTAGCTCGCATAAGGGAACTGTTCTTCTGGCCTTCCTTACGCAAGGACGTCGAGGATTACGCAACAACGTGCGACGTATGCCAGAAGATCAAGGTGGATCACCGCCGCAAGATGGGGGGCCTTCGGCCGGCGCATGTACCCGCTCGCCCGTTCGCCACCGTCTCGTTAGACCTCATCACTGGCCTTCCCCCTTCAGGCAAGGAAAAGTTTACAGCTATCCTGGTCATAGTGGACAAGCTCAGCAAGTTCGGTCTGATGATCCCTACGCACACCACTCTCTCGCAGGAAGGATTCGCGAAGTTCTTTGTGGAACGAGTCGTGAACGTGTACGGGATGCCCGAGCGCATCATCGCCGACCGCGACAAGCGCTGGGCCACGGCGTTTTGGCGTTCGGTGGTAATGCAGTACGGTAGCGTCATGGCGCTATCCTCCGCGCACCACCCTCAAACCGATGGCCAGACGGAAGTCCTCAACGCCACGATCGAGCAGATGCTTCGCGCCTACGTGGCTGCGGATCGCTCGTCCTGGGCTCAATGGCTAGGGGAGATATGCTTCGCGTACAACTCCAACGTACACGCGTCTACGGGCTACACTCCTAATTTCTTGCTCATGGGTTACCAACCACGCGGAGCCGCCGGCATTCTTAACCCGTCCGGGGATCCGGTCGCTCGCCCCTTCCTGCCCAGTCACAAGGGGGAAGACTTCATCGCTGCTCTGGAAAGTCATCGTCAGGCTGCCCGGGACGCGGTCATACTTGCCCAGGAACGACAGGCGCGCGCCTACAATAAGGGCCGGCGCCCTGTAGAGTCGATTGAGGAAGGAGACTACGTCCTAGTCAATCCGCACTCCCTGGAGCTAGTGGACGTAAAGGGCACCGGTAAGAAGCTGGTTCAGAGGACTATCGGTCCTTTCGAGGTCCTGGAGAAGATCAACCCGGTGGTATACCGCCTCCGGTTACCGGACACCTACCCCATGCACCCAGTCTTCAACTTAGAGCACCTGCGCAAGTATCATCGATCGGACCCGGCGCTTGGCGAACGCTCCACCCTACCTGACACGCGGGAGTACCTTGCCGCGACCGAGGAGTACGCCGTGGAAGCCATCCTGGGTCACGCTGTTAAACCGCGCCAGGATGGTAACCAGCGCATGTTCCTAGTTAGATGGGAAGGTTATGGCCCTAACGATGACACCTGGGTGTCGGAATATGACCTCCGCAACGCGCCTGCACTGAAGCGCGAGTACTTCAGAGTCCACAAACTGTAGGAACGGCTCCCCGCTCCGGTGCCCCGACCACCTGACTTGATCCGATTCTACCGGATCCGGCGCTTCTTTTGACACGTTTCCTCCTGCCCTTTCCCTCGACGCCTACGCCAAAGACTCCTGCGCCTACACCAAGTCTAACCTCGACGTGCTCAAGGGAGTTCGCGCTCTTGAAGCAGCGTCTCCCTGCTCCTTTCTCGAGGGATCCGCCTACACCGCCCTGCTTATCACACCCATTCCCTTCGACGAGTGCGCGCTGAGTGAGCTGCGCCTCTGATACCTACCGTTCTTCCTGTCTCCACGGGGTTCGCGCTTATATAGCTGCGTCCTCGTCATACTTACTTTTCTTTCTGTTTCCACGAGGTTCGCGCTCATATAGCTGCGTCCTCGTTTGCTACTACCACAAACCCACTCCGAGCAAGGACGAACACCTCTCGGCTCAACAACATGGCAGATCAAGCCACCCCCACTCCGCGTCCGGACTGTGGCGGCCGCTTCTCCCAGGCCCGGACCGTCTGCTTAGCGGGCTATTTCGACGCCCCCAGCATCGCTACCGGGATGACGTTCGAGCTGCGTCAGCTGCCCATTGTCTGCTCGAGGATTGTGCGACTAGGCACGACGGTCCTGGAGTTATGGTCTCCCAACTCGCTCCAATTTCCCTTTCTGCCTGGAACGGCTCGTCCTGGATACCGAGCAGTGTCTCCCGCTACCCTGATCTCGCACCGGCGGTATGACGGCCACGATGGCAAGCACGACTGTTTGCATGCGCCCCAATACTTCAAGCCCGCAACGGCGCACTGGCCTTTCATGCGTCGCGCCCTGGAGGTGCCCTCTGGCGATCGCGCTTACGTGGCTTTCGCCCCGCTAACGGAGTACTGGCGGCACGATGCGGCCCGTCATCCGTCGCCTCGCGGCTACCTCGACCCTCAGTTCGTCGCTTCCCTCGGCGACCTAGCGCGCTACCTCGGCGAGCAATTCGCTTCCCTGCGCGGACGCGTGACCCCCCTTGAATGGGAGCAACGCCCGGCGGCCGTTAACGAGAGCGCCCTCGTCAGGCTGCTCGCGGTCAGGACCTGGGACGACGCTGTCGACCAGGGTGTCACTATCCAGCGGGCGCTCCGAGAGCGAGAAGCGTGGCTGGCGCTACAGGAAGAACGAGGCCGCCAGCGCCACCTCTCGAGGGAGGACCTGAGGAACATGGACATGGCTCTGGCGAGAGAGGAGTTCATGGGGGTCTGGGTCAACGGCGCGGACGAAGGCGTAGTTTTGTTCCTCTTGGCAGCCGGGATACCTTGTTTTATCGTCCACTCCTACGCGCTCGACGAGATCATACGGAAAACGGAGAAGTCCTTCGACAACCTCGTGAGCGGAACTGACCTGGAGGTCTCGCTCTCCGACTCGAATCCGTATCAGCACCTAGCGCGATTGCAGCCCGGCCGACTGGACGCTTTGCCCGTGGCGGACGACGGCCGAGGACGAGCTCGACCGGCTTCGGCGAGAGAGGAACAGCTCTCCTCGTCCCTGTACCTCGAGTCGCTGGAACGCCCAACGCTCCTGCATCCCTCCTGGCTTGGGTACAGCCGCCCGGGACTGCCTCCGTATCGAGCGCCCCCAGTGGCCGCTCCGGAGCGCGAGTCTCGGCGTCTCTTCCGTTCCCCGACACCTCCCGGTGCGCCTAGTACGGCTGCAAGGGGAGTGACGGCGGACAGCCCACACAGCCACGAAGCAGCGCTTCCAGCAGCCCCGCATGCCGAGGAGGACAAGTATGCCGCCCGCCCTATCGAGTATCGCGCCATAGCTCCTGACCGGGTGGACTGGATAGTTCCCCCTCCGATTGCTCCTACCTGGACCAAGGAATGGAGCAAATGGGAGCTTGACGAGTGGGCCGGAGTCACAGCCTGGGTAGGTCGAGGGAAGCGAAAGGAGATCGTGACCGAGCACGTCTGGTACGACAGGGAGAGGGGACGCCAACTGTTCTTTGACGACCTGGTCATTCCGCCCGGTTGCCTCGACACCCAGCACTACGGCATGCCCGTCCCGCGCTTCCCGTTCTACTTCGACAACGGCAGTTCAGGCAGAGCTTCCAAGGCGTCTTTCTGGATGTACCCGAGGAAGGAGGGCTTGAAGAGAGAAGACGGGAAGCGGCAGAACAAGCCCGCCGCCACTCAGCTCCCTCTCAAGAAAGGCTCTCGAGGGACGGGGCTCCCTCCGTCCGGCGGCCCTCCTGACTCGGACGACGACGCGGACGATGATTCCGACACGCCGGCGCAGCCCGGGCAGGGCAGCGGTAAGGGGAAGGGGAAGGCGCGAGTCGAGGAGACCTCGGAGGAGGGCACCAGGGGAGCGAGCTTAGCGGCGTACGCCATGGACGTCGACGAGGAACCCCCGGCGTCAAATGTCGTGGCCCTGAACGGGGTGGACCCTCAGGTCACTTCGTTGATGTTCCGAGCCTTCGCGGCAGATGCCCTTTACGCGGTCAGAGCCACCCCTCTGGCCATGGTGCACGGGCAGGGCCGTATGTGGGTGCGCTTCGCGAGCATCACTGAGGCGCGCAGGGCTTTCGGGGCGCTCGTCCAGATGAATGGAGAGGTGGCGGGTACGTTCGAGCCCGACGGCGCGTTCGAAGACGCGTTCACCTACTCGCGGGATCGCTGGACGGCGCAAACGCTGGGCGAGATGGACGTGCCGAACGTCGAGGACGTCGAGGAAGGGAGCCTCGCTGGTACTACTGCGGAGCGCTCCGCAGCTACCGCGGGGTCATCGGAGTCTACAGCGGGCGGCGATGAGCGCTTAACAGCAGCCTCGCACCCCGCGCTGCCTCCGCCGACCAGCGCAGCGCCGACCTCCTCCGGGGACGATGAGCGCTTTTCAGCAGCCTCGCCCCCGGCGCAGGCGGTCGCAGCAGTGGCCAGCCTAGCCCGTCCCGACCAAAGTGTTGAGCGCTTTTTAGCAGCCCCGCTTCCGGTGCACGGGCCCTCGACCTCCGCAGACGCCCCCAATCTAGGCTCATCTCTCCCAGCCCGGCAGACCCGCTTCGGGCCCACGCTGGACATCCCCACGGCGCCGCGATCCATGAGAGCCACGGAGAACGCCTTCCGCCGCCTCTCCCTCGGCGAGCGCTTGACGAGCGCTCCGTCCTTTCCCCGTGACCACGCTCCGCTCCCAGTCCCCCTTGCAGAGCGCCTGACCACTCCGCTCGCGGCTCGCCTGTCTGACCCTCCGTCCTTGAAGGAGCGACTGGGCCCTGCGAGGCCTATGCCTAAGCGGGCCCGCGCCCCATCCGTGACGACCAGCGACGCAGGCACCGAGCTACCCGCCCGGAAAAAGGTGCGACGCGGAAAAAGGGCGGGCCGGCAGGTCCGGGAACAGGACGAAATCCGCGCCCGCTTCCGTGCCGAAGCGGAGGCTATCGCGCAGCATGCGGAGGAGTCTGACGACCAGGATCTACTCTCCTGGCTCCCCGCGTTGGAATTGGCGGCTGAGATGGAGATTGACGAAGAGGACGCGCGCGCTCGCTGGGCCGAAGATGAGGATGACATGGACATTAGTCCCGCCGTCGCGGGGCCTTCAAATCAGAGGTAGCACAAAGCAAGCATCGGACCTCTATCGTGTGGGGGGCACTGTGACGCCCATGTATATTTCACTGTACACGGCCAGAGGCCCTTCTTGCTTACACTTGTATTTCCCCGCGTGTTGTAGTCGCGCGATGCTCATTATGTAATATCATCATATTTCACTCTATAACCATCATGGCGTGAATAGCATCTGCGAGGGACCACCCCGCCCGGACCCAACAGTTGCCTGAGCATGCGTACAACTGCTCCTCCAGCCCCCGAGTCACAGGGGCTCCGAGCGAGGGTGACACGCTCCCTCGCCGATGGGTTACAACGGCGGCGGCGCCTGAGTTGGCAGCCCCGTCTTACCTCCGCGACGCTGAGCGCCTACAAGGCCGCTCGCGTCCCTGCGGACGCCTCAGGCTCCCTGAAGTCCCCCGGAATTCGTGCAGCATCACACTGCTGCAGGACGGTATCATTATATGCCTTCCCAGCCCACCCCGGCCAATCCTGCGGAGGCACAGCCTTTGTCTTCCCCTCGTGCATCGACCGGACATCAAATTTCCCTGCCTCATCAACCCTCCCAAAGATCAACCCGACATGGTAGCCTGTAGTGTCGCTGAGGAGCCGGAGGAGTGGTGCAACTATCGGCGCGAAGCGTTCTCGAGCTCTTTGAGGTATGTTAGTACTTGTCTAAACTCCTTTTCGATGAAACTCACCCTTCCATCTCCGCCTCCGTCAGATCGACCTTCCATTCCTTTTCGGCATTGTACTTTGCCAGCGCCGTTGCATGTAACTCCCCACCCAAGATGTGCATCCGATTCCTCTCCTCTGCGCCTGCCTTTGTCAACATCTCACGCGCTATCGCTGTCCGCAGATTGATCGTCCCACGGGATGACTCGTGCCCTGGGTGTCGCTCGGCAAACACTTTGTTAATCTTCTCCTTGACCCCGTCTTGCTGCATGTAAACCTGGAAGTCGGCCAGGCGCTTCGGTGGCTGGAGCTCGTCACTGTGCCGCAGCCCCGCAAGCAGAGGAAGCCAGGGGTTTTTAGGTGTGCCGTTCCGCCCGCTGTGTCCGCGCTGGTAATTGAACCACGCCTTTATTTTCTGCCCAGCCGGTAAGCCATCCACCCAGTTTTAGGCAAGCTTTACTTACTGCCTCCATCTTCGTTAGTATATCCCTTTTTTTCTCTCGGTCCGCATCCGACAGGTCAATGTCAAGCGTCTCGTCGGGTACCGTGTCGTTGTTGGAGTCTTCGTCGAGCGACAGGTACCAAGGGAAACGTTTCCAGTAGTCAAACATCAACTCCGGCCAGAAGCTGCGCGTCGTCTGTTTCTCCGACGCCTCAATGTAACTTGGTAGACGATCGCGCAGAAAGGCTTCACGCTGGCCGTGAAAGTCTCCCTGATTCCCGCGTTTTTTCGGCGCGCGGGCCAAATCAGACTCTGTGTCGCCCCTTTTCCTTGACTTGTTTTTGGCGGATGAGGGGTCAGGCATGATAGGAAAGGTGCGCGGGTTAGGCCTCCGCTCGCAACAGATACACAGTATAGCGGTATGTACGTTAAAGCTTCCCTCATGGCCGACGAGTAACTCCGTCCGTCTTTCGCTTTAGCTCGGGACTAACTACGTACACATGTCGCATCCAACCAAATGAATTAATGCATTACATTCAAACAACTGGCAAGCCTCGGGCTGCAAGCGCCCTGCAGTATCCGTAGAACGCGCGAATTTTCTAGTGCTCGGTAAGTTGACAGGGGAGGTATGCAGGGGGAAGCAGACACACCCTGTGAGTCCTATCGTAGACCGCTGCCCTTTGCAATGTGTCCTCCGTTGACAGCTCAGCCTCGGGTGATTCAATCATATCCGCTGGCTCAGGTTCCTCGTGCAAAGGGCGGCGCCATGAAAATACCCGCCAATAGGCTGGGAACAGTCGCCCCCAAAATCTCTCCAGCCCGCCTTGGCGTACAGCCGCCTGATAATCGTCGAAGTGCTGCAACAGGAATATCCGGCGTGCACTCTGCCGCGGGAAAGGTGTCGGTACAACGGGGGTTTCCTTGTCGGTCTGGGGTGCAACCGACATCATGGTGAGCGGAGTTTGTGATGCAAGAGGGGGATAATATAAAGCGCTGTTCGTTTGGGGGACTGACAGGCCACAGCATACAAGAAAGCAACTATATTCGAAGGCAAAAGGTATGTAATACTGTCAAAGTAAATAAAGTAAACTGAACTATAAGCAAGGTAAATTAAATAATGTACGTTAGTCCAAGTTTCTACGCCACAGAGGTAGCGACGAGTGAATTAGCGATGGAATACAGCGGCGTTGGCAGCCCAAAAAAACGGCGGGAGCGGGCAGGACGAATCAGCTAGCGGCTCAAGTCCAAGAAAGTCCAAGAAAAAAGAATCCAGGTGTGCGCGCCTTACACTGTGTGCTTTGTGATGAAGTCCTCCAGTTCCTCGAAGTCCTCCGAGCCCATGATCGAGCAGCCATCAATGTCGGACTCCATCATTGCACGGACCGCATCCCCGCGAGAGGCAAACATCCGCCTCTCGCCACGCACCGCCCAGAAACGCGTCCCAAACTCGGACTGGGACGCCCTAGGGGCGGCGGGGGAACGCGACGCAAAGATGGAGCGCTCGAGGACGTCGAGATCGTTCGACACCATGATCGAGCCTCCAGTTGGACGGACCTCCCGGAGGGCTTGAAGCGCGTCGGTACGGCTCGTGAAGATCTCACTCAGCCCATCTGCCATCCAGAACTGTGGCGCAGTGAGAACAGCGACGGCGGCCGCGGCCTGGAGCGCCGCTGCTGTCAGGGGAGCCCCCGCTCCGGCCCCCGTTCCGGTTCCGGTTCCGGTTCCGGTTCCGGTCTCCGCTCCGGCCCCCGACCCCACCTCCGCTCCGACCTCCGCCCCAGTCCCTGTTCCCTCCGTCGCTCCCCCCGTCGCTCCCTCCGCCCCCGCTCGCCCGCTCCCGCGACCCCGCCGGAACTCCGGTTCCGGATACCACGTGGCCTGTGACCGCGCACGGGACCTATGCGCATCACTCCGGTTGCTCCGATCACCTCGCGCACGTGCTACTAGTCAGTAGGTATTTTAGGCGGCTCCGGGCGTGGGAATCCTCAGACGTTCTTCTCTTCGGATTCCCCACGCCAGGTGCGCTATACTTGTACTCAGTAGCACGGCCTGTCAATTAACCTTCGGATTCCCCACGCCAGGACCCTTGACTTCTCGGGCCGCGTGGTTGCCCTTACAGCAGAAGAACGTCTTCTAGGGATTAACCGGTCAAGATTGCGAAGTTCGGCGTCGACGGCTCGGACAGCTCAGATAGCGCCCCCGCCTCGCCCCATTCGAATCTTGCCCCCTCCTCCCCCCGCATCGTCGCCGACATGCCCGGCAGTACCCCCGTCGGAGCTTCCGGAGCTCCGGTTCCGGACCCGACCGCGGACGCCCGGATGTCCGCTATCGAGGCGAGCCTCGCACGCCTGACCGCCCTGGTCACCAACCTGCAACCCGCACCTGCTCCGGCCCCTGCGGCACCCGCTCCGGCCGCGAGTCCAGGCTTATTCCCGGAGTCCACCTCCTCGAACAAAACGGTCCTCCGACCGAACCCCCCGTTCGTCTTCGACGGCGACCGGACCCAAGGCCGCGCGTTCCTGCACGCGGTCCGGACGTACATCCGGTTGGTTCCGGAAGGCTTCCGGGACGCCTACGGGGACCCCTCCGAAGACAAGGCCATCCGGTTCGCCATGTCCTTTATGGCGAAGGATGCGGCGCAGCGCTGGGCCGAACGCCAGAGCGCCAAGGAGCCCTTTCCCTTCGTTCTCTGGGAGGACTTCGACCGGGAGTTCCGGCTCCGGTTCATCGAGGAGAACGAGCAGGACCACGCCCTGCACAAGCTCGAGTCCCGTGCGTACCACATGGGCAACCGCGACATCTACCGGTACACCGACGACTTCGAGGACCTCGTCGACCTCGCCGGCTTCGAAGACCAGCTCATCAAGGTCACGAAGTACAGGACCGGACTCGACCCGGCGATCAATCTCGCCATCACCGGCTCGAGCGACCCTCCGCACCTTGAGGACTACCCCGGCTGGCGTCTCCGTGCGTACCGCCAGTACGAGTCGATCCAGCGTTCGAAGATCGGCTCGACCGGAACGTCCGGAAGGCCCGCGCACGCCCCGAACCGTGCCCGGATGATCCCGGTTTCCGTCCCGGCCGCTCCCTCCGCCCCTCCGAGGGTTGCAGCGCCCCCGGTTCCCGCTCCGGTTCCGATGGACGTCGACCGGACCCGCGCGCGCGCTGCCCCCCGCCGCGGTTGCTTCCGCTGCGGCGACCCGAACCACTTCGCCCGGGACTGCACCGTTCCGGTCGACATCCGCGCGGTCGACGTGCTGGATGAGGTGATCCGGCAGCTGGACGGCGAGCTGCTGGAGGAGCTGCTGGCTCGCGTCGCGTCGTCCGAGGCCGCTGCGCAGCATTCCGCTGCCGCGGTTGCTCCTGGTCCGGAGGATTTTCCCCTCCGCGACGAGTGAGCAGTGCGCCCTCGTTCGCATCCCCCAATCGTTTCGCCGTCCTGTGTAATGAGTCTGACAATATATCTCTTGCACCTTCCGAAACGATAGACGCACCCCCCAGCCCGAGCGCTCCTCCGGTCGCTCCGGTAGCTCCGGTTCCGGTCGCTCCGGTTCCGGCTGCTCCGAAGTCCGGAACCGCTCCGGTCCCCCCGGCAATCCCGCGTGCACCACGGAAGCCCTCCTGGGAGCGAAGGCTCCCGAAGCGCTACACCGTCGCGGCAATCCCGGCTCCCAACTCGCTGCACCTCCCGCTTGAGTTCATGTCCACCGATAGCGCTGCGAAGCTCTCGACCAACGGGCTCGTGGACTGTGGCGCAACTTCCGAATTCATCGACTCGGAGTACGTCGCTGCCAATCAGTTCCCGGTCCGACGGCTTTCGCAGCCGATCCCGGTCTTCAATGTAGACGGCAGCCCCAACGAGGCCGGCTACATCCGGGACATCGCGGACGTGGTTCTCACGTACAAGGGTCACAGCGAGCGTGTCCAACTCGCGGTCACGCGCCTCGGCAAGGAGAAGCTCATCCTCGGGTATTCCTGGCTCCGGAAGCACAACCCGGAGATCAACTGGGAAACCCGGGAGGTCAAGATGAGCCGCTGCCCCGCCGGTTGCGCTACGTGCACCACCGAGGCTCGTTCCGAGCGCCGTGCGGCTCGCTCCGCCGCGCAGTTGCTCAAGCGGCTACGCTCCGGTCCGGTTCCGGCGATCTGCGTCGTAGACGTGGAGGACCGATCGGACGAGGACGAGGATGACTCCGAAGACCCTCCGGGGCCTCCGGAGAATGATTCCGAAGACTCCGGTACCGAGGACGACGACTCCCAGATCGAGGAAGGGGACCGGATATTCTATACCCGGTTCACCCCTTCCGAAGACATCCGGGCCACCGGAACCGTTTCACAGCGGTTAGCGGAGGCGTTCGCCCGGAACTCCGCGCCCCCTCCGGACTCCATTCCGGAATGGGCCCGGGAGTTCGAGGACGTCTTCAACCGGGAGTCGTTCGACTCGTTACCGGAGCGCCGGACCTGGGACCACGCTATCGAACTCGTCCCGGATTCGAAGCCCGCGAACTGTAAGGTCTACCCGATCTCTCCCCTCGAGCAGCGCGAGCTCGACGCGTTTATCGAGGAGGGATTGGCGACCGGACGGATCCGGCCTTCCAAATCCCCGATGGCGTCCCCCGTCTTCTTCGTCAAAAAGAAGGACGGAGGCCTCCGGTTCGTCCAGGACTATCGCGCGCTCAATGCGATGACCGTGAAAAACCGGTACCCGCTCCCTTTGATCAACGATCTTATTAATCGATTGAAAGGAGCTCGGTACTTCACGAAGCTGGACGTCCGGTGGGGTTTCAACAACGTCCGGATCCGCGAAGGCGACGAGTGGAAAGCCGCGTTCCGGACTAACCGGGGACTCTTCGAGCCCTTGGTGATGTACTTCGGCCTGACCAACTCCCCCGCGACCTTCCAGACAATGATGAACGACATCTTCCAAGATCTCATCTTGTCCGGGGACGTCATGATATACCTCGACGACATCCTCATCGCCCATTCCGACCTCACACGCCACCGGGAGATCGTCCGGGAGGTCCTCCGGCGGCTCCGGGAGCACAAGCTCTACTTGCGCCCGGAGAAGTGTGAGTTCGAGAAGTCGTCGATCGAATATCTCGGGGTGATCGTCTCTCACGACCACGTGGAGATGGATCCGGTCAAGGTCGCCGGAGTCACCGCTTGGCCGGTCCCGGAGAACAAGACGGACGTGCTCCAGTTCGTCGGGTTCACGAACTTCTACCGGAGGTTCATCCGGGACTTCTCCGACATCGCCCGGCCCCTGTTCGACTTGTCGAAAAAGGGCACCGCGTGGCGTTGGAGCGAACCGGAGGCCACCGCTTTCCAGGCGCTGAAGGACGCGGTGACCACGGACCCCGTCCTGATCCTTCCGGACGAGGCCCGGCCGTACCGGCTCGAAGCGGACAGCTCCGACCGGGCTTCCGGTGCGGTTCTCTCTCAGGAGGGTCCGGACGGGAAGTGGCATCCGGTAGCGTTCTACTCCAAGAGCTTGAGTCCGGTCCAGCGCAACTACGAGATCCACGACAAGGAGATGCTCGCGATCGTCTGCGCGCTCGAGGAGTGGCGACACTTCCTCGAGGGCTCGCAGCATCCGGTGGAGATCTGGACCGATCACAAGAACCTGGAGTACTTCCGGAAGTCGCAGAACCTCAACCGGAGGCAGGCGCGGTGGTCGCTGTACCTGTCCCGGTTCGACTTCACGCTGCACCACAAGCCCGGACGCCTGATGGGGCGACCGGACGCGCTGTCGCGTCGCCCGGACCACGGAGCGGCTCCGGACAACCAGGACGTCACCCTCCTGTCTCCGGAGCTCTTCCATGTCCGCGCGATCGAGGGTGTAGTGGTGACCGGACCGGAACGTCCGGTGCTCCGGGACATCCGGGATGCGCTCGCGCGTGGTCCGGACCTTGAGGACCCTCTCGCTATCGCCGCGCGCGAGGCCCTCAACGTCCGGGGCTCCCGGTCGCTCCGGTCCGCGGAGTGGCGTGTGGACGACGGGCTGCTCTACTTCCGCGGCAAGATCGTGGTCCCCCGGGATCACGACCTCCGACGCCGGATCTTGGAGCAGCACCACAATACCCGTGTGGCGGGGCATGCCGGCCGCTTCAAGACGTTGGAGCTCGTCTCCCGGAACTACTGGTGGCCCCAGTTGTCCCGACACGTCGGCCGGTATGTCGCGACGTGCGACTTGTGTTGTCGCACGAAGGCGCTCCGGAAGCTTCCGGTCGGTGAGTTGCACCCGACGGAGGTTCCGGAAGAGCGCTGGAGCACGGTTTCGGTGGACTTCGTCGTCGAGCTTCCGGAAGCTCACGGGTACGACGCGGTGATGGTCGTCGTCGACGCGCTCGGGAAGCGTGCGCACTTTAACGAGTGCCACACGACCTTGGACGCCGTCGGAGCTGCGCGGTTGTACTACCGGAACGTGTGGAAGCTCCACGGGACCCCGGAGAAGTATATCTCCGACCGGGGTCCGCAGTTCATCGCGGAGTTCACCCGGGAGCTGTGGCGCCTCATCGGAGTCGCTCCGGCGACCTCCACGTCGTACCACCCGCAAACCGACGGTCAGACCGAGCGCGTTAACCAGGAGATGGAGCAGTTCATCCGGCTTTTCACTAACTACAAGCAGGATGACTGGGACGAGCTCCTTCCGGCCGCCGAATTCGCCTACAACAACCACATCCACTCGTCGACGCAGCAGGTCCCGTTCATGACCGACACCGGACGGCTCCCCCGGATGGGGTTTGAGCCGAACGGGCTGCGCTCGAAGGTGGAAGCGGTTAACGAATTCCGCGACCGGATCGCCTCCGGAGTTTCCGAAGCCCGGGCGGCGCTCGTCAAGGCTAAGGAGGAGTATAAGCGGTACTACGATCGCCGGCGCACTCCGGCGCCGGAGATTAAGGTAGGCGACCGGGTCTGGCTGGACGCCTCCGACATCCAGACCACTCGCCCTTCCGCTAAGTTCGCGCACCGCCGCTTGGGGCCCTTCCGGGTGCTCCAGGTCATCGGGCGGGGCGCGTACAAGCTCGAACTCCCTCCCCGGCTCTCGCAGCTCCATCCGGTGTTTCCGGTCGTCAAGCTCGAACTGGCTCAGGACGACCCCTTCGAGGGTCGGACTGGCTATGACGAGCCTCCGCCGGTCCTCCGCGGCGCTCCGGACGCTCCGGACGCTCCGGGCGCCGTTCCGGACGCGCCACCCGAGTGGGAAGTCGAGGCGATCGTGGACGCGAAGTACCGGTGGGGCTCGCTCTGGTATTTCGTGCAGTGGAAAGGGTATAATTCTTCTCACGATTCGTGGGTTAAACACTCCGACGTTTTCGCTCCGGAACTCGTCGCAGATTTCTACCGGAAGTACCCCGCCGCACCACGCGCCATCACGACCGCCACCTTCGACTCCCTCCCCTTCCGGGACCCCGACGTCCACGTCCGGACGATGCGTCGAGGCGCCGCATTCCAAGGGGGGGATGGTGTCAGGGGAGCCCCCGCTCCGGCCCCCGTTCCGGTTCCGGTTCCGGTTCCGGTTCCGGTCTCCGCTCCGGCCCCCGACCCCACCTCCGCTCCGACCTCCGCCCCAGTCCCTGTTCCCTCCGTCGCTCCCCCCGTCGCTCCCTCCGCCCCCGCTCGCCCGCTCCCGCGACCCCGCCGGAACTCCGGTTCCGGATACCACGTGGCCTGTGACCGCGCACGGGACCTATGCGCATCACTCCGGTTGCTCCGATCACCTCGCGCACGTGCTACTAGTCAGTAGGTATTTTAGGCGGCTCCGGGCGTGGGAATCCTCAGACGTTCTTCTCTTCGGATTCCCCACGCCAGGTGCGCTATACTTGTACTCAGTAGCACGGCCTGTCAATTAACCTTCGGATTCCCCACGCCAGGACCCTTGACTTCTCGGGCCGCGTGGTTGCCCTTACAGCTGCCGTCGCTGGAGCGAGAGCGACACGCGTCATCGGAGTGACGCGCGGGCGTGCGCCACCTACTCCTGACGTGGATGCCTGCGAGCCAAGGGGAGCGCTCAAAGGCGAGGCGGGTGTCGAGTCAGCGAGGGTTGGGGTTGGCGAGTACGGGCTGACGGAGGATGGGACCACGCAGACAGTGTGGGGGTTGTAAGGTGTCGTCGGGTGAGTGGGAGCAGCAGCAGCGGGCAACGGAGAGGCCTGGACAATAGGGATGCTGGGCGCCGGGGGAGGGGTTGCGCTTGGAGTGGGGTACGCCGCAATGAACCCCTTGGCGAGCTGGAAGGCGGGGCAGATGGTACGATGGTCTGACCCGCAGAACGAATCCCAAGCAGCACGTGCAAGATCCCATCGCTCAAAGCTCCTCTGCGAAGCTGCCGAGAAGCCGTCGGTCTGGAGGTTGGCGTCTTGCCTGACGCCAGAAAGGTGAGCACTGCGACTTGAACTCCCGCGATTGACACTTACGGGTTGGTAAAGAAACCTGTTCCATGGCCACGGAAAACAACGTAGATCTTGCCGTCTGCAGCTGCAGAAACCGCCCACACATCACGGTCGGCATGGCGGTGAGGATAGAACGGTGGGACGCAGGCGGTGGATGCCGTCTTGGAGGGGCTGGAGGGACCGCAGGCGTCACTGGCAGCGCCGATTTTGAAGTTTGTCATGAGGGGAAAGGTCAAGTGAGGGAGAGAAAGCGGGAAGAAAGTGGGAAGAAAGTGGGAATGGTGGAAGCCCCCAGGTGCGTTCAAATAAATAAAGTGTGACTGACTGCCCTGTACGCCACTTGACGTGTTAGCTTGCAACGTTGGCAGTCAATCCGGCCTAGGGCTTGAACCCGTACGTCGAACGGCACGGCCGTCGAAAACGACGGCCGTTTTTGGGTACGGACGGGTCGACCCGTCCCGTCGATTGGGTTTCGAGATCGTAAAACGTACGGGTCCCGGCCGTCCCGGCCGTACCCGGCCGTTTCGACGGGTGGGGGCAGAATCCCAAGAAAAAAGAATTAAAAAATACCACGGGTTCCAATTTGTGAAGAAGCTCGATTGCAGGTAGCGTAAGCAGCATAAATAGCCCCAGCGATGATTTCTAGTCATTATATCTCGCGGGCAAAGTGATATATGGTGTCGTGGGAGTGTGGGGAGGCACCAAATGATGACAGACGGCTGCTCGGCATATCTGCCAGCAGCATCTATCAAGCGCAAATCAAGCGGCAACACACGGCATCCACCACACCCATGTGAATATGCTCACCGGAGCACATTCCGAAGGTTCATTTTCGGCTCAAACTTGGCCCACGGGACATTCTGTGGGAGACCCGTCGAAGCCGTCGAACGGTCGGGTACGGCCCCCCTGTCGACGGGGTAACCCGTCCGTACCCGTCCCGGCACAGATTGACTGCGAGACCCGAAACGTACGGGTCCAAACCCGTCCGTCCCGGCCGTCGACCCGTCGAAAACGGGTACGGGTTCAAGCCCTAATCCGGCCTGGCCGCTCCTCATGGCCGATACTTTAACTTCCAGCATGGACGTACTTCACTCCCGGATCCAAGGCTCCTCAATGGACACGTCGCAGCCTCGCAAGTGAGTACCTTGCTCAAATGCGCGGGATCTCATCCTGACTCCGCTAGCTTGCTAGCCCGTCATGTACACCAGTATCTCAAGCTCCTCCAGCGCTCCGGATGTGCAATGCGGCCCTGCCTCAAGTTGCCAGCATGGCCGCCCCCACTCACCATTCACCAGTTAAGTTGTGTTCCCATGCCCTTGTTCATCGTAATAATTCCACATAGAATTGTCTGGGCTGAACCCATCGTCCTTCGGCACCACATCTTCACCCATGTTGCTGGGGGGCAGCTCGGGTCCCGTGGGCCATGGCTCATAGATGGAGAAGCTGTCGAGAGTCCTCCTGTAGTACGCGCGCGATTGTAATTCATGAAAATGAACGAGTTCAAGGGTTTCATCGAGCATACAAAATTAAGGATTGAGGCTTAAGCCCATGCAATGGGCTCCTCCAGCTCTGCCTCCTCCAGCTCTGCCTCCTCCTCACGGCGACGCGCGGCCCACTCCTCCTGCTCCTCAGCCCTTGCAAGGGCAGCCTCTCGTGCTTCCTCACGCTCTGATTCTCGTCGGAGTGTTGCGACACGTCGTCTTTCATGTTTGTCGGCGAAGGCGTCCCACCCATGGGACTCGCAGTATGCATTGTCTCGCCGAGCGCGCTGCCGCAAGGCGAGGAGGCCGGTGTTCCTGAGTCTCCATGTTAATGAATCTGGTTCCAGCGACATACTGAAACACACCGTGCGCGGTAGCGTGCAGAAGCCGCCTGCCCTGCAAGCTTGAGAGTTTCTTCCTCTGGTGTACCCTTTGCAGCCTCACGGCGTCTTGTCGTTCATGAGAATCAGCGAGTGCAAAGGGGGGGGTGGCAAAACTGACCGTGCCATCCTCGTCCTTGCCTTCTCGCGCTCTTCATCGCGGTTACTGCTTGTCCGTTAGTGTAGTCTGGGAACTTGGTGAGACAGGTCAGATAACGCACGCCTTGCGGTAGCGACGAGCGGCAGCCAGCTGGGCCGCTGTGCTTTTTGGGCTCGCCACTCGAGGGCGGGGTGCTCTGAAATAGAACCCGGCACGAGCCAATCTCTCCTGGTCGCTTTCTGGGCCCTCGGTCTGCAAGGAGGTGTCGTTCAGATGTGGAGATGTGCGAGTCATGGCAGGTACCTGGAGCGAGGTCATATTTGAGGATGAAGGTGGTCAAGATACCACCGGCAAATAGAACGAACGACTCGGAGTTCTGGCTATCAATGCACGATCTTCAGTTTTAAAGCTCCCACCTCCAGGAAAAATCTGTGAAAAAATAAAACGGTCGGGGGACTCCCTACGAGAGAAATGTACTCCTCAGAAGTGCCCATTTTCCCCCCAAAATCAAGTAAGAAAAAGTAGAAAGACCGTACAATCGTCGCGAGTTCGTCATAGTCGTAGCAAGTTTGTCATAGGGAAGGTCAGTTCGTCATAGCATCGCTTTCCCCGGCCGACGCCGGGCAGTTCAGATATGGTGATTTCTCGCAAGAATGGGGCGTTCTTCATACATCAGCCCACGGAAATAAGAACATGAGAGAAAAGCTAAGTACATGACAAAAAACGAGATGATATGGTAGGTATTACGGTAATTACCCAGATCACTAGGGGGAATACCGAGGCAGTGGCCCTCGGCCTTCGAGCGATTTGGCCTTGTTCTGAGGCTCAAGTGTCTGTCTGCGTGGGATCCAGCGGGAGGTGCGGCGGCTGAGCTGGGCAGTGCCCCCTGACCATGAGCAGTGCGTACCTCCCGTCGCCATCCGGTCGACCTGATCTGCTTCCCATTGGGACACTGAGGAAAAAGCACGTAAACTCAGAACTCCGGTGAGAAGTTCGGTGTATACACACATGTACAGTCGGATCAAGAATGCGTATGGAGGTCGAGGACTTGTGATGTTGTTGCTGGGGTGAACAGGTAGATGCGACATTATTCCTGGGAATTTGCTGGCCTGAACTCTATGAGCGTGTCCATGCTGGAGCTCCTCGAAGCCCTTGAAGAGCTGTCACTGGCAATTCGTCAGTCAGCACAGTTGCGAATGGACGGAAGAAAACTATGAGCCTACCTCACATCGGCTGAGATCACATGCCAGATCTCTTGAAATGGGAGCCGCTGGAGTCAACAGAGATGGCCGGTTGCGTTGGTAGCTGCGCTGATCCTCGCAGGGTCTATGGTGAGGCTCAGCATAGGTCTGATGTGCATTGTAAGCGCCGCACCAAACCTTGTAGGGCCTGCGTTGAGGGAGGCCAGCGTAGGATCGAGCACCATGGAGTCAGGATTTGAGCTTGACACCAGCATAGCTTTGTGCACCGAAGCCGTGAGGACCCAACTTTAGCGAGTCTCAGTTCAAGCTTGAACTTCAGGTGACGATCGTATTGAAGCACGTGCTGATCCGGCTAGCACAAAATGCTCGGTCCTCCCGAAGTCCTCCCTCTGGCGCCCTCAAAAAGTCTGTCTCTTTGCTCGTGATGGCCAGCAAGAGGAGCAGACGGACCGCAACTAGATCATCAGCCGGAACGGGGTCGACCACCGTCCACACCCACAGGTTCAGCCTCGAAGACTTGGGAATCGCTGTGCCTGCCCCCCCGCGCATTCAAGCCACAGTTGAGCGCGCCTCAGAAGATGGCCGCCGAGTCTATACGGAGCTCCTGTTCCTGGAGCCTCCCTCGCCGCTCAAGCGTCCACGGCGGGAGCAGCAAAGCGACTGGGTCGATGTACCTTTTGAGGGAGCGGCCCAGGATCCGATCAGCATCCTCCGCAATGAACGATACGAGATGTTTGCAGATGACGCCCTGCCTCCTCCCAAGAAGAAAAGGGCACGCCGGAAGGGGCGTGGGCGATTTGAGCCAACAGTCAGTGAATTCATGTGTTATGTGGCATTTGAGTTTGAGCTCATCTTGTTCCTTCTCTTCAGTTGCGCGAGTGGCGGCCCATGCGCGATAATGTCCTGCGAGAGCTCCTCCGTCGAGACGGGACGGGGGACGCGGGCACCTCTTCCTGCCCCCGGTGCTCCAAAAGGCCGGCGGTCATCCGCTGCAAGAGTTGCTTCGGGGATCTTCTGTACTGCGAGGAGTGCGCCGTGGCGATGCACGAGCACAATCCATTGCACGTTGTCCAGGTTCGTGATTGTCTTCCCAACTCGTCGGGCAAACTGACGTTGTTGCAGCATTGGGATGGCGTGTGCTACACCAAGATGTACCTTAAAGATCTCGGTCTGCGTATCCAGTTTGGCCATCGTGGCTGCGTAAGGCCCTGCCCCGGACACCAAACCTTCGTTGTGCTTCACCTCGGGGTGATTCAAGAGGTGGCGGTCGACTTTTGCGGCTGCGAGCAGGAGTTCCTCCATGGGACGCCTGACATCCAGCTTCTACGACGTGGGTGGTTCCCAGCCACTGATGATCAGCCGCAAACCGCGGCGACATTCGAGTTGCTGGACTTCTTCCACGCTCAGACGCTCCAGGCCAAAACCACAATGTACGACTTCTACGTTGCGTTGGAGAAGATGACGGACAACACTGGTGTAAAACCCCCCAATCGCTATCCAGAATTTCTGAAGATGGCACGCAAGTATCGACATCTACTGATGCTCAAACGCGCTGGTCGCGGGCACGACCCGAGCGGTGTCAACGGTACGCAACCCGGTGAATGTGCAGTTCAGTGTCCGGCGTGTCCGCGGCCGGGGATAAATCTCCCCGACAACTGGGAAACGGCGCCGCCGGAAGACAAGTACGACGCCAGCTTGACAAAGTTGACTGTGCTGACCTTTTTTGCGAAGATTTTTATACTTCTTCTTCATCGCTTTGGACGCGTGTTTCAGGCTGAAGCGCCGCCTCATCTCAAGCGACCTGCGAGACCCGGGCCTGGGAACAGGTTGGTCATACTTCACCGAGAACGAGCAGTATCGCCAGTTCTTGCTGACGGTGACCGACCAGAAGGAGGTAACATTAGCAAGCCCTTGCTGGTGAAGCTTGCCTGACCTCTATTCAAATATAGATGAGCACTTGCAGCGGGTTGGCGGCACTCGATTACGCCAACACAAAGTTCTCCCGAGGCTACAGCAGCACGGGTGTGGGAATGGGGGTCTGTGCCCGTCACGAGTTTGTATTGCCGACGGGGGTCGGCGACCTCCAAAAGGGTGAACGGTGCGTGTTTCTCGTGTACAGGTGCTGAGTTTTGGCTGAGGATATTTTGCATTAGGTTTGTCAACATGGATTACATCCTCGCCTCAATCCTGCGGCACATCGACCGGCGACTACTGAAGGTCATCTCATATGACATTGTTTGCCAATGGTGGAAACACCTCCTGGAGCGCCTCCTCAAACTCCCCCCCCTCCTCCGTCTCAGGATATCGCTGGCGTTTGTACGCTTCGTGATTCCCAAGATGCACATACATTCCCACACACTGGCGTGCCAAGTCCTTTTCTCTCTCAATCTCCTTCTCGGTGCCGGTCAGACGGATGGCGAGGGTATAGAGCGGCCCTGGGCAAACATCGGAGGCGTTGCGACGAGCACTCGGGAACAAGGACCGGGCGCGCGCCACGACACACTAGATGACCACTGGGGTTATTGGAATTGGGTTAAACTGACAATTATTGGTGCGTTTCTTGACGTTGACAATGACAATGAGTTAAATGACAATGGTGTAGCACGCCTGATACGGCGGCGACTGGATGCGGCACGCGTCGAGAGTGTAGTCCAGGCTGAGGGCTTCGAGGCCTTCTCAGCGCAGCAGCCAGAGCGCGTCGAGACCTGGAAAAGGATGGTCCACACCTTTGAGAACGACGCTACACAGCCCAATCCCTATGAAGCGAAGGTCATTGGTGAGTCTGTCACTGCCGAAGATAAAGACTTCCTATACCTGATGTTGTCCGTGCAGGGTTGACAGAGGCTCAGGTCAGGCTGCAGTTCTCCGAGGAAGAGGCAAAGCAGGTGGAGTTGGGGGTCCCCGCGTTGCACGACGTGAGCCCCAGCAGCTTTATCTATGCTGGGCTTGGGCTGGAGGATGAGCAGTACGTCCCCCGACTCGTTTTGTATATTGGGGAATACTAAGAATCTGGCGAACAGGCGTCGATTGCGTGTTCAGGCCGAACTGAAGAAGGCAGGGACCTCGGCGCAGAAGATTGGCTTGACGGCAATGCGGACGAAGCTGACACGTGGGATTCAAAGGTTCCGCAGGCTGCAAAGCGTCTACACTCCTGCAGCCCTTCAAGCGGCATCGCGGGCAGCAACACAAGCGGCAGCACGGGCAGCGACACAAGCGGCAAGCCAGAGCGGAGGCAAGGAGGCTGCAGCTCATGAGTTGCCCGAGGATACACCGCTATTCCTGCCATCGGCGCTCACCGAGGAAGAGCGGCGGGTCGGGTGCATAGCCGGACTCGATAATATAGAAGGGCTCGCACGCGATGCACAGTGCCGGACTGCACTGGTCCGTCTGCGCCATCAGCTCCACATGAAGTCGCGCCTGATGGTATACAAGAAGACGAATGCGCGTCACCAGGGCGCAAATACACGCTCCAGGACAATCGTGGCACGGAACGAGAGCAAGGTCCGCTTGCATTCCGAGAAGTACCAGTGTGCCTGGGAGGCAATTCGTCTTCTGAATGGAGGGGACCCAGAGAAGGTGGGCTGGCTGAAGCTCCGAAGGCAGGACATTCGGATGATGGAGGATAAGGAGGAGCTGACGAAGAGGATGGAGCGGAAGAAGAAGCAGGAGGCAAAGCGGCGGGAGCGGGAGCGGCGGTTGATAGAAGAGGGTGAGATACTGGCACCGCCGGAAGACTCAAGGGACGTAAGCAGCGGGGGCGAGGAGGATGGGAGCAGCGAAGAGCGGGAGGCGCGTGGCGGTGAAAACAGACGCGAGGTTTCGTGGATTTGGGCAGCTGCGGGGACATCGGGGACGGACACTGATCTCGAGGATGGTACGCACCTTCTGATTGAGCGCGGACCCACAATGGCTGACTTAGGTGGTGTAGCACTTCGTATTGAGTGGGCCAAAGCATATGCCCGCTCCCGGCGGTGGAATGAAGAGATGCGGCTGCTGGAGGAAGAAGCGCGCCGCATCCTTGTCTCTTTTGACTACTCGGCATTTGTTTGGGATCAGCGCGCGATGGCGATCAATATCGACAAGATGCCTGAGGAGGCCGCTGAGGGGGCCATTGCGTATGCCGTCAGTCAGGCCCGCATGTTTCGCAAGATCAAGAGCGACGCAGAGCGCACGTTGACAGAGCCAAAGCTGGCAAACGGCAAGAAGCGCCAGGCGCCAAGAATGCAGGTCGGCCGGGAGGGTTTGGAGAGCGACGGTGATTCTGGTCCCAACAGCGATTGGGAGTGGGAGGAGGCTGATAGGGGAGAGGATGATATCGCTCATGGGGAGGTCTACAGCGACGAGGAGGCCTTCCTTGGTGGGGAGGACGAGGGAGATTGAGGAGGGAGGATAAGAAGGGGGGAGGTCCCGCCAGCCGAACACGCTGGAGCAGTGCCGCGCAGGGCGGCGGGCGCGGGCGCCGGGGGTCCTGTCAGGGGATGCCTCCGGATCAGCCCACCCGGAGGCCCGGAACCGTCACCTACCACCGTCCACCGCCGCTCCTACACCCGCACTCCAGCCGCATGGTTGCCCGCGGTCACCCGCGCTCATTATGGTCGCTCCAGTCGTGCGGTTGTCCCGGTCGCGCGGTCGCTCCGGTCCCGCAGTCGTTCCGGTTCCGCGGTCGCTCCGGTTGCGCAGCCACTCCGGTCACGCAGCCGCCCCGGTCCCACCGTTGCTCCGTTCGCATGTTCGCTCCGGTCGTGGTTCCGGTTGCCCCGGTTGCTGCTCCGGTAGCTCCGGTCGCTCCGGTCGCTCCGGTCGCCCCGGTCGCAGCCCCGGTCCCGCGCAGTCACGGTTCCGGTCCCCGCACGGTCCTGCGCCCCGGACTCCAGCCGCCCTCGCCCTACACCACTCCTCGCTCCGGTACATCGGCTTCCGTTGGTCCCCCGGAAGCCTCGGTTCCTACGCAGCGCATGCCGCCTACCCAGTCCCCCATCTTCCCCTTCCCGCTTCCGCCTCCTCCCTGCCACCGTCCCCGAGAGCGGTATCTCCGGGAAGGCAGTCGTGCCTTCCCGCACCCCATGGAGCTCCAGCTCTACACCGGACGTGGTCTACTGCCGTATAGGCTCGCACCAGATACCACCACCTCCAGTGGTACGTCCATCCCCTCCCCCGTGCCCGGCTTCGGCAACCGGTGCCTCCGCCTTCCTTCCGGTCTAGCCGTTGACCTCTCCCCCGGATGTGGCCTACTGCCGTATAGCCTCGCGCCAGACACGGCAACTCGGAGTTGCCGTACATCCACCTATCCCTTCCGACCCGCCTCCTCCGTCCCCTCTCCTTGTTGTCCGGCTCCGCCCTTCGACCGCCTAGCCCCGCGGTTGCTCCGGCCCACGCGCCCCGCAGTCCCGCGCCCTAGGCTCCTGCTTGCGATGACTCCCGCTCCCCCCCGGTCGCGCGGTCGTTCCGGTCACGCAGTCGCTCCGGTCGTTCCGGTTGCGCAGTTGCTCCGGTCGTTCCGGTCGCGCAGCCGCTCCGGTCGTTCCGGTCGCGCGGCCGCTCCGGTCACTCCGGTTGCGCGGTTACTCCGGACACTCCGGTTGCACAGCCACTCCGGTCGCGGCCCCGGTTCCGCTTCCGGTTCCGCGCCCGGAACTCCGACCCGCAGGGGCTCCTTCCTCCTGGCCGCTCCCGTGGGGCTCCTCGTGTGGGCTGTGAGGTATGTTACGTAACCGGACCTCCGGTCCGGTGGCCGCCCGGGCCCTCCGGCCTTCGCCCGACACACCTCTCCGCCAACTCGGACCACTTCCCCTCCCCTTCCGGGCTTGATCCTCTCATCCGACCGTTCCCGCCGGATGACCACCTCGTTGCCACATGTCCGACCCCGTGCAACTAGCTAGTCACATGTTCTTGACAGTCACGCGTCACGCCCTAGTAAAAGATGTGACACCTGGGCAGGGAGCTCCTTAGCTTGTTCTCTAAGGATCTCCCTTCTGCCCAGGTGAGTAGCTACCTTGCCCCTGTATTAGGTAGTGTCTAAGGATCTCCCTTCTGCCCAGCCCAGCGCCCCGTGCTCCTGGTGAAGTTGCCCTTACAGCAGAACAAGCTCACCCAATAGCAGACCCTGCAACCCCCCCACTTGGCCTCCTGCACCTCTGCGCACCGCGGGAGCACTGGCAAGAGGTTGGGATGTAGCCTCTGCGGGCCAGCAGCCGAATTGGAGTTCATACTGGTCTGGTTGGGGGACGTCGTCGTCAGCATGCTGCCCGGGGTACGCCTGCCTCTACCTCCTCCCCCCCCACCTCTATGCTCCTCTTCGAAAGCGGGCCCAGGCCCAGACTGGCTGACACTGGCTTGCGTCGGTTCGGAGGGGTTGTCGTCCGGTACACTGCCCGGGGTACGTCTGCCGCACCCTCCCCCCACCTTCACTTCTGTTGTCACCACTGGTCCACCCCGTCCCCCCGTCTCGTTACCATCCACTACCCCCGTACCTGCCCCGCTCCTTGCCGCACCGGCTCCGGGCGTGGGTCCAGGGTTATTAACGGATGCCCGACGAGGCTCCGGTCCTCCACCCACAAGGACCCCCCCCACCTCCGATCTCCGACTGTGGCAGTCCCTTTTCCCTATCCCTCCCTCCTTCCTTGACTGGGCAACCACTGGCGTGCGGGACGCTCCGGACGCTCCGGACGCGGTTCCGGTTCCGGCTCCGGTCACGCGGTTCCGGTCCCGGTCACGCGGTTCCGGTCCCGGTCACGCGGCTCCGGTCACGCAGCCGCTCCGGTGCCCCATACTCCGCACCGTTCCGGGGAACGTGTGCGTGCCCCCTTCCTGCGTGGATGCAACTCCGGCCCCCTCCGGGCGCTGCATCGTGCGTGCGACGCCCATCGTGGACGCCCCTAGCCCCGATCACATCTGGGTGCGCCGACCTTGCTGCACGCTGGCTCGGATTCCTGAAGGGGGGCTCCCTTCTGCCCCCCCCCCCCCTTCATGCACGCTCGCTGCGTCCGCTCCGCCCTCGCGCGCCGCCCGGGTTCCGGAGTGGCTGTGCATTCCGGTCGCCCGGTTTCCGGTTCCGGTCGGAGCTGCCCGGAGCTGCCCGGTTGTCTCCGGTCCATCCGGCTTCCGAGAGGTTCACCCTCCCGCAAGCTCTGGAAGATTTCCGGGCGCACCCCACTTGTTTCGGGTCAATGACCGTTCCCCCCTAGCAGACCGCCCCTACGTTACGTCTCCGTGAGTTTTCATACCACGTGATGGCTGGTCCCTTTGACTGGCCTGCGACGTCTTGGCTCCCGGATCTGTCTGGGAATGCGCGAGACCTCCGTACACCAGTGCCGCTCCATTAGGGGCCTTGCCCCGACCCACTAGGCACTGGTGTATGTGTTGGCGCATATTGTGTCGGTGACCACCTTCCATGCCCTCTCCCCTACGCTATGCCTCCGTGGGCATTATACCAATGATTGGAACCTTGCAACGTCCTGCCGCGGAGCGGGATGTTAGCATAACCACGTGATGGCTGATCCTCTTGATCGGCTTGCGGCATCTTGGCATGAGAGTTGGCCGAGGGTGAGAGGCACCGTGCACTGACCGCTGCCCTACTAGGAGTCCTTCTCCGACCAACTAGGCGGCAGTGCACGCACTAACCCTGGATATGTGTCGAAACATACCCGGATCCCCCGGTCGCTTTCGGCCACGCTCCCGGCCCCATCGCGGCTCCGGTCCTGGTTGCGTGGTCCGTTCCCGCGGTTCCGGTTCCGGACCCGCAGTTCCGATTCCGGTCCCGGATGCGGTCGCTTCCGGCTAGACAACCACCGGCGGCCGGTGGAGCATTCCGGTCTGGAAACGCAGTCGCGAAGACACGCTCCGGTTCCGTGGCTCCGGTTCCGGTCCGGGCCTCCGGTCCCGGTCACACGGCTCCGGGTCCGGTCGCGCGCTCCGGCTCCAGTTCCGGTTACGGCTCTGCGGTCACTCGTTCCACCCCCAATCGGCTACGCTGGACCTCAACCCGGCCCCTTCCCTTCTTTTTCCGGTTGCCTTATTGCCTTGGAGGCGGCATGGCAACCGGATGGTGCGTCGAGGGCGCCGCACCTTGACGGGGGGATGAGTAGGGAGAACGGGAGACGTCCGAAAGGACGTCTCTTACAATGTTTAGGATGCGCTGCAGGCGCTCTAACATATTCTCCCTCACATAGCTCCGGTACCTCCGGAGCAACCGGTCATCCTTCCGGGTGTTCCAAGGTACCGGAGCAGCCGAGCGTCATACCGGAGTATCCACAACGGGATGCAACACCGGAAAGGTGTTGAGCGATGGCAGGTTCCATTTTTTTTTCCCCGCCCCACCCACCCTTTGCGTTCACGCTGCGTCGAGGGCGCCGCAGCACGAAGGGGGGCTGATGTCAGGGGATGCCTCCGGATCAGCCCACCCGGAGGCCCGGAACCGTCACCTACCACCGTCCACCGCCGCTCCTACACCCGCACTCCAGCCGCATGGTTGCCCGCGGTCACCCGCGCTCATTATGGTCGCTCCAGTCGTGCGGTTGTCCCGGTCGCGCGGTCGCTCCGGTCCCGCAGTCGTTCCGGTTCCGCGGTCGCTCCGGTTGCGCAGCCACTCCGGTCACGCAGCCGCCCCGGTCCCACCGTTGCTCCGTTCGCATGTTCGCTCCGGTCGTGGTTCCGGTTGCCCCGGTTGCTGCTCCGGTAGCTCCGGTCGCTCCGGTCGCTCCGGTCGCCCCGGTCGCAGCCCCGGTCCCGCGCAGTCACGGTTCCGGTCCCCGCACGGTCCTGCGCCCCGGACTCCAGCCGCCCTCGCCCTACACCACTCCTCGCTCCGGTACATCGGCTTCCGTTGGTCCCCCGGAAGCCTCGGTTCCTACGCAGCGCATGCCGCCTACCCAGTCCCCCATCTTCCCCTTCCCGCTTCCGCCTCCTCCCTGCCACCGTCCCCGAGAGCGGTATCTCCGGGAAGGCAGTCGTGCCTTCCCGCACCCCATGGAGCTCCAGCTCTACACCGGACGTGGTCTACTGCCGTATAGGCTCGCACCAGATACCACCACCTCCAGTGGTACGTCCATCCCCTCCCCCGTGCCCGGCTTCGGCAACCGGTGCCTCCGCCTTCCTTCCGGTCTAGCCGTTGACCTCTCCCCCGGATGTGGCCTACTGCCGTATAGCCTCGCGCCAGACACGGCAACTCGGAGTTGCCGTACATCCACCTATCCCTTCCGACCCGCCTCCTCCGTCCCCTCTCCTTGTTGTCCGGCTCCGCCCTTCGACCGCCTAGCCCCGCGGTTGCTCCGGCCCACGCGCCCCGCAGTCCCGCGCCCTAGGCTCCTGCTTGCGATGACTCCCGCTCCCCCCCGGTCGCGCGGTCGTTCCGGTCACGCAGTCGCTCCGGTCGTTCCGGTTGCGCAGTTGCTCCGGTCGTTCCGGTCGCGCAGCCGCTCCGGTCGTTCCGGTCGCGCGGCCGCTCCGGTCACTCCGGTTGCGCGGTTACTCCGGACACTCCGGTTGCACAGCCACTCCGGTCGCGGCCCCGGTTCCGCTTCCGGTTCCGCGCCCGGAACTCCGACCCGCAGGGGCTCCTTCCTCCTGGCCGCTCCCGTGGGGCTCCTCGTGTGGGCTGTGAGGTATGTTACGTAACCGGACCTCCGGTCCGGTGGCCGCCCGGGCCCTCCGGCCTTCGCCCGACACACCTCTCCGCCAACTCGGACCACTTCCCCTCCCCTTCCGGGCTTGATCCTCTCATCCGACCGTTCCCGCCGGATGACCACCTCGTTGCCACATGTCCGACCCCGTGCAACTAGCTAGTCACATGTTCTTGACAGTCACGCGTCACGCCCTAGTAAAAGATGTGACACCTGGGCAGGGAGCTCCTTAGTGGGACTGGGCAACGCCGGTCATTTTGATGGGCTGATGGTTTGATGTACAGCCACATCAAACCGCGCTGCTACTTCCGCATTGCTCGTTTTGTATATCTACTGTGCTGAGAGGGCAGGACGGTGCTCGTATTAGCACAAATAGCATTAGGAATGACAAAAGTTTGTGTTTCGTACTCTAAAGTATTTTCTATTAAGCATTAATCTTCCATTTCGGCATCTTCCTCATCTTGATGCTCCTCGACGATGCTTGAAACCAACGCGATGGTCCCGGGAAGCGCGGATGGAACCACCAGGGACTTCTTGTTGACCCGATACCACTCGGAAGCCTCCTTGAGAGCTGCGAGCTTGTCTGATTTTAGCTTCAAGTGGCTGATCTTTGCTATATTTGGGACTCCCCGAGCCACATCGAAAAGGTCGGAATATGAGTAGAGCGTGCATCCAAATTAACACACATTATTTGCACGCTCCAGAGCTCCACGGCGCGTCGAAGGGATCGTCTCGGGCAAATTGACGCGTCCTGTCACGTCAATGTCACAGAATGTCACGTATTTGCCAGGCGTCCGGCAATTCACACTTTCAGACGAATCAGACCGGTTTTGCGGCTTCGGCCGGCTGGGCGCCGTATATTATTAATAATATCTTGGGATTGATTAGCAGACTGACTTCGGCAGGCGCTGTGTCGAAAATCCCGGCTGACAAAATCTCACATATTTACTGGCGAGAAACCGAAGACCTAACGGAAATCTAGGTCTTTGTATTTAATTCACTTCTGTCTGGTAAATCTGAGCTCAGATGGTGTGGGCACTCTCAAAAGTGTGAAGCCATTTCTGATGTGCCATTTGGCCGGGGAGCATCATCAATCAATACAGCCAAACAGCCTGCTGATGGGACGATCGCTGCCCAGTCCCATCCTTAGCTTGTTCTCTAAGGATCTCCCTTCTGCCCAGGTGAGTAGCTACCTTGCCCCTGTATTAGGTAGTGTCTAAGGATCTCCCTTCTGCCCAGCCCAGCGCCCCGTGCTCCTGGTGAAGTTGCCCTTACAGGTCCCGTGGGCGGGTGGAGCTTTCCCTATGCTGTCCCGCCCGTCATGGCGCACTGGCAGGCCAGGGCGGCACGCGCGGGCGCCGGGGCTGCCCGCGCCCCAATCCGATTCGCGCGGGGGCCCGCCCCCAAGCCTGCTGCGGCTCGCGCCCAGCGTCGTGGGCGGGTTGAGCTCCTCCCCATGCTGTTCCGCCCGTCACGGCGCGCTGCAGCGGTGCTGCGCAGGGCGGCGCGCCAGGGCGGCGCGCACGGGCGCCGGGGGTGCCCGCGCCCCAATCCGATTCACGCGGGGGCCCGCGCCCAGGTCTTAGGCATGTCATCTGGTATGGTGAACACATTTGGTGGGGTGGCAATATGTAAAGCAGTATCCTTTTTTTCTGAATTTTATTGGTTTGGTATGGTGGTCACGTGCACCGTGGATTGTGCCGGGCTGCGGCACCAGCCAGAGGATTCCGGCGATTGCGTGGCCCTGGAGCGAAACTTCCGAGATGCCGCCGATGTGCCGGGGAGGACCCCCGGATGTATACAACAGCCTACAATGCCTAAATACAATACAAAAGCTTTCCCGCTAACATTTTGCATTGTGTTCCTCGGGCGGGTTCGAGACATTATACATTGTTGGTACCATATGAGGTGTGCCTCTAGCAACTTAACTGAGGACTTTATCGAATGCTCGCCGTGACCCTCCACGAGACGAGGTGTGCTTATCTGGAACTGCTGCCGTGACCCTCCACGAGACAATAGTGTGTACCACCAGAAGCCTTGCAATCTCAGGACTCAGCAGTTAGCTATAACTGATAAATCTCAAGTTCGCGAAATTGTTAATGGATCAAGACAAAGATATGTTTTTGGTACACAAATCTCCGCAGATACAGAGGACACCAAAGCCTTTGGACAGAACTAGCTGATGGGCTATTTCCTGGGGCGAGGATGAACTACTGCAATGCGTGCTCTACGTGCTATTTTATAGGTTTTCGCTAAATACATGACAGACTGATATGAGTAAACAAGACAAAGGAAAATGAGTAATGAAACGGGTTCGGAACGGAATATAACGGCCACGCGTCCTCTGTATAGTGTCCTTGGTGAGGCTCGGCACCTTGCCAGTCAGCGCGAATGACCAGCCAAGCCATATTTGATATATCGCGAACATGCCGCTGGTTCGCGAACACGTCTCCCGCCTGCCGAGCCTACGCACTAGGCCGGCTTGGTCGGTAATCCGCTAGGATTACGTCCCACAGCTCTGTCAGAGCCCTACGTCTCCCTCCGGCTTGTTAGCGAACACTCGGCACAGTCCCAGAAAGGATATTGAAAATCGCGATCGACGATCAAGTCCCCTTTTGGACTGTGCAGATCCTGCGAAAGTGCTTGCACACTTCCTGGTTCATCGACATGATCCCATGATGGTCCGGGTGAGGCCGGACACTTGGTCCTTGGGGTACAGAGGGTTCGCGAAACAGTACTTCGTTCGCGAACTGGTCCAATGTCCGTCCTTTTGGTACTAGGTCACTTCGCTACTTCGAAGGTGACTTCGCTACTTCGCTATCTGCTATGTCTTTGGTCATGCATGATCCACACAAAGGATGTCTGAGCTTTTGGGTATATATCTCCGGGGTATGGTATCTAGCCTGCAGGGCAAGCCACGTCCTATCACTAGGATCTGACTCTGTCTGTCGGAGCTCGCTACTCTTCTAGGACTGTCTTTGTCTGGCTCCCATTTGGTAGCGAACCGAGTCAAAGTACAGATCCTCAGAATAGGAATCCTCTAGCATCATTAATACTCAACCAGCAGCGCGGAGCTCAGCTCTGGCTCTAATTGTATATCACCGGACAGGAGTCCTCTAGCTAGATGCTAGAAGTCGCTAAAAAGCGTGATTACACGGCTGGTCCGCTACCAGTCGTATCAGCGGTACACTCAGGAACACAAGGAGATTATTGATAAAATCCACGAAGGGGATTTTCTGTGGGCCGAAGAGAGAAAACTGATGCACCATTTCATGATGCTTCAAGAACAAGCTTTTGCTTGGGAACCTTCGGACCGAGGAAGCTTCAGACATGATTTCTTTCCTCCTGTAGAAATGCCGGTTGTAGAGCATAAAGTATGGGTGGAGCGAAGTATTCCAATTCCAAGGGGACAATTGGAGGAAGTCTGTAAGATCATCAAGAGTAAAATTGATGCTGGCGTCTATGAGCCGTCAAATTCGTCTTACAGAACCAAGTTCTTTGGGGTAGTAAAGAAAGATGGAAAAACCATCCGACTTGTACACGCCTTAGAACCCTTAAATGCGGTTACAATTGCGCATTCGGGGTTGCCTCCTGCAACGGAAGAATTAGCCAACCACTTTGCGGGTAGAGCATGTGGAGGAGTCTTTGACTTATACTCTGGATATGACCACAGGGATTTGGCCGACAGCTCTAGGGATTATACCACGTTTCAAACGCCTTTCGGGGCCTTAAGACTGGTAAAATTACCGATGGGTTGGACCAACTCTGTACCAATATTCCATGACGACCTTACATATATCCTTAGGGATGAAATCCCTCACGCAACCATACCTTACATTGATGATGTACCTGTACGAGGACCTGGGAGCAGGTACCAAGACGCAAATGGGACGTACGAGGTTCTGGATGAAAATCCTGGGATTCGAAAATTCATTTGGGAACATTTCCAAAATCTTAATCGAATAGCCCAAAGAATCAAGTATTGCCATGGGACAATTTCGGGCACCAAGGCTTTGCTGTGCTTAGACGAATTTCCGGTTGTGGGACACATGTGTTCCTTTGCTGGAAGGAAACCTAATACGGACAGAGTTGGAGTCATTGCGAGATGGCCGCCCTTAGAAAATGTGTCTGAAGTACGCCAGTTCTTAGGAACAGTAGGAGTAATGAGGATGTTCATAAAGAACTATTCTGTAATGTCTAGGCCTTTAACAAAGCTACTTAGAGTGGCAGTTGAATTCGCCTGGACGGACAAAGAACAGGCTTCTATGGACGCCATAAAGGAGGCAGTAAGTACCTGTGACGCATTAAAACCGTTGAACTACGAGTGGGACAGCGAGGTTTACTTAGCTGTGGATACATCTTGGATGGCTGTGGGCTATGAGGTCTACCAATTGGACCCCGCAGACCCTACGAAGAAACACCATGCCAAGTTTGGTTCAATCCCTCTTAACGAACGGGAGGCTAGGTTCTCTCAACCTAAGAGAGAACTCTACGGCTTAAAACGCGCCCTCGAGGCCATGCAGTACTGGTTACTAGGCTGTAGGAAGCTAGTTGTGGAAACCGATGCACTCTATATTAAAGGGATGCTAGGGAATCCAGGAATGGGACCCAATGCCACGATTAACCGATGGATTGAACAAATCTTGATGTTCCATTTTTTGCTTAAGCATGTCAAAGGCGCTACGTTCTCCCCTGACAGATTATCAAGACGTAAGCTCCAGCCAGGAGATGAAGTCTATGAAAACCGGGAGGAAGGGTACGACGAAAATCCCATACCTAAGGATCATCCAGACACGGAGTCCGATAGTCCTGAACCCTTAGAATTTGAAAGTTTTAAGGAGACTATTGACACACGGGGCGGATATTTCCAGGAACTAAGAACCGACGTACTAGAGTTGGATAGAGCTGAGCAAGTTGCGGATTTCTTCCAAGAATGCAACCTTGCCAGGTCTAAGGAACTCGAAATAGATGAGGCTGTAGAAAAGGCGTATCAAGACATAGGCAAAGTAATGCCTCAGTATCTGATGACGCATATACGTAAAGAGGAACCTCTCCTGCCAAGTAAGGACTTAAAATATGATCCCTTAAAACGGGAACCATATCCTGAAAAGCATAGAACGGCATCTGGCATAAAGCAGGATGAAAAATTACACATAGTACGAGCATGGCTTAAGGATCCAATGAAACGTCCTACTGGGTACTCTCGAGCGGAATATTCCAGGTTCATGCGACATGCTACAACATTTTTTCTGTCTAAGTCCGGGAAGATGTACAAGAAGGGGAAGGACTCACAGCATAGGCTGGTGGTGGCTAAAGACCAAAGAATGTACATGCTTAAGGCAGCACACGATAGCCTAGGACACAAAGGCGTATATTCAACAAAGTCATTGTTGGAGGTACGGTTTTGGTGGCCTGAGTTTGAACGTGACGTACACTGGTATGTTAGTACCTGCCATCTGTGCCAAGTACGGCAGAAAAAGTTGCTTAGAATTCCACCTATCGCAACAATGACTCCGAGTTTATTTCAGAAAATTCATACGGATGTCATGGTAATGGGAGTTGTTTCTAATGGGCACAAATTAGTAGTGGCCGCCCGAGACTCTTTATCAAGATGGCTTGAGGGGCGGGCCCTAAGATCCGACAATGGGGAAGCCTTAGGAAAATTCTTACTCGAAGAAATAATCTGTCGATGGGGATGTCCTAAGTGGCTAGTAACCGATAATGCTCCGCAGTTTATTGCCGCTCTAAAGTGGTTAACAGCGAAGTATGGTATCGTAGGAATAAGGATTTCACCTTATAATTCCCAAGCAAATGGACCGGTTGAAACGGGCCATTGGGATGTTAGGCAATCCATGTTTAAGGCCACAGGCGGTGACGCCAGGAAATGGTACTGGTTTATGCCTCAAATTCTTTGGGCGGACCGTATCACAACCAGGAGAGGCCTAGGTTGTTCACCCTATTTCGCTGTGACCGGGGCACATCCTATACTTCCGCTGGATATTGAAGAAGCGACATGGCTGGTTGAATATCCTGATAAAATAATCTCAACTGCAGAGTTAGTGGGCCTAAGAGCGCAAGCCTTGGCTAAGCACGCTCAACATGTTGGGATAATGCGGAAAAGAGTGGACGCTGAAAAGCTTACCGCTGTAAGGCGCTATGAAAGGGTACACGAGCACCAAATAAAGGACTATAATTTTAAGCCTGGTGACCTTGTGCTCGTAAGAAACACAACGGTGGAGAAATCCTTGAATACTAAGATGTCTATAAGATATCTAGGACCGATGGTAGTCGTAAGACGGACCAAAGGAGGATCCTACTTGTGTTGCGAACTAAACGGAGCAATGTTCCAAGGAAAAATCGCTCAGTTTAGAGTAATTCCGTACGCAGCGCGTAAAAGTCTTAAGATGCCTGAAAACTTGATGGATCTCATAGACCTGGGAGCCGAGAATCTTAGGATTCTGGCAGAAGCTGAAGGGGAGGACGATGAATACTTAGGCAAAGACCTACAGTTTCACAAAGTCCGTTTGAACCCCAAGTGGAAAGAACCAAGGAATGAAGATATGCCAGAGAGCGACTCGGATAATGAGGAACCAGACCAAGGAGACTTGGACACAGAAGAACAGGACCTAGGGTTGAATGGACCCAGGCGTTCTAAGCGGACCAAGTAACTCAGGAGGGTTTTCTTAAAAACGAGTGTGGTATTAAAAGAGCGTAGTACGAGTTGGCCGATCGCTTGCGAACGGAGCTAACGTAAGGAGAGTAATTGCCAGCAGAACCTGGCTCCGGTATAAGATGACGGCTACTAAGACCAAGGCGCTATGGAATAGCGGTTCTTGGTCGAATAGTAAAGTCGGAACCTAAGAACGCAGAGTCAGTTTATTAAGAAAGTGAAGTTCTTAAGGAATGGACGAACTTAGGTGAAGACAGGGCCGATGGTAGGCTTCGCCAAGTTGCGGGCCTCCATGATAGCATTAAGGCGAAGATGCTCGGTGAGCAGCTCGTCGCGCATCCGGAGTTGGTAGGCAATCTGGTGAGTAGCGAAGCCTAAGTTCATGCGAACGCAACGATCTTGGCGAAGGATAGCATCGTCCGAAGGTTCGGGCTGGGGCGTGTTCACAACGCTGCGCGCCTTGGCTACCGTGACCAAGAGGGCCTTAGGCGTAAGCTTCGAGAGCTGCTTGGGCGTAAGACCCATGGCTGATGAAACGGTTGCTTAAGCGTAGAGCGGGGATTCTTAGAGGACACATACGCTGTGTGGTCTCGTGAGAATCGATATATTCGTAGAAGGAGCTTGCCCGGCGACGCTTGCGCGAAGTGCCTAAGGTTTCGGAAGATACCTTGGTTGCTTCCTCAGGTTGAGTCTTGCCAACGAGTTCCATGGCCTTAAGAAAGGAGCGAGCACGCACGTCAATACGGGAATTGCGAGTATAGGGGACGCGTATAACCTCAGCGCGAGCTGCGTGATTGATACGCTCGGCCTTGCCGTTCTTCTTGGACGCAGTCTAAAGTGAAATGCTTAAGAACATAAAAATATAATTGAATGTTCTAAGGCGCACCGAGGACTTGGTCTTGCTCTTCGAGGGCTCGGACGATTGGCTAGGCGTCTCCATGGAGTCGTCAACGTCAATAGCCACGGGATCCTTGGATAAGCTCTAGGAATATATTGGCCTTAGTAATGATAAAACAGTACAAAGTTGAACCAACCTGAGAAGTAACATCTTCCATGGCTTCGTCTTCAGACTCAACGGAAGCCGAAGACTCAGAGTCCGAATCCACAACAGTAGCGGGAGTTGTGATCTTCTTGCCCTTACGCGCTTTCTGTGAAGGAAGTTAGCCTAAGAACGGCGGAAGGATAAAAAGCAAACCTTAGATTCTTGGACAATTTCCAAGAGTTCTACGCGCTCATCACGGTCGCGACTGACGCGAGCAGCCTCTGCGGCTGAGGCGTCCAAGCGAGCTCTGTTACGAATCTTGCTAAGTTCGTCAAAGAAGTTGACTACGCGCTGAGCCGATGCGCTATAGGGGCCCTTCTGCTGCGACTTAGTATGGAACATGCGGAATTTATTGCACCAGGCTGTGTAAGAGTCGTAGAGGTGCGGAGTGGCAGCAATGATGTCCTTGTACGGAGCCAAGATCATCTAAGAAAATTGTTTTCTTTAAGAATTTGGCTTTAGAATGGCGGAGTGCTAAGAACGCACCATGCGATCAGCAGTATCATCGAACATCTCGTATCGATCGTCGGGGTTCCTATGGCTAGTTGCCTGGGTTGTCTTCGATGCCTTCACGGCGCTGTCGTAGATAGCGTTGGGAATACCATCCGGACAGATGGACGGCGGAGGAAATAAAGCTTTTCCAGAAAGATGCTGAGGACCAAGCGGAACGGGCGGCATTGGAAATAAAAGCGGGTATTGTGAAAAGAGCGGGATGTATGGGACATAGAACCGAAAAAGTTCTGTCCTTTTATACATTACTGTCTCAGGGACTTGCGGAACGCAACTGGGGGCAGTTGGTATTTAAGAATGGGGGAGGAGTGATGCAAATTTTGAAAATTTTAGCGATCTAAGGCCCTGAAAGCTGAAGATCGCGCTTTCATATTCAAAGTCCTCGACCCTATGTCTAGGAACCCGCCTCAGGAGTGGTCAAAATATGAAGGAGTCCTAAGAATGGGACGTTCAGTCACAAAAACCCAAGGATCCCAAGTGCTCGCGATAGGAGTTGATCGAGGGATCTTAGGAGTTTGGAGCCTTTGGACGGACGGCTATCGACGGAAGTCGGAAAGCCTGGTCTAAGACATTCAAAACCTAAGGCAGTAAGGAGTCATATGAGAAGTTGTATAGGGCAGACGAAAGGCCAAGGTACAGGGTATCTACGGGGTACTAGTGCCGTAAAGTAATCAAGTAGAAGTAACGGGTAGATCGTTCTCCTTGGAGTCCACAGGGTTAGAGTCGCTATCTAAGACAGGCTGACCGTCCCGGAACCAAGTAATGGAGCGAGAGCCAGTATGAAGGTCCTCGAAACCAGAAGAACGGCCGAAGGGTCGTCAGCGAGGCGGGGCCTAGGATTCTTGGGAGTAAGCATGCCGGTGTCGGTGGCCAAAGCGATAGGAGAAGCGAGGACTCCGCCTTTAGAACTAGAGGCAGGAGCGCCGCTGTCGAAGACAATGCCCGAAGGGAGGCCTTGGTCCGCCTCGAATCCGCGGAAGAGCGGGCGGAGCGTTCTAAAGAACGAGGACTCTCGGATCTCTCGAGCAGCCTTGACCTGAGGCGAGAAAGTCTTAAGACGGGCGAAATCCTCGTTGACAGAAATGACGCCTTGGATCGCGATGTGCATATCGAGCGATGCGATATCGGTACGGAGCATGTTGTAGAAGATCTGGACGGCAGAAGGTTCCATACGAGTGAGATACTCGCTGAGAACTTGGATGTTGTCGCGGATATCAGACTCCGCTTCAGAGATCATAACGCCTTGGACGTGCGGATAAATAGCACGCCAGTTGGCTAAACGAGCCTGAAGTGCGTGGTCGGGTGTAACCTCTGTGTGGTTAAGAAATCGTCAGTAAAGCTCTTAGAACGATGGAAAGGATGCACTATGAAGGGCGTTGATCTTAAGATCTTCCGCCGCAATAAAGTCCTCCCAAGCATCGTAGGTGGTAAAGGTGCACTTTGAGTATCCAATAAAGCCGCACTGCTTGCAGCAGAGACCGTAGCGAACGGGAATACACTTGAAGCGCTGAGCTTTGCATTCGGAACAAGCGTCCTTAGGCTAGAAATGGCCGTCAAAAGGGGAAAAAGCTTAAGAACGAATAAAAGTACCTTGCGCTCTGAGAGCATAGTTAAGACATCGTTCTTCCACATAAGAAGGGAAAGGTTGGCCATGGGGTGGGCAAGTAAGAGAATCGAAAAATCCGAATAAAGTCTCCAAGATATTATATATCCTGGGTTCTTAGACACCTAGCCGTGCGGGTATGATCGAAACAAGTCCGGCCAGGGTCAGGGCCAAAAATGTATAGAAATATGCACTATGGAGTTCATAGGGTCAAAGCGTTATAAAAAATTGTATTCGCCCCTAAGAACGCCAAGAGTCGTATTATCGTAAGTTGAAGTCCAGTAAAAAGCTGAAGAACGGCGGACTAAGGGATCAGTAATCTGAATCTCCTAGAGTCTGTTGTACTTGGAAGCTAGTCCTGTAAGCATAATATGACGCATAATCCTCGCCTTAAAAGACTTGAGGAAACTGTCGCTAGGATCTTAGGGGTTATGACCCTAAGAGGACTAGTAATCAGATGTTGATATGCGCCTAACTTGCCGATGCACAGCCACCAGCTGTCAATCAGGGCTTCTAGATAACAGAGATAAGATGGGGACTTAGACAGAACACGTCACATTAAGGGGCTTTAAGAACTGGAGTTCTTGAAAAAGATCCGAAGTTCTTAAGAGTTCTTAGAGACAGACTTAAGTTCACACAAAGTCATGAAACCCAAGAGATTATTCGCGTTATTCTATAAGTACAAGGGAGATAGCGGTAGTTATTTGGTTAAGTCCAATGCTTCGAGTAAGTAGTATTAGATGAAAGTCCGCGCGGCCACCCAGTCAAGCGCGAAGACGAAGAACGACAGGGGAACCCTAAGTACTGTTAAGACGACTTGTGGGTAGCTGAGAAGCTACGCGCATAAGTCGTCTGTAAAGGAAGGATGTCCTAAGCCCGGCCCCTAGGCCGTCGAGGCAGACTAGGAAAAGAGAGGTTAGAATGAGAAAGGAAGGATGGAGAAGGCAGCGTACCTTGGTCTCGTCATCGACGTCCATCTCGCCGTTGTCCTCCTCCTCCTCCTCCTCCTCCTGCTCCTCCTCCTCCTCGACCTTCCCGGCGTCGGCGGTCCTCTTGAGGTGCTCGTCCAGAGCGTCGAGGATCTTCGGGTTGCCGTCCTCTGAGTCGAAGCGAGAAAGAAATCCGTCGGTGCCAAAGGCGCGAACACAACGGGCGGTGTGCTCACGGAGGTTCTTGAGGCGGACACCGAAGCCAGCGATGGCGCGGTGGTAGACGAGTTGCGCAAGGCGCGCGGACTCGTAGGCGGCGCCGTACTCGTCGATAAGGTGCTGCGTTTCTAAGAAACGCAGAAGTTAGTAAAATGAGGAAAATAAAAAGGACTTAAGAACGTACCGCCAGAAGCGACCTCGTATTGAGCCGAGAGCTCCTGGAACATCTCGATGCGCTCGTAGATGGAGCGCCGGTCGTCGCAGTGGGCGCGGAGGCGCGTGCAGTTGACGCAGTCAGCGCCATACCCGACGTGGACACAGTCGACGCGAAGGGCGACGCAGAGGAGGCACGGTTCCAAGGGCTGGTTGGAAACTTAAGTCAGTAAGAAGTAAAAGTGGAAATCTAAAGGGGACGTACTAGGATCCCCTCCTCGAGCTTCACCTCCGTCACCGGCTTCTCGTCGATAAGGCGGACGCCGTCGAAGCGGTATTGGAAGTCGTGGCTCGACGACTCGCGCGAAGAAGACTGGGTTAAGGAGCGGTTCTGGTAGACCTGCTGCTTAACGTTGTCCTTCTTCTTGACGAGGTACAGCCAAGGGCTGACGCCGCCGATGTCGACCGCAAGTTGAGTCTTGGCTAAGAACAGTAAAGTTGAAAATCAGTAGAATCTTAAGTAAGGAGGGACTTACGCGTCTGGTTCTTGTTGGCACCCTTAATCTGGACCTTCAGAGCTTTGGCGACCTGCGACGCAAGGTCGTCGACGTCGATGTCCTTGACGCGCGGGAGTTTAATCTTCTCGCCAACCTCAGGCGCGACGTGCACAAAGGGCATCGCCGGCGGGAGGTTGTCGACGTCGCGGACTTTGGCCTGGTCGTCGGCGGCGTCGTCGGAATCGTCGGACAAGTGGGGAGCCTCGCGGAAGATGTTGAACTTAGGGTTGGGGATGGTCTATAAAAGAGTTAGCAAGGAGAGAACGAAAGTCAACCTAAGGTTGACTTACGTTCTTTTTCGCCTTGCCCTTCCCTTTCTTGGTCACCTTGGCCGCTCTAAGGAAAAGTAATAAAAAGTTAGTAGGTTCTAAGGCAGAGTGAAGGAGACACACGAGGAATGGAGACGCTCCTTCGGGGGCGCTGGCTCCTCTACCTCCTCCTCCCCCTCTGCGTCCTGCTCGTCGTCGTCGTCCTTAGGCGCGGGCGCCTTGGCCTTCGGAGTCGAAGCGACCTTGGTACGCTTGCTGGGCGGGGGCTGGACGAAGGGTTCGACAACGAAGTTGTCGAGGTCGACGTCTATAAGCGGGAGCGTGGACAGGGGAGTGTGGTGTCCAAGGGCGCGACGGGCCCTCGCGGCATCGAAAAGACGGGTGGTTCCTCGCCGTCAGCCTAAGTAAAGGAAAGTTAGTACGAATAAGCGAAACTTGAGCGCTAAGAACGCACAAGTTCGGGCGCCGGAGGAGGCGTGTAATTAACCCACGACTCGGGAATCTCCTCGCAGAACTCGAAAAGGTCGCGGAGGTTTACGTAGAAGAAGCGAAAGGTCCTGCTGAGTTTGGCATTGACGCCGGAGTAGTGGCGGTAGTGCCATTCCTAAGGGAAATGTATAAGTTAAAGCAAAAGAGATAAAAGTTAAAGACGCACCAAGGCTGGAGTTGCCTCATGAATGGCGGCGCGGACTTGGGCGCGCACCGCTTTACCCCTGGAAGGAAGAGCCGGGTTCAACATAAGTTGAACCATGGCTTGGGCGCATGGGTGGCGGAACGGCGCGTAGACGTCCAGCTCAGAGGTCAACGGCGAAGCAGGGCGCTTGCCAGACTTAGGCTTCGCGGACGACTTGGGCGCCTCGGCGGCGCGACGACTGGTCGGTGTCTTGGGCGGTGAGGTGGCGGCGGCCTTAGACGGCGATGAAGTGGGAGCGGTACGACGTTCAGACATGAGTAGAGGATGGTGGTGGTACGAAAGGAAGGGGGAATTGATGGGCGTCGACCGCCCACCCGCCTTATATGAGCGGGCGTTTGAATAGGCTGCGCAGCGCCTTAGGAATAAACCGGGCCCAAATGAACTTCGTGTTCCAGAGCTTGGGCTTCCTAATGGAATCCAAAAATAGCGGCGCTAGTCCGAATTCTATAAACGGCGGAGACTTGCATTGTTCTAGGGATTGTTTTCACAAATCCTAGGAAAGCATCAAGTAAAAACCTAAAGTATGGGGTATCAGCAGTAACGAAATGTTCATCTGGAAAACACCCAGTCCCTATGTAGGTCTGTATAGGCACCGGTAGAGCCATAGAGCCATAGTGACCCCCCCCTTCTATGCAAGTCTACATAGATGGTGGCTTCTACCGTAGACCTCCCATAGAACTCGCGTAGAGCCCCATAGACCCCGGTATTCAGCAGGTCACCGGCAGCTGTCAATCCGTTCTGGGTGCTTATGAATCATTCTGGCTCGTCCCGATTGGGAATTGTACGGCGAAAGCATATATTGTGAAAAACTACGATCTGCCGCTATTGGCTGCTGCAAGAGCGAACATAGCATCTAGCGAGAACATGTCCATCTCCCCCTCCCCCTCCTCCTCGCGTCCCTCGGGCTGATTCGTAGCCAGAGCCCTAGATAGAAGAAGAAGTGTCAGTCATCATTGGTAGACATAAAGTGGGAGTACGTTACCTGGCGGTGCGCAACAGCTCTTCCTGGTAGTCTGCGGTCATGTTGCGAGTTGCGCCATGCTCCGCAACCTGCTTGTCGGAGTGCGCTTGCCATTTTCGGAGGCTCTTGAGGATATCCTTGTATGCAGCAAAATATGACTTGTGCGTAAACTGCTTTGCGACGCACCGCCCGGTGGCCCATTCTTCGATGGCACTTAGGACCTAGCAAGTGAGATGAGAGCATGACTATTGCGCAATACAGTTAGACACTTACGGCGACGATGATCAGAGCCAAAGTGACAAGCTCCACTTGCGTCATGGTGTCAAAATAGAAGGCGCGGTCGTTCTCGAGGGCCCCGAACCAATACACGGTGAGAATTTGCTGGAAGATAGCGTTACAGAACATCGTCTCTGGGCCAATGTTATCGGGATCCTATTCTTGTTAGCGGTTAGGACATTGAGAACGTAGATTGCTCACTTTGTATATGTAAGTCATCAGAAGCATCTTGACGCGTGCTCGATTTGCCTCCAACTGGGCTTCGATGCTTGCCGGTGTCGGGTTTTGGAGGGTTTTGATGTCGACTAGCTTGTATTCTGCGGGAACCCACAAGCGTGCCAAAATCTTGATGCCAGCTCGAAATTGCGGCACACGCGACCTGATCTACTCAAGATGATCAGCCATGTCCGTGAAGCAAGACTGGACAACGGACCAGCCTTATGTCTTCCAAAGTGGGCCTGACATCGTCGAGCTCGAGCTCAAAAGCCGCATCGGTAAATACACCGAGGATCAGCTCAGTGAATTCATCCGTCTGTGTTTGGCGGGGACCGGTGCGCCGGATGTCCGTCGTTGGGAATGGCAGGCGGTGTGTCAGCTCGATCTTGATTTTAGGGTATGCGGCTTCACAGATCTCACGGTGGTCAGCGGCGACCGCAGAAATGCTGCGTGACTTTTGTTTCTTCTTCCGGGGCATCTCAGCCTCCGCCGTGTCCGAGTCCTATTGGTACACGAATGATTTGGATGGATATCCGGACTACAGGACACTTACGTCTTCATCAGAGTGCTCGTCATCATCCTCGGGATCTTCGACAACACGATGCTGCGAGGGACGCGACTTCCTTTTCAGGTTGAAGCGAGGCTCTACGTCCCGTGTTGAGAACTATCGGGAATCAATAACGGCAAGGCTGAGAATATAATCCGTACCTCAAGAGAGCTGACAGCAGGGGGCTGCCCATCAAGATCCTCATCTACGTCGGGGGCCTGGGACCAGCTGGGTTCATGGCAGACTTCGCCGTTGCCGCCATGGTCACTGCCGCCACTGCTGCCAGAGTCGATTCCGCCGCTGCCAGTATTGTCCATACCGCCGCCACCCATCTCTGCCGATACTCAGTATTCAAGTTGGCCGGGAGGTCATAGTACGTGCCTGGCATGCTCTCGTTGCTGAACCGTCCGAAGTTTAGCGGGTTATCATATCCTGGAATGTGTAAGCAAATGTTTGGATGAAAGTCTTGTCTCCGTACCTGAATCTTCGTACTCGCCGACTGCAGCATCCTTTGTGCTCGACCATTGAAAGCCTAGTTTGACCGTAAGCCGAGCCTGAAGGAGCGATAAAAGGATAAGAAATAGTTAATTACTAACGTTCAGTCATCGAAGGAGCACATGATGCAAAGAGCGCGGCCTGTTCTCTTGCCGGCATTGCTCCAAACCAGTCCAGGACGGTCGACGCTTGAGGAGGTCCCAACGGACTCGGAACCTGGCCCACAGACGTACGTGAGACAGCGGCCTGGCTGTAATCAGTGTATGAAGGGCTGTGGTTTGCGTTCACAGCATGTAAGGGCATTCGAGGCATCATATGGAGTGCAGCGGGTGCGCGCTTGTGGCTGAATGAGGCGAGTGGTCGTGCTGGCGTAGCGGGTAGTCGTGCTGGCGTAACAGCAGATTGTACTGGTGCAGCGGCAGGTTGTGCTTGCATAGCGGTGGGTCGTGGTGCAGCGGCGGATCGTGATGGTGTAGCGGCGGGTCGAGCTGGTATAGTCGCAGGTGTTCCTGAAGCACCATCTGGGGGTGCATTGGCAGCGTTGTGTCTGCGGGTAGCAGCCCGCTTTCTGCCAGCCAGCAAGTTTTTTTGAGTTCTTTTATCTGAGAGTCATCAGTGGTAGTCATGGACGAGAACTCCACGTACCATGCTCTTTGCGGGCATCCGTAAGCTGGACATCCCGCTTCCCGCGGCCTAGAGGTGGCACCGGAAGGTTGGCATTGAAGTTCAGGTTAGACAAAGTGGGTGCCATGAACGTACGAAGAGACTTAAGTCACAGATCAAATTGCAAGAAAAAACCTGATCACACGATCACCAAAGCAACGGCGCGCAACGGGAATCGATATTTCTGACACGGTTCGCTCCATCCAACCCCACCATGCCTGCCCCGGTCTGCAACTTCTGCAACAAGAACTTCGGTGACTGGGATAATGTGGCCCGTCACAAAAGAAACTCACCTGCATGTCGCAAAAAAAACCGACAAAAATTTGGATCGTACTCTCGAGAGACTCCGTGCTGAATGGCGCACTAAAAAAGCCAGAAGGGATATAGCTCAGAATTCCACTGGCAGAAACTCGCCAGCACCATCCCCTCCGCTCGACACAGAGTCCAATGCAGACAACGGAGCTGTGTATGAACCATTGGGGGAGGAGGGGCCTGATTCAGATACCGAAGCCCTTCCTCCAAACACAGCACCAATGCCGCCTGAAAGCCAGAACACACCCAGCGATAGCTCCGGGCGAAAGTACTGGCGAAGAGACTGTGCGGGGCACGGGGGCGCAACATATGGCCCAGGGAGGACGACATTTGAAGATATTCGCGATGAGGAGATCTTGAAGGGAGCGGAGGTTCTGGGGCCCTTCAAAGATGAGGCGGAGTGGGATCTTGCTAAGTGGCTCATCAAGCACGTCGGCCACACCGCAGCCGACGAGTTTCTGCAACTGTCAATTGTAAGCCTCGATGTCATCTCTACTTCTGGAGACTCAGCGCTGATTCCTCATGTTCAGATTAGAGAGCGAGCGAAGCCCTCTTATGCCGGAAAGAACGAGTTCTTCGATAAGATTGATGATCTCCCAGGCGGTGTTCGATGGCAATGCAAGGAAATGGATATCAAGGGCGACTTGCCTGACCTTGACAGAGATCCGACTGGCTCAACGATGCGTGGCGAGACAGTTGAGCTGTGGTGGAGGGACCCGGTCGAGTGTGTACGCGAGTTAATTGGGAATCCAATGTTCCGCGATGCGATGCGTTTTGCGCCCGAGGAACTATATGCCGATGCAAATGGGGACGTTCGGGTTTTCAGCGAAATGTGGACTGGTGATTGGTGGCAAGAGATCCAGGTGAGAGAAAGCCAGCACACAACGTTGTACGTAAATAACTTACGGCTCGGACTTGATCAGAAACGTTTGCCTCCCGGAGCGACTGTTGCGCCACTCATCCTGTCCTCGGACAAGACGATGCTTTCAAATTTTCGGGGTGATAACTCGGCCTGGCCTGTATATCTCAGTATCGGGAACATCGACAAAGAAACAAGACGTCAAGTGTCCGCGCATGCGACCGTTCTCATCGGATATCTACCCATCCCAAAATTCGATTGTTTTGATAAGGACACGCGTTCTCTAGCGAAATACCGGCTCTTTCATGAGTGCATGACTGTACTCCTGGCCTCCGTTGCCGAGGCGGGAAAAACTGGGGCCAAGATGGTCTGCGCCGATAACTTTGTGCGCAACGTCTGGCCCATCTTTGCAGCATATGTCGCCGACTATCCCGAACAATGCCTGATTGCTTGTTGCAAGGAAAACCGATGCCCGCTCTGCACTGTGAGCCCAGACGACCGAGGCGACCATCAGCCTCACGACAAGCGGGATCAAATGGAGACACTGTTCTTCATGGCGCGCCAGCAGCAGGGACAGAAGGACACTGTTTTTGAGGCCGAGGGGATTCGCGCTGTGTACCCCCCCTTCTGGATGAATCTGCCGCACTCGGATATCTTCCGTGCTTTTACTCCAGATCTCCTGCACCAACTCCACAAGGGCGTATTCAAGGACCACCTGGTCAAGTGGTGTACAGAGATCATTGGGAAGCTCGAGATTGACCAGCGCTTCCGACAGATGCCCGACCATCCCGGCCTCCGTCATTTCAAAAACGGCATTTCGTCTGTGTCTCAGTGGACCGGAACGGAGCATAAAGAGATGGAGAAAGTATTCTTGGGCCTCGTCGCAGCCGGCGCCCACCGTGAAGTTATCGAAGCAGTCCGCGCCGTGATGGATTTTGCTTCGTTGGCATCACTACAATCTCAGACATCGCTCTCCCTTCTTGCCTTACACTCCGCCCTCGATGACTTTCATGCTCACAAGCAGATATTCGTAGATCTCGGTGGGCGCAAGGAGCATTTCAATATCCCGAAGATCCACTCCCTGGAACATTACGAGCCGTCGATTCGACTTTTCGGGAGTGCCGACGGTTTCAATACAGAATCTCCGGAGCGTCTCCACATTGACTACGCCAAAAATGCTTATCGCGCGAGTAACCGCAAGGACTACATCAACCAGATGACGCTGTGGCTTCAGCGCCAAGAGTCCGTTGCCAGATTCAGTGCTTTCCGTGAATGGATGTCCACTCCCACTCCCGTCCCGAGATCCATCCCTCCGCTCCCACTCCCAACATCAGCCCCCGGCGAAGACGATGGCGAAACTCTTCCGAAATACACCTACTCCATCGCGAAGCGGCCGCCAGCCGCGACACGGTGTGTTGTTGCTTCGCACATCATCTCAAAAGATGGACATCGTGCGACACGGTTCCTCTCCGCCTTGTCCCAATTCCTCCTATCTACCCACCATTCAAAGTATACCCCTTATGATTTCGACGTCTTTCCCACCTGGAAGCGCCTCAAGTTCACACTACCCGATATTCCGGAGGTGGGTCACCGACATCTAACTAATCTTGTTCGTGCTAGTGCCCCTGTTGTTCCCCCTGGCAACACTCGCTATCGAACGAGAGAACCTGCCTATCTCGACTTTGCCCTGGTTAAGACCGCCGAAGCCAATCTCTTTACGGATGGCACTGCTCTTCATGGTGCGTTACAAATGGTTTCATTTCCTTTTCTGATACTCCTATTCTTTGCGCAGGTCTTCGCATAGCACAAGTTCACGTTATATTCCAGCTTCCCCAACACTACCCAATCAAATCCTTGCAGCCGCTTGCCTACATTGAGTGGTTTACGCCCCTGCGTGCACCGAACGATGTAGATGGGTATCATCATGTCACCCGTTCTACCCGCAAAATCTTGGGTAGAGATGGTCCTTACGCCGAGGTCATCCCCATCGACCGCATCGTGCGCAACGCGATGTTGATACCTCAAAAGTGGGGGCAGGACTCTAAGTTCTGTGTTAATTCGCACATTGATGGGCACTCATTTTGTATGTTTAAGCTTAACTATAAGGACTGTCTCCCCGTGTAATAGATATATTATAATCATACTCTACTCTAGTCAATCCTGAATAGATCATCCTTGTTCTTGATAAGAGCTGACTCCCGAAGGAAAGCACACAAGGCCCGATGCTTGCGGCGCATACGGGCGGTGGCCGTGGCAAGGAAGCGAAGTATTTTGACAACCCGGCGGGCTTTGGCGCACGCGCGGACGCGTTTCCTCCGGAGGGCGGGAGCCTATGGAACCCAACGTTAGGACTGGCCGAGTACTACGGTGCCGCACACACCAATGATACACGGTGTACTAGCTTGAGTGGGCGTAATGGTGGGGTCGAGATCTCGATGGCCGCGGGATCTAGAATCTGGGGGATGCCTTGTTAGACAAGAGGATAGATGATATGGTATGGCGGCGCACTACAGGTGGGGCCCGTCTTACGAGGCGAGCCCGGCGAGCGCGATTCGCCAACGTGTTTGGTGAGACCGGGGACGAGCAACCACTAGCCTAAGGAGGCAACGAGCACGAGATCAATGGGAGCACCATGTAATCATCTATGTACATACCTTCAGCCCGCTGGGGCTGCCCAATTGGAAGTGATGTTCTCCATTCTCCTGCGGCTGAGAAAAGCCGACGAGCTCGAGATCTCCTACTGGAAACTTGGTGGCAGCGGCGGGCGCTTGCAGTGTGAGCCCCCAGAAATAGTCTTCCCCGTCGTCTGAGGGCTGTGAAGTGGGAACAAAATCCATTGTTTATGGGCGAAGATTGATTCGAGTCTGGGTGACGGCGGGGGAGATAGAGGAGCAGAGGGTGCCAGAAGTGCCAGCAGGGAAGCTCGCTGGCATGCTAATCAAAGCCTGGCCTTTGCCCGGTAGAGGAAGGTAGAGAGACGGGCTCTAGAGAGAGACCCGTCTCTATCATAGAGAGCCGATGTCTATGAGCATCTATGTAGAGACGTCGGGTCTATCTGGGCCTATGTAGACACCGCCACTTCTACCACGTGAACCCGTTTCTATCAAAGAAATTCGCGTTTCCAGATGTTGTGATCTACAACATGGTGCAAAGGGGATAACATTTGGTTCCGAAAGGATCGACCTACACGGCGATCTACATATGTTTTGATGGGCGATCCATGCTTCTTTTGTCTAAAGCGCAGTAATGACGCAGCCGTCAGACCCGGACGAAGCCGCGGAGAAAGCCGAAGCCGCGTTCTTAGGCTAAGAACACGAAACTGGGTGTAAATCCTAAGATGTACGAAGGTCAGAAAATTATGGGGAACAAAATATACCTCTAGTAGCAGAGAAAAAGCTTGACTGGGGACAGTCAATATTAAAGAATGGGGGAGATGATAAGCCGCTAGAAAAACCAGCTATGAAACACGCACTTTTTGCGATTTACAGCGCGCATCTAAGAACCAGCACATCTCTGTGTGGCTGGTTAAACAGGATTATTATCCACCAAACCAGGAGGCTTAGAACATCCGCTCTGCGAAGTAAGGTTGAAGCCCCAGACCTACGAACCTTAGAACCCACAAAGTTTTATCGTGCTTAGCTGGAATACGCGACGCGCCGGGGTCACGTGACATGTCACTAGACCAGCGGAGATGTCCGAAGAAGATTAGGATTGTTCGTCTAAGATTATCGGAATCTTAGGGGTACTTCCCGTAGAACCCTGTAGTATGGGGTACCGTTGGAAAGCTACGGCCCAGCGCTACCTAAGTAACGAAGAGAGAACGTAAAGGGAGGAGACCAGGGCTAAGAAATGCACCACACAACTCGTTCAACAGGAGTTGTCCTATACCGATCGAGGGGTTAGAAACCTAGGAACCGTAACAACCCCAACTCTCAAGACAGACATCTAGGGGCGCGGCCCACCAATCACATAAACCGCGCAGCATATCCGACGACTATATAATAAGCAATGTATACCAAAGTAGTCGATCATCGTTTGTAATTGTAAATACCTGTAGTATAAAAGACCAGAGGAACAGAGAGGACGGCACTGAATCGGACCCCAGTTCGTGTACGAGGCAACTACCATTGTCCCTCATCACAGCTAGGATTTGGTTGAGGGCTTTACTCTGGAAATCCGCTGTCTTGCGATAGTGTCCCGAATTAAAGTTTCTTTTGATAAACCGTTCGTTCTTAAGATCGTCGAGCTCCGTGCTAAACCGTATCCGTCTCCGTTGAATCCGCTCCGTAACTCCGAAGTACTCCGTGTCCGTTGAACTGGGAATTTTGAGATCCGAAGTCATTCCGAAGACCGTTTATCCGCTCCGATAAAGAGAATCCAGGCAGAAGCCTTTAAAACCTTGCCGGCCTTAAAAACCGTATCTGGCATATAGCTGAGAAGCTTAAAAATCTAAAGTCCCACAAAACTCATACTCCTAAGAATCTTGACTCTGTCAAATTCTACGGACGAGACTATACCATAACCAACTTGGAAGTTCCTCTCTTACGAGACCTTTCTTGTGCAGAAACCTAAAAATCTTGACTTGGAGCTCCTTAGACCTACACTTGTGTCTAATAAGACCCGATCTTGTCAGATAAACTTTGGTGCAGTAAAGAGGTGTTTAGTGGATTAAGTCCAGGTTTCCGGGGGTTGTGCTAGAGTGCATCTGTTCAGTCAGAGGACGATAGTGCGATAACTTGGTTGGTTGGGTTTAGTTTGTTTTGCATTTGCACGCTTAGTTTCTGAGCAACCGTTTCAACGGCATAAGACGTACGGGGCCACCGATGTCAACTGGCATGACCTCCTCCTCGTTAGCTGCAACGGACGCATTGTCGTTGTCTTCGAACAGGGACTCGTCGTCGCCGTCGTCAACAGTCTTCTTGCCCTTCTTGGCCTAAGTAAAAGAGAAAAGTCAACGAAAATAGGGCATTAGATAAAGAAAGGTACTAACCTTTCTGGCCTTTTTAGCGGCGTCTTTGCTCGCCCGAGCTGCCTCTTTTGCCTTGGCAAGCTCGGCATCTTGAGCTTCCTTCGCCGACCGCACCTCCTCCAACTCGGCACGATGCTGCTGCTCAGCTAGAAGGACGCCGTTTTTGATACGCTCCTTCTCAGCTTTGAGACGCGCAATAAAGTCGAGCAGGACTAAATAACCAGCGTGGTTGAACTACCCGAAATACCAGCGGTCTGGTGATAAGACTGCTTAATATGATACGGAACCTCAGAGAGGACGAGCGTCTCCGCGATCTCGCGCATGAACGGCGCGAACGAATCCTTTAGATAATGTTTCAAAAAGAGTCTAAAAATGATTCAAATTGAAGGAACTGACCAGGGAATTGACCTTTTCATCAAGAAAAGCCCTCTGCTCGACTATATCGTCATATTTTGTGGCTCGAGTTGCCTTTCCCATAAGGATGAGCTCGTCGCGCTGCGGAATAGTAAGGCGAGGAGTAGACTTGGGAGCCATGGTGCGAAGCAGTGGATAGGACTGGAAAATGCTGATGTATGGCGTAAAATGCTCGAGCCTTTTATACATTTTCCGGGGCGATGGCCTGAACAGGACTGCTACCTATTAGATATTGATCTGTGACGACCTCATATTTAACTGAGGACAGTTACGATTTTAAGAATGGGGGAGAAGGCAGTCACTTGTGACTAATAGCGTAAAATTAGAAGCGGGATTGTGCCAAGATGGGACAACAGCTAATAAAAATACGACACGTAGCACGCCCAGGCCATGACGCAGGGAATTACTAAGGCACAAATCAGCGGAACCAAAAATTCAACTACGTGTCAGCCTTGAAGCACAGTAATCGATGGAATCCATCAGAAAGAGTGTGAAACATTAGATAATTGGAAAATAAACACTTGGTAAAGTGACGATAAAAAGCCTGTCCAAGTCTATGAGCACAGGCAGAGCTTCCGAAGCAAACGACAACTCCATAATTCTACCAATAATAGCTCCAGAGACAGACGAAGGAAGATGGAACTCATCGGCTAGCGCAAGCAGCGTAGAGAGGGATTCGGAGTCAGGGTGTGAACTAATAATGCCCTGCACCCCCGATAGATAAGCGCTCTCGCAGGATCCATGATTCGCATCGAAAATAATAAAGGAGAGGTGAAGATTGGCGTAGAACTGGCTCGTAACTTCAGAAACATTGAAATCTACATGGTTGACAACATTAGTTAATGTTGGTAAAACGACTATTACACACCAGTGTTGTCTGAGGCAGAGCTAAGAAGACTGTTCCTATACAGCCTCATCTCGCGAACGAAGCTGGCCCGGCTATTGAACCGGCAGAGGGTACAAAACGAGATCAGGCACTCCGAGCAAGGGTTTCCCCAGGAAACAAAATTGCAAGGACGATCGCGAACGGTACACTCGAGGCACCGAGAATTCTTTGATAATTTAACTACAGTCAGTATCGAAAAATAGTTGAGGAAAGTACAACGACGTACCGGATGATCGGAGAGATATCCGGTAGAGAAAGTAGGCTTGACCGAGATACCCGGAAGCCTTCTAGGTGGTATCGGGAAGGAATCCTGGCTGGTACTGAGCAGAGGGTCTCCAGCCAAATGAGGAGAAGGCATTTGTTGAAAGACAAACGCGATGGGAATGTATTAGCTAATACTTTCTCTGAGCTGCCTTTTCTTTTAAAAACAACCTAAAAAGAAGCCGTCACAACAGTGAAATTACGAGCTTACCAACGCACCGGAACCCGGATGCAATAAAACACGTAGGCCTAGTAATTCAAATCTGGATGCACACGGACGGGACGGCAAGATTTACCCGATCATGCCGTCATGACTGTGTAAATCCTGTCCATATGGGAAAAGAAGCTAGATAAGATAATGATAAGAAAGATTATCACTTTAGCGCTGAACAGAAATCTAAGCGCTACCCCAGTCGATTGCTATTATCTTATTCAGACTCTCTAACCATTACACTTCAGAGAGATGACAGTAATTTGCATTGATGAAGATGATAAATCTAAAGCTAAAATGTAACTATAGGAAGGAAATACGCTACCTATATGAAACATTAGCTAAAGATGTCCCTGCTGCTCGCACGACCAAAAGAAATCGTCCCGACGACCCGCCTACTCTTCCATGGCACCCTCGAAACGAGAAGGACCGGCTACCTCTGGCCACGACGACGACGCTTGCTCAGACGCTGGTGGCGTAACGTCCTTAGCAGAAGGCGCTGGTGTGGTCTCCTTCACAGGGTTGTCGTGATAATACTGAAGGAGGCGCTTGCGGAGCTCCTTCATCCCTTCGGGATCGTCCGGCAGCGCGCCACTACAAACGCACGAGGCATCGATGATGTCCGGACGCGTCGCGTATGGAAGCATCGCCTCCACCGACTCCACATCCAAGAAACGATTGTACATCTCTTGAAGATCATCGGGGAGGCCATGAAGCGACCCAATGTTCGGGGGACCGAAAGCCTCCATGTGCTGCTGAACCAGCGCGCCCAGGTTGTACGACGACATCATGAGTCGCATGGTCGCGTCGCTGATCAAGGAGTGAAGACCTTCAAGGGCCTCACGGTCCCTCAAGACAGCGTCGGCCGCCTGGTTCAGCGCTAGCTCAAAAACATTAGATAAAGAACTCGAAAAGAATAATAAAATGAGAACAACGCGTACCATAGTTGCCTAACCGGGCGTATGGGTACAGTGAGTTGATTCGGCGCATGTGCTCGTAGTTGGGGAGCGCGTGAGAGCAGAACGACGTGCCTTTGTCGACGCAGGTCTGGCAAGGCTGCATGACACCGCGAGGCACGCATTTGCGATCGAAGTTGATGCAGGCGACGCATCCATACTCGGTCTATACAAGAAATAGGATCAGGATCGAACTTTAGCTAAAGAACGATTCACCTACGATTGGGCCCGCAATCTTGTGGTATGCAGGCAGCGCGTCGGCGACAGCAGCAGCCTCGACCTCGGTAACGTACTCTTGCGACTTGTAGGTCGCCTTGTTGGAAGCCGCCGCGCGACCGGACTTCTTGGCGCTGGGATAGCGGACTGCCTCGGTAGATTGGCGCTTCTTGCCACGTCGCTTCCCTTTCTCGCCATCGTCCTCCGCGTGGACCACCTTGACCTTCTTGCTGGCCGGTGATACGGGTCGGATCTGCCGACCCCTCGTCAGGTCGCTTTTTGCAATTTATCACTTAACCAGTACAACTGCTAGTACTTCGGTACTAGTACTGAGTACTTGGTACTTGAACCCTGTCCGGTGACATACAGTTAGAGTCAGAGCGGAGCTCCAAGCTGCTGATTGTGTATTGACCATGCCATTAGAGGCCGTATCATGGTTAGACAAGTACTTATGCTCTTGGTCCTACTAAACGGGGACTGTCATATTGCTTGCTAAGCCCGCTGTGCGGTTATTAGTGAAGTACGAGTTCTTCCCAGGACTTGGACTACACTACGAAAGCTAGATACCATACCCAGGAGAATACCCACAAAAGCCTTGACAACTTTGGAGACCATGACTATACCCAAGGGACTGGATGGCCACAGTCCACTAGACAGGCATGAACCAAGTAGTAGGGTTCAAGGCCGCGACGCGCGGAGAAGTCCTTCAGAGTACTCTAGGAGTACTTGGGAACTATAGAGAGCAATAGACGCATGGATTGCTAGGAATGACAGTGATCGGCATAGTACTTGGCACGTCAACAGACATGTGACCAGTACGACGCGATCTGAGAAGTCAAACAAGGACAAAGGTTGTTCGACGAGAAGTCCACAGTACCTGTAGGAATGCCGAGAAGACCTCTGGAGAGGTCTGGCCCCCACGAACTGAGTCGGACGGAGTCGAAACCAGTAGGCTAGGAGATTAGCAGACGAACCAACCCCGGAACATCGGTCAAAGCGGTCACCCGCTGCGGCAGCAGTTCTAGTGGAGCGGCAAAGCACGCCATCGGGCTTTACAAACCAAGCCGAAGTGCGGCATCCTCTACAAGTACTTGGCAAGTACTCGGGAGCACTAGACAGTGCTCTTGGCTTGGCCTAGAGTTTGCAAATATACCACAACGGGTCGCTGGAGTTCTCACGGCGCGAGGATCCGGACCAGACCGGCTCTCAACAGCCAATCATAGACGTTCCCGGGATCCGGACTTGTTTCATCTTATCTGTTTCACTCTGTCATCGTCGTCATTTCTATCTGTCATGTATTTCCCGGAAAACCTATAAAATAGCAAGTAGTAGCCGCAGTACAGGAGTTCATCCTTGCCCCCCAGATCGTGCCCACAGACTGCCTGCAGTCCAAAGTACTATCCCACGGCGTTGGTGTCCTCTGTAACTGAGCGGAGATTGTTTGTCAATAAAACATTATCTGTTGGTTTCATTAAGAACTTGACCTTGAGAGGTTGTTTCGCTTGAGGACTTGTGATCAGTAGTAAACTACTCAACTCACTTGTGAGACCCCGTAAATCCTTTGTCTATAGTGTCAAAGGTCGCACAGACAGTTCCCCGCCTTAGAAAGGGCTGTTGTGTAGGACTATTGATACAAGACCCCGTTTAGCAGGCTTGTTGTAGTCAGCTCGTCGCAGACAGTTCCCCGTATAGAAAGGGCTGTTGTGATAGAGGGCCAGCATTGATACAAGACCCCGTATAGCAGGCTTGTTGTGCTCTGCCAGACCTCTAAGAACTCGTTGGATCTCTTAGAACACTACCATCTTTCACCCACCCCGTATACCGTTCCCCCGGTATCTGTGGAGAGAGTTCTAGTTTAGTTGTTCAACAACTACTGGAAGTACTTGGGAGTGCTCTAGAGAAGTCGCATTCGTGTGCAGGCCTTTGTCCCAGAACGTTGATCGCGAGATTACATCTTACCTGTATATCTCAGGGTGACCCGAACTCATTGTTGGTACCGAGTATTGGTTGTGTGTTGTGTGTGTGTTGGTTGAGTTAGTTGTAGTGTGTTCACGCGCACTAGTCCTAGTCTTAGTCTTCGGCAGCCCATACTCAGGTGCACCGTTTCACCGGCTCGCTAGCTTTGGCCTTACCCTTACCCTTGCGACGCTTGCGCGGGTTGGCGTCCTCGGGCTCGTCGCTTTCCTCTGCGGCCTCCTGCTCGACGACCGGATTGCTCTCTATAGTTCCCACGCTGATTCGCTCGCTGGTTCGCTCGGGAGCAATCTCTAGGTGGAGTCGACCAGGACTGGTTTGTGGATGGCCCGGGCCTGCCTCTCCGGGCGGCGGCGGCTTCTACTACGGATTCGTCGCCGCAGGGAACGTCGTCTCGTGGGCGTTCCTCCTCGACTGTGGCAGTGCGCTCGCGGTGCTCAAGATTGGTGGCGCCTCTTCGCTCGCTGGCTCGCTCGGGAGCAATCTCTAGGTGGAGTCGACCAGGACTGGTTTGTGGATGGCCCGGGCCTGCCTCTCCGGGCGGCGGCGGCTTCTACTACGGATTCGTCGCCGCAGGGAACGTCGTCTCGTGGGCGTTCCTCCTCGACTGTGGCAGTGCGCTCGAGGTGCTCAAGATCGGTGGTGCTCAAGATCGGTAAATAACCTTCAAGCTGGTCAGGGGGTCAGGTGGTTCAACAGAAGGCGCGTTAGTGAAAAGCTTGATTTTCGGCCGAGAGGCAGGCTTCTTGACGCGTGCCCGAGGCGACAACTCGATGCAGTCCATTTTCTGTATTAAAAACATAAAATGTGAACATTAGCTAAAGAAAATATGACTTACCTCGACGACGCGGTTACTGTGCTGTTCCGCACGATAATCCACGTTGGGAAGCTTGCGTCGTGGCCTCGACGATTCCACCTCTATAGACGAGATGGGAGGTACCGAGACCTCGGACTCGACGGGTGAAGGAAGGCGAAGACGAGGAACGCCGGAGATTTTTGATGACGTAGCTCCGTATGAAGAGCGACGGCTGGGGCTGGGTGCTAGCGGATCACCGTCCTCGTTATCTGCCGAGGAGTCGGGAGGAAGGGCGGCCGCGATTGACCCAAAGGTTGGGGTACCGGCGCCGCCTTGATGAAAGAATGAGCCGAGCGGAGGATCATTGAGATCGCGCTCACTTAAAGGGGCTGGGGATGGGCTTCTGGCCGTCTCTGGGAACCGGCGAGCGAGGATCTCACCCATGGTAGGGAACGGGCGACTATACGGTGTCCAGTTCTCTTCGTTGGCTTCTGGCAGGCGAAAGCCAAGAGGAAGTTCGTTAAACTATTGAAAATATCAGTTAAAGTTCACATTAGCTAAAGAATGAAATATTACCGCTTCGGTAATATACGAGATGAGGAAGCTATCAAAAGGACCAGATTCGGTCTCTTTGATGCCGGCCTCCTTCATTCCGATGACTACAATGTTGAGCGCGTTGAAAAAACGCGCGACTAAAGACGGGCAGCCTTCCAAACCATCGACGCGCTTAGAAAAACGAACCTGAAAAGGGAGCGTTAGTTTCTAAGGAATACGCGCGTTCAAAAAGAACAAATAACTTACCAAGTCCGCGTGGGCAGCTTGGAACAGCTTGACCAGCTCCTGGGCGTGCTCACGCACATGGGTTTTGACGTCCCCCTTAAACGACAGGAATGGGACCAGTTCCGAGACCGCCGACGACTGCGGTATGTCCTTGAACAGCTCTAGGGACTCGGGGTCGAAGTAGAACTGCTCGAATTCGGTGGGGACGGCGTGGTGAAGGCGAGGGAGCCAGAAATTGACCGGGAGACCGGCCTTTCTCAACCTTTAGCTAAAGAAAACTAAAGACGCTACTGAAGAACTTACAAAGGAGAGGTCTGCTTTGTAAGGCTCTAGGAAGCGGCCCCATCGCACGTAGCGAGGGACCCCATCACTTGAACCCTCAGGGACGTGTTTCCGCGCGGTCTCAGGGATAAGTTCGAACAATACAGAGAAGGCGCCGAGTAACCGGTACAAGATTGTAGACTTGGGTGTGCGATCATGGAACTGAGTGAAAGTGTCCTATATAATCGTTAGTTAAACAAATAACGGCATTAGCGAAAGAAAAGGAAGGGTGTACGAAGACAATATCCGCGTTATCTAAAAGCCAGAGCAAGTAATTGGTCGAAGCGCAAGGATAGCAAGATGGGACGTGGAAGTAGGGGAAGAGTTGCGAGACGGCCCAATGATTGAACCAGAAGACGGAATTGATGTCTTCTGGGCTTGACAAGTTGAGGTCCTCCAAGAATTCGTCACTTTCAGGGAGGAAATGAGGAGCGAAAGCGGGCGGTTTAGGAGCCCTGCCGAAGGCCTCGTAGGGCGAGAGCTGAAGGAAATAGTCCTTGAGGAAGTAGCTTTTGCAGCCATTCCTCAAGAAATCGCGAGCGTTGGTAGGAAACGACATGACTGTGCGGAGACAAAAATTTAATGTTTGCCTCTGTGTGGTCGTGGGAAATTTTCCAGGACGTTCCATGACTGCGGAATAGAATGGATATCTCAAGGACCTTTACAGTTCCAAAAAAACTGGAGGCCTAGGAAATTCAGACATATAATTATAAAATAAAAGGTGCATTATCTAATGCATCAAAAGCCTGCGCAATTTCGTGTACACCCCTATCTATATCCCAAAAAGGGTAGCGATAGCGGCATGACATTATCTAATGTCGCGATAAAAGACTGAGCAGAGGCTTAGGGGTCGAGAAGTAAAAGGGATCGGCTATAACAACCGAGGGACGGGCTTTTGCTGTCAATCAAATATCTGTAGTGCGCCAAGCACGGGGTTCCGATCAAAAGTGCGAGTCTATAAATAGAGGAAATCCTGGAAAAGAGACCGAATGACTGGAGACAGTCAGAATTAAAGAATGGGGAAGATGATAAGCCGGCTACCTAAACACGCGTGAAATTTATGATTTCAATCCTCCTATCCAGCGTTACTGCTTAAAGAAGGCATTATCTAATAACACTCCATAAGAGCTAGTGTGGGTCCGAACAGCTAGCTAAGGATATAAACGTGTGCTGTGTTATCAGGGGGCTTCACTAGACAATGTTCCGATAGTTCTGAATCTAGGGAGCACCCAAAATAACATTAGCTAAAGACGCACCCCAGCAGTTCCAATAAAACTATGGGTGGCTCTGCACGCTTCCTACCAAGGACATGGAGCATCAATCCATCCAGGATCATAAACTATAAAGAGGCACACTTTAGAAGATGGGACGACCGGCGCGAGGGCTACAGTAAGATGTAGAACCAGTAGAGCCAAGGTCACTCGGAATAACCAAGGGACGGGCCGCTAGCCGGCCTCGGACCAATCACCGATATCTCGGACTACTATCCGATGACGCTCTCAGGCGAATACGTGGCAGGATCAGAAGATCCGGTGTTCCGGGGTTCGAGTCATTGGCGCGAGCCAATGAGCGTCGAACACGGTGTTGTTTAGCTTGGCGACAGCCAGCTGCGGATGGATCATCATCTTGGCAATTCATGAATCAGCCAAATAAATACCCAAAACTATTATCTATTGATGTGACTTCCCTAATTAAGCCAAACTAACGTTCAACAGGTTCAGTTTAATACCCAAATCATGCCCGACCAGTCGGCCGTGCCTTTTCTGTCTAGTTACCTGTGTAAATGTATCTATTTCCTTTTTAGTAATTCCCTTTGTATAAAAGCAGCAGTAGATAGGGTAGTGCGCCAGTGGATCCACCCCTTTGGTCATAGCACAAGGAGCGTCATGCTTTAGTGTTTTGAGTGAAGTCTTGGAATCTATTCGGAGTACTACCAAAGGCTGTTAACAGTTTTCTGGATACGTATTTCAAGTTCTGCAATATCATTTGGACATTTGGGCACATATAAAACAATCAGAATCATAAGGACTTTTGGGACAATATATAAGGACATCTGTGACATCTGAGAATCGAATATCTGGCCATCTGAGACGTATATCTGACTTCCAGTCAAATATTATCTAAAGCTTGCAAACTTGAACTTGCCGTTCAGACAAAACCAAAATAAGCTAAAAACTCGGATAGTAAAACTCCACAAACTATAAACCCATCGCACAAAAAGAGTACAAAGACTGCACTTTCCTTGTCAAGAACCTGGAGATTGTCTAGAACCCTAAGAACTGTGATCTATACATTAGCTAAAGAAATACAAACTTGATTTCTCAGACTATAAAAACCTTGAATTAAAGCAGCACTTCTTAGTGTTGGAACCCTCCGAACACAAAAGCAAAGACAATCTAAACAAAGATACAAGCTAGGGTAGTTGGTTTGGGGTTTGGTGATCTCCGAAGGAGATTCATTTTGCCGCCGATTGCACGCTTGTTCAGAGAGTCAGTGTTTCAACGAGTTCGAGGACTCATACACACCAGCGTCCAACTTCGTCTTAATGTTCTTACAGAACTCGTCGAAGTGCCCCGGAGGAATTGGGATCTGTGAACACACCCACGGAGTGTGAGGTATCACAGGCATTTCCACCGGTGGAAAGAACTCGTGCTTGAGTTGTCCTCTCTCGCTGTCTTCCCAGGCAAAGCTCTTCTCATGCTCCATCATAAAGTAGTGCATAAATTTTCGCTCTTCTGGTTCGAGTAGACCATCATCGTGTATTGCATCAATTGCATCACGCCGTTCTTCTGTATACCTACCAGTCGGCACAAACTCCTTAGGAGTAGCACTCAACTTCGGCATATTCTGCAGTGGATCCCCCGTAATCCTCCGTTCAATCCTGAACTTTGAGGGTAGCGTGGTCAACACTGGCTTGATCTTCTTGTCCACAGGTTTATACTTCTTCCCTACGAGAACTGCTGCTGGATGCAACTCCTCTCGAGGTACTTCTGGTATAACTGGGACTTCCCCGTTCCTCACATTACTACTGCCTCCGAGTCCTAGGCCAGCTCGCTGTAAGAGTGAACTTACGTTGCGAGTTGTCCTGCCGGAAATCCCCGATTTACTCTCACGGTTCGATTTCCCCGGCACGGTCCCCGGATCTATTTCATCGAACGTAAAGATCTCACAGTTCTTTGAAGTACTTTGGTTTCCCATATACTCGTTCAGAAGTTGTGAAGCACTCTCGTCCTCAGTAAAGTAGCTCTGCGCTGCACAGAGGTAGGCTTCTCTCCTGTCCTCTGTGGTCGTCACATTCCCTTGCCTCGGCTTGCCATAACCTATGCATTGTAGCTGTCCCTTCTCATCGTAGTCCCAAGCAGTCATCAATTCTCCCCCGCCGTCGAGTTCATCGAATAGACTCAAAAATCCTGCCTTGACTCATCAGGTAGGCTAGTGCTCGTATCGCGTGGTGGTTTTGCCTGATGGACGAAACCTCTGGGGCGAGTAGGTATGGTGACCTGGTCTCCAGAGTTGGGATCAGTCAATGTAATTGTCTGACCACCATCTTTCGAGTTCCTGACTACGCTTTCGGTCAGGATCTCAAAAGGTCTCCCCAATAGTACATTATACGGTGCGTTACGGACGATATGTACTTGCAAGTACACCGTCAGGTTCTCAAACCGGAATGGAACATTCCGTCCTAGTCCTAAAGTCTTTGCGACTTCACCATGCGCACTCTGCATGTGGATCTGAATTCTCGGGTCGTAAGAGACTGCCCTTCGGGAGGCTTCATCAGATGACATAGAGACAATCTGAGAACCACCGTCATTTATCGCTTCTACTGATCCTTCACCATTCACTATCGGGTATACGCATCGCAGCGCAGCCGAGCTCATGGCAGCATAGATAGCCTTTGGTTCTTCTCCAGGGGAGAGACTATCGAGGTACTGTACAACAGGATCCCCGACAATTACTGCTCCTTCCGGAAGGTCACCAACGCTCTGCGACAGGATAGTCACAAACGAGTCAAATGGCAAGTCCATTACTGAGATAGCGTCTTCCGGAAGTCTTCGCTTAGGCTGCTGGAGTTCCCTTACGGGTCCTCGGCTGTCTTCAGACTTCTCTCTGACTTTATCTCGTCCCTCGAGTTCTACGTTCTGTGCCAGTAAGATCTCTCCTAACTCCTTCTTAGAATAGGTTCTTCTGGACTTGGTTGCCAACGACTTCAGTCCCTTGCGAAAGGAAGGAGAAGTCCCTAACAGATCTTCGACTGAGACCTCTAGTCTTGTTTGCATTAAACGGTCCAGATTTCTCTGGGTGGCCGCTGTTTCATCTAACAAGGACTGGAGTTTTTCCTGTGCGGCTTTCGTCGCAGGCGGAGTCCCTGGTCTATGCTCTGTAGGCTTGCGAGGAAGTACAGGCTCCCGGACAACTTCCCGGACTGGTTCAACACTGTCCCAAGGAAGTTCGAAGGACACCTTCTTCTTTACTAGTGACATGTCCCTCTCGTCTTCAGAGTCCTCTACTTCTTCAACCGTTGCCTTTGGCGTAGGTCTAGATATTATAGCCTTCTCAGGTCTGGATATTATGGCCTTCTCAGGTCTTGGCTGTTCGACTTCTAAAGCCCTGATCGCTCTACTTGCAGGCACTGTCCGGGCTGGTCTCGTTATTTCTACAACAGGTACAGGCTTCTTTGGTGCGTTCTCCGGGGGTTTTCTGCGCCCAACCTTTTGGTTGTCGGCCCCCTTCCTCGAACTATTCAAAAACCCTCATCGTCTTCCAAATCTGCCGGTGCCTTTCTCCTGGTTGAGACGAAAACTTCATTGTTCTCGTCCCAATGTGTCTCGATGAACTGCGCCATCTTTTTGTATCGGTCAGAGTAGATCTCCGGCTGACTTCTCGAGGCCTGAGTATTACTCGAAACCATGGAAGTACTTTGACTTCCTCCCATCTGGTTCTGTAGTAACGCCTCTCGCAAGAGAGTCTTTTCTGCCCGTAATGTGCGCATCTCATCTGCCAAGGAGTCATAGGCAGGGGTATTTTTCTTCGCCGATGTAGAAACTGCTCGGTCAAGTCGTACGCCAGGAAGGTCTTATTGACACTTTGCCTACTCTTGTACTCGATTGCCTTCTGCTGCTGGGTCTTGTTCTTAGGTTCCCTAGGAATAGGTCTACCATCAAAGAACGTGGTCCTCCCTTCAACGACTTTTATTATGCCATTGTCAATGTCTGAATGACGTTTTTGGCAGTCGCCGATGAAATGCCCGTAGACACCACAGTAGAAGCAGTCTCGGTTGGTGGGAGGTTGCATACCACCGGAAGTAGGACGACTAGGACTATCCCATGTCTTTGTGACTGGCTCCGGAGTCTGAGATCTCCCAGCTCGAAGTTCGTCCAAGGACAGTCTGATGTTCCATCCACTTCTGATGATTTTTGACTTCAACTTTGTCCATCGCTGTCGCGATTGCGGACTCCAACTGATCCTTAAAAGACTCCTCGAGTCTAGGCTTAGTTCTCTCTTCCTGCGACTGTATAAGCACTGCAGGTTTCTGGGTCTTACGGGCTTTCGCCTCGGCCCGTTCCGTGTTGTAAAAAGACACGGCCTCTTCCTCGACAATTTCGTGTGAGATCTCTAGAACATCTGTCCAGTAGAACTTGTCGTCCCGATTACTCTTCCAACTAGTCAGGCGGGAAATCAGCTCTTTTTGTGAAGCTGTTGCTGTGCCGGCTTTGTCTGCAGCGGTCGCCTCCTTCAACGCGACACGTGAAGGAAGGTCCGCCGTGGAAGTTATTCGCAAACGACTTCTAACTTGGTTCACAAGTTCTGGGTCACAACAATCAAAGAAACTTTGTTACAAGTTCTCTGTTCGAGATACGATTGTTCGGGTGAAGTAGCTTAAGTGCTTCTGCCCTGAACTGTCGTTGGAATCTCATGTACAAGGACTGATCATCCCCAACGGGATCCCGTCGATGCTTCTTGCACAATCTTTCCAGGAGCGCAAATGAGCCTTCACGGTTTTCTCTGCACTCGGGGTAGTTCACAATTATTTGACTTTTGAAACTCCTCCCAAGTCGAGCCATCCATGCTGGTCTCAAATGCATCCCACTCTCGTTTTGTCTCGGCTGTGCAGTACCCGCAAAGCGATATGCTTTTTATCTTCATCGGAAGTAGCTTGCGCAGCACCAAAGATGTCCTCAACGGTCTCGAGGAACTTCTCTAGTTCCTCCGGCTGTTTTCCATCAAAAGACAGGGCATTTCTGCCGAAATTAACCGGCAACTTCGTCTTATCCATAACCATATTTAACTGTGGTTGAACAGTAGTAATCGGGTTTCGAATAGACGGGTTGTTAAAGGCTTGCGAGTTCGAAGTGCTAGCCTGCGGTTGTCCTGAAGTACTCGGAAGTTCTTCAAGAGCTCTGGGACTCGTAGGTGGTGTTTGAACAACGGGTGGGCTCGTGGAACGAGGTGTCACACTATTGTCACTGTGAACCGGAAGGTCTCTACGGGTCTGGGATTCGGAGTTTGTGCTAGTACGATCTCTGGCTTGTGATTGCTCACGACCACTGAAAGTAGTAGTACTGCGTCTCGAAGGTCCTGCAAGATTCAAAGCACTGTAACCAGCACTCTGCGAATTCTGCGTTTTCCGGGTTTTAGGTCCTGGGACGTTTGAACTCCGTCTTATCAGAAGTTCTCGGCTTTGGGTCTTTTTGTCAACGGTCTGAGGTCTGGGTTTTGGCCCAAAAGACAGGTTGTCAACAAAGGGGGTCTCTATGAAGTTTCTAGGTAGAAGAACTCCAACCAACTGGTTCTTTGAAAGAACTCTTTTGCAATCACAAAGTGATCGGCTTTTGTCTCAACTCGCGAAATAACAAATGGACCCTCGCGGTGGGCTCCAGATGAAACGGTGCACCTGAGTATGGGCTGCCGAAGACTAAGACTAGGACTAGTGCCCGTGAACACACTACAACTAACTCAACCAACACACACACAACACACAACCAATACTCGGTACCAACAATGAGTTCGGGTCACCCTGAGATATACAGGTAAGATGTAATCTCGCGATCAACGTTCTGGGACAAAGGCCTGCACACAAATGCGACTTCTCTAGAGCACTCCCAAGTACTTCCAGTAGTTGTTGAACAACTAAACTAGAACTCTCTCCACAGATACCGGGGGAACGGTATACGGGGTGGGTGAAAGATGGTAGTGTTCT